>CM041629.1:52612222-52712222 GCA_023333625.1 Bothriochloa decipiens
TTTTTTTGCTTAAATACAAAGATGCGTAAATCTTTTGCGTATTCGAGAAAAAAAACTTGATGATAGCGCAAACTGGTTGGTCCTTTTCATCCCCAAGAATTGTGGCTCGGAGGGGTCTGAAACGCGAGAGCTGTGCTGTTAGCCTTTCTTCAATTTCCCTGAAAATTCTTCGCCTTTCAACTCACACTGTAAATTAACCATGACGCCCATCCATGGCCACACAAAACTCTCTTCATCCTTTGGAGGTTTTGGCTTGTAGGGAACAACTTGCAGTGGTTGCTCCAACGAGCTGGCTATATCCTTCTCCAACAGGGGCGTCCTCAGACCCGTGCGGCCCGTTCGACGGTACAGGGCCTCCAAAAATGAGGGGCCTCAAAATTCATTAAGTATACTAAGTATATATATATTGTTTGGGCTTTGTTTTAAATAAAAAATCAATAAAAACTAGTGTATATGGGCCAAAAAACGTGGCCTGCTAGTGTTGTCGTACCCTGCTCGATGAGGCCTTGAGGGGCGAGTCCATACGAGTCCACGACGCACGATCGATAGGCCTAGCGTTCGCATCCTGGTGGTGATTCGGCTTCTCGACCTCGTCGACTCGAGGCGGAGCGGACTCGCGGCCGACGGCATCGATCGCGTGCGGTGTGGAGCAGGGGCGTCCCGGCCGCGAGGCCCCTGCCTATTCAACCTAGGTAAATTTCAGCGCCTATTTGATTTAGTTAATCTTTGTGCATCGTATTTCTACACAAATTGATAGTGTAATTCTTCCAACTTGCAAGTCATGTCTTCTTCAAATCGGATTAGAAAATATGAGTCAGGATTTCAAAAACGTAAGAACAAGCAAAGAGTTGAGCAATTAACTCAATCTCAGAAAGGAGCTATGGAGAGATTTATTATTAAAGAACCACATGTTTCTTCTCCCAATAATGATTCAGCTGAGCAGGGCACCCCACATGATATAGAAAATGCCGATGCTCCTCAGGGGCCTGATGCTCCTAATGATGATCAGGATCAGCTGAAGATAGAAAATATTATTGAGCAAGTTCCTGATAACATCGATGACACTAACATTGATGTTAACTTGGATAGTTCTCATACTGCAAATGCCGATGATGTTTCTTTTGAGCCAGATATTTTTGATCCAAGGTATTGGGATTCCCTAAATCCTAAACAGATTGATATATTAGCAGTAAAGGGTCCTAAAAGAGATTTATCAATTCAGAAGGGTCCTAAGGATAGATATTCTAGAAGGTTTTCTGCATTATTCTATACTAGAATTCTACCAAATGGAGAGGGGTGCAATAGAGATTGGCTCGTGTATTCCAGCGAACTTGACAAAGTATTTTGTTTTAGTTGCAAAATATTCACTAAAGGACATAGAAAGGGTAATTTGGCCAGTACTGGATTTAATGATTGGATACATCTTGGTGAAAGGCTTAGAGAGCATGAGACAAGTGCAGATCATGTTTCAAATACGACGGCTTGGTATGACTTGCGTAATAGATTGCAAAAGGACCAAGCTATTGATAAAGTTGCTCAACGACAACTTGAGAAAGAAAAGGAGCATTGGAGAAAAGTTCTTTTCAGAATAGTGGCCATTGTAAAATTCCTTGGCAAACATAATCTGGCATTTCGTGGTCATAATTACAAACTATATGATGATATCAACGGAAATTTCTTAGGCTTGATAGAAATGTTGGCTGAATTTGATCTAGTAATTCAGGAGCATGTCCGTCGGATTACAAATGATGAAACTCAGGTTCATTATCTTGGCCCGAGGGTTCAAAATGAGTGATACATTTGCTTGGTTCTACAATTAAATTTGATATTATTAAGAAAATTAAGGAGGCCAAATATTTCTCTGTCATACTTGATTGTACTCCAGATGCAGGCCACCAAGAACAAATGTCTTTAATTATAAGATATGTGGATTCATCTTCATGTCATGTTCGCATTGAAGAAGCATTTATAGGATTCTTGGAGGGTAATGATACAACTGGACAAGGAATTTTTGATGTGCTAGAGGATGAACTAAAAAATATTGGTCTTGATATAGATAATATCAGAGGACAAGGCTATGATAATGGGTCAAATATGAAAGGAAAACATCAAGGTGTACAGAAGAAGCTTTTGGACATAAATCCTAGAGCTTTCTATTCTGCTTGTGGCTGCCACAGCCTTAATTTAACACTCTGTGATATGGCCAAGACTTGTAGTAAAGCCAAAGATTTTTTTGGAGTCATCCAACGTATCTACACAACGTTTGCTAAATCTACTGAGAAATGGCAGATTTTGAAAGATAACATAACTGGATTGACTCTAAAGTCAGTGTCATCTACTCGCTGGGAGAGTCGTGTTGATAGTGTTAAAGATATTAGGTTTCAGTGTGAAAATATTCGAGAAGCTCTACTTCAAGCATCTGATAGTGATAATGATCTTTTGACAAGCAGTGAGGCTAAAGGTTTAGCAAATAATGAACTTGGAGAGTATGAATTTTTAGTGTCAATAATAATTTGGTATGACATATTATATGTTGTTAACCTGGTAAGCAAAGAATTACAATCAAAGGATATGCTGATTGATTTGCTATTGAGAAAGTGGAGGGGCTGATATGTAACACCTCTGGTGTTATATTAACTAAAATCTGCCATGTCATCATATGCACTGCAAAGCATTCATGTTTAGGTCAACCTTAATGTGCATTCACTAAAACAAGTTTACATTTCATAGGTTGGTTGAGCTTCTGTAATATTTGGTCACATGAAATAATAAAACCCTATTTTTGAATGTCACCGCAAATACTTAGTTTATACTCTATGTACTTGAGGTGTAGACTATGTTTACACTAGTGTCAAGCATAGTGTATAAGTCTAAGTTCAATCCTAAAAATGATTTCCATATTTAAAATTTAATTTGGATTCCAAAGCTTATTTTTAAGCCTGGCAATTCAAATTTAAAGTCAAATTAGGAATACTATAAAAGGTTTTTCAAAAGTCAACTTGGTCAACCAAGGGTGTCATTGGGTCAATGACCCAAAAATGTCCTTGGATGATGTTTGTGGTCACCAATAACCAACCAATTAAGTTAGAAATCAAATTGAGTTTAAATTCTATTTCAAAAACCCTTTATTTTTAAACCTAGTTTTATCCCCTTTTCCCTAATTCAAAATCTATAAAGAATTTGGGGATACTCTAAAAAGAAAGTTTGTAGATCTTGACAAGAGCTACAAAGTTAGTATATAAAGTTTTTCGAGTTTTTAAAAGGAATTTCAAATTAATTTGAAAATACAGTTTCTAGCATTTATCCCCTTTTGATTTTAAAACTATAATTCAAAAATTATGCATCATTTGAGAAAACCTTGTATATTAAAAATGTTTGGTTTGACAAACTCAACATTTCATAGTTTTGAAGATTTTCAAGTTTTATTGAAAAATCAAAAGTAATTTCAAATGCTTATTTCTAGGGTTTTATCCCCTTTTCAAATCTGAATTCAAATTTTAAAATCTAGACAGAATTTGAGGATGCGCATTAAAGGAAAAGTGTAGCTCTTGAAAAGTTATGCAAATGATATTTTTGGATATTTTCAAGTCCTTATATAAATTTTGGAGTAATTTGTATTTTAAAACGGGTGGCAATTCTGTAAATAATTCGAACAGCACCTAACCCTATCGGCGCCCGCCATGGCCGGCTTCGCATCGCGTGCCGCCGTCCACCGCCACGCCTTCCCGGCCAACCGAGCGCTCTCGGACGCGAGAGACTTCACCGTCGTCGTGTCACCTGCACCTTCATCGACTTCGTGCTATAAATAGTCGTCGGCCGACGCCGTTCTTCTCCTTTCTTCCTCCCGCCGCCGTCGCCGACGACCTCACTCCGCCGCCGAAATGCGCCGCCGACGCTCAACCTCTGTCCAATTGCTCTCGCCCAAAGCTCCACCAGCTCCTCACGGTCCTTTTGGGCCAGTTCATGCCTGCTCTCATCACCCGAGCCACCCGCACGCAGCTTTCTTCCTCGCGGCCGGCCAGCCGAGCCGCCGCGCCATCGCCGCCGTTTGCCGCCGCCAAAGGTGAAAATATTTTACCTTTAACCCTGCCATCATGTTCTCCGTGTCACCCTGCACCTCATGCGCACCTTGGTTTGAACAGCGCATTGCCAGTGATCGCCGTGACGCCGTCGTGCCATTGGAGCGCCGCCGCCACCATCACCGCCGTCGACCGCTGCTCAACCCAACCACTCCGGACCTCCATTAACGTGCGCATCAGCGCCGTGGTGAGCTCCTGCGTCTATCTGTGCCATCAATTTGATCAATCGCATGTCGTAGCCGCCGGCCACCGTGGCTCGCCGCCGGCGCAGTGCTGCTGCTCCGTCGCGCGCGTTGCTGCCCCAGCTAGGAACCCGGAGCCGGTTTCATGTAGTTACTAGATCGGTCCATTTGAGTGTCCTGCGTAAGTTAGTAAGGTCGCCGTCGTCGGAAATCGCTCCGGTGAGCGATGCCGCCGCGCCCGAGCTCCGCCGCGCCGCCATGGCCGCCGGCGTGGGTGCCGCCGCCGCTCCCCAGCCCCGTTAGCCACCTCAATCGATGTGCCGTGCCAACATGAGCAAGTAGGAGACAACCCCATCGCCGGAGACCTCACCAACGGCGAGGAATCGGCGGTCAACCGCCGCGCCGCCGTCGTCAGCGCGGAGTTACTGTGCCGATTTTTTTTTCCATTTTCAAAAAATGATTTAAATGCTATTTTTTTAAAAATTCATAGTAATTCATATATAACTCCAAAAATTCTAAAACTTTTTATGAATGTTCCTTATGATGTTATCTACCTAGAAAAAATATGAAATGCCAAATTTGAGTACTTTTTACTTATGTTAAAATTAGCCCTTTTAATTGAAACATGGACCTTCAATGATTTTTAATAATTAAAATAATTGGCTTTTAATTCTAAAATTTGTTTTTCCATCTAATTAGGCTAAGAGCTTTCTAAAATAAAATTTTAGGCTTAATTTGATAACTTTAATTTTTATGCCTTTATTCAATGCTTTTAAATAATTAATTAACCCCTTTTAGTTAACTTAATCATTATAGGATTTGTTTGACTTTGGGATTGATTGATGACCTTAGGTCATTAACCCTAATGACCTTTGGTACCTTAATTAATTGTTTACGCTTAATTTAATCATGTCATTAGGGCTTAATTAACGTTATTTTATGTGTTTAATTAACCTCTTAAATGGCGTAGTCAACCCTAATAGATTATATAAGCGAAGTTTTGTTGGCTTGCAACTTTATCGTGAAGAAAAGTTGTCCTCAAGCCCTTAATCTGATCATGCACTCATCAGGCATCATGTTTACTATTCCATCATGTTAAAGCATAGTAATTATCGAGTAGTTTTCCGTTAACGGAGAGTTAACGTATCACTCAAATCCGAAGGACGAGCAGATTCAAGAATCAGGATTTGATCCAGGATTCGATACCGTCTACCCCGAACATCAAGGCAAGCCCCGGATTCATTTAAACCCTATTCTATTTATAAAAGTTTTACTGCTTCAGCTCTAATATGCTGCATTAAATAATAGGAGTTGAGTGAAAACCCACAAAGTGCATTACCTGTCTTATTCATTATTCCTTGTTACCTACTGGGAAGATAAGTAGTAATGCTTAGCCCTGCTTATTTATTTATTTGTTCAAAAGTACAAGAATGAAAAAGATGAGATTGGTTTTCCTATTGAAATTTTGATGATAATAATAAATCGAGTCCGGACGGCGAACTTGCATCGGGAATGGAGTCCCTCTATAGTGTTCTCGTCTGTTGATGCCCTAGGTCCCGTTCGTTGGTGAACTGGATGATATCGAGAATTTAGAAATCCACATGCATGAAGTGGTATACGGATGGTTGGAGCCGTGTATGCCATGGAGTGACCTAGCGTAGGGCCAGAGATCCCATATGTGTCATAGTGTGTTTTACTGTGGGGTTTAAGTTCCCATGTATCTCGGTACGCTGGGCCACAGAGCTCACGTGTATCATGTGGTGATATACGGCTGAGGTTGTTATCCCGGTATATCGGTGTACCTGGGGTGCTTCGGAGTTAAAGTCTCCGGTATGCCCAGTCGCCTAGGTCCCAGCTGGGTATGAAAATGGATTCGAATCGCCGTTGCTTCTCGGAGAAGAAGACTCGATCGTTGTTCATCATCGTAGTAACAACTTGAACAAAGATTAAGGTTCAATAATGAAGTTGGTTGATAAAGGGAGTTAGTCCCAGCAACTTCTCTGTCTATAAAGCTTTTATGCAAAATTTCTTATCTCCTACAGACCTTACCTTGTCCCTCTAGCCTGCATTTCTGAATTCTCTACCCTTCTCTTTCGTCGGGTCAGTCTTGTTGAGTACTGTTGTACTCAGGGTTTGTTAAACCCTTGTTACAGGTGAGCCTCATAGGCAAGAATGCTTTGCCTCCTGCTGCATGACAGTCGTCGAGGAAAGCGACGACGAGTAAAGGAGTTAGCTCTTGGGCAGAGCTTTTGTTTAATATTGTAATCTACTGCTATTCCACTACTATTATGACTTGTATAATTGAAACTTATGGTTGTAAATATTTGAAACTCAGAAGTTCATAAACTTATGTTATTGTAAGTCTTCCGCTGTTTTACTCCGTGGTATTTTATTTATATTAAACTGTTGTAATACTGCAATGTCTCTTTACAATGATTGATCCTGCTCGGAGAATCGTGGATGATTCGAGATTTACCCGACAGACTTTTTAAGTCGTATGGAACACAGTCATGGTTATTTGGAGTCTGTTTAGACAATAACCATGCGTGTGGGCCATATGATTTAGGAGGTTCTGCCACAGCTGGTATCGGAGCTGGATCGTTGTTGAAAAGAGTTGCTGTAGTATTCTCTTGTGAAAACTTCAAAAGATTTGAGTCAAATGATTTTAACTTGACTATTTTAAGTCCAAATTGCTTGTTCCTTATCTATGATTCTCTCTATCGACCCTTATTCTGGTCTTATAAAGTGTGGTGGAGAAATAGCCTATTATATTGCCCTATGTTAGAAAAGTTATTTATATGTAAGTATTGCTTTCTTTTTACGTTTAGATCGTAAGTTCGTCCATGCATCATGCTTAATTAATTTGTTTAATTACTTTCCCCTTTAAAATGGTTTGGGTTAAGTAGTGTCAATCCTTTTCATGCTAACCTTTAGACTTCTCCCTATCTATCTTATCTTGCTTCAGGATGGCCATTACCAAGCAAATACCTCGTAAGAGCACTGCACCAAAAGGAGTACCTCGACATCAGTTAGCTTCTAAATACGAGATCGGAGAAAGCAGTAGCAATCCGCATCAGGATCCGTAGGCTGAGATAGCAAGGCTTAGATCCGAGTTGGAAAGGGCTGAAACCGACAGGATTTTAGAAGCCGCCGAAATCACTTCGTTAAGGCGAACCCGGAAGTATATGAAGCACCAAAGAAATGATGCTTGGGCAAGAGAAGATGCCGCTAATGTTCGTATCCAAGAACTTGAAGACTATGTGGAAGATTTGGAGGAATATGCGGAGGAGGCTGACGATGAATGTGTGAGACTGAATAACTTATTGGATCCTGATTATCAAAGACAGGCAGCCCAGGATGACCTTGGTCTTGTAATGGGTCAGGACGAGGAAGAGGAAGATCCTGAAGAGCTAGAATCCGTCGATGAGGATGTTATTGATGAAGAAGAGGAAAATCAAATGGATATAGAGAATGAAAGTGAAGAAGATGATGTTATGGAAGAGGAAGATCCTGAGATAGTAGAGGAAGAGCCTGAAGAGGAGGAAGATCTTGAGGAAGAAGAGTAAGGACTTTTGAAAAGAAAGATGTGTAATATACCTTTTCCTTTGCCTTCTAAAACCTAGTAGGTGTGGGAAGTCTTGCCAGAGCGCAGATTGTTGTAATCAAAATAATGTAACATAAGTATGTTGCATCCTTGTAATATATCCTTATGAAATCCGATAAGGTTTTGGTGAATAAAGTATAGTTTGTTTATCAACAGATGCCTGCTCACACCCGTTCCCATGATGCCGCTTGCTCATCTCAGGACGGAGGTGATATCCCAAACCCTCCACCAGTTCCACCCACTCTGGCTGATGCAGTGGCAGCATTAGTCACTGCCACCACAATGATGGCTCAAAACCAGAATCAGCATGCCCGACAAGGAAATCATGGGCGGAACCATAGAGATAAAACCACATATGTGGATTTCACAGACACTCGACCTCCGATTTTCAGCAGAGTAGATGAACCCATGGAGGCTGATGATTGGCTCCGCACTATGGAGCAGAAGTTTGGACTGATTGAGTGTACAGAATATCAGAAACCCATGTTTGCAGCCCAGCAGTTGAGAGGTACTGCAGGAGCTTGGTGGGTAAATTTTGTTGCTGCTCAGCCCGAAGGCCATCGTATTACATGGACTGAGTTTCGAGAAGCCTTTCGAGCACATTTTATTCCTGAGGGAATAATGACTATAAAGCTCGAAGAATTTCTTTCCTTGAGACAAGGCGATATGTCGGTAATGCAATATTTCGGCAAATTTAATCACTTGTCTCAATACGCGTCAGACTATGTTAGTACTGACCGTAAAAAGAAAGAATGTTTTCTGAGAGGTCTGAATAGTAAAATTCAAAGAATGATGACGGGAAATCCAAATGCTACTTTTCATGAGGCGGTAAATATCGCTATCTCTTATGAAGATAAGAATCGTCAACATGTAGAAACTAAAAAGAAGAAAAATGTACCCTCTGGATTTTCTAGTGGCAATCCAAAGCGCCAGAAAATAATCTACCACCCTCAGAATCATTTCCGTTCACCTTATCGTCCACCATCATACTAAGCGCCGCAACAGGCATTCGCTCGTCCTGTTGCTAATTCTTCATATCCACGACAGCCGAATGCCCCTGGTATTCGTAATTCTAATTTCCAGCCACCAATCTTCCCATGTTATAACTGTGGTAAGCCTGGACATTTTTCAAGAAACTGCCCGCATCCGAGGCAGTATAACACTTATGTCCCTAGAGCTTTTGCACCACAACATCAACCACAGGATCAACCTAAGGCAGGAAATCAGAAGGTATCGAATAGTAAAAATGAAAAGAAGTCTGGCAGAGTGTTCTACACTCAAGTTGGGAATATTCCAGAAGGAGAGCCTGTCATGATGGGTACGTTTCCTGTTGCTGATCATCCTGCAATTATGCTATTTGATTCTGGTGCATCACATACATTCATTAATGGTACATTTGTTAAGACACATGAAATTCCAATAGTGGGAACAAAAGAACAGTTCTTTATACAATCGCCTGGAGGGCGTATGTGTACTAAAGAGATGGTACATGATGTGCCAGTGAGTTTGGGTGGGTATAATTTTCCCACTGATATGATAATATTAAAGGATCAGGATATAGATGTGATCCTAGGTATGAATTGGATGAAACGGTACGGCGCTGTGATAGACATCCTAAATAGAACAGTGAGATTGAGCATACCCAATTGCAAAACTTCACTTCTTATCCAACTTCCGACACTTAAGAGGAATGTGCAAAAGGTATGTGCAACATCGGTAAAAGAAATTGAAGATATACCAGTGGTTTGTGAGTTTCCTGATGTGTTTCCCGATGAGTTACCGGGTTTACCTCCTGACAGAAATGTGGAGTTTAGAATTGATTTAAAACCCGATACTGCTCCTATATCCAGAAGAGCTTATCGGATGGCACCACCTGAGTTAGCAGAACTCAAGATTCAATTGCAAGAGCTACGAGATAAAGGTTTTATTCAACCTAGCTCATCACCTTGGGGATGTCCGGCTCTATTTGTGAAAAAGAAAGATCAAAGCTTGAGGTTATATGTGGATTATCGTCCCTTGAATGAGGTAACCATTAAAAATAAGTATCCTCTACCCCGCATTGATCTGCTTTTTGATCAATTGGCAGAAGCAAAGGTGTTCTCTAAGATTGATCTTCGATCTGGGTATCATCAAATCAAGATTCGCCCAGAAGATGTTCCAAAGACCGCTTTTACCACTCGGTACGGTCTGTATGAATATTTGGTTATGTCTTTTGGACTTACCAATGCACCGGCCTACTTCATGTATTTGATGAATTCAATGTTCATGCCAGAACTGGATAAATTTGTGGTTGTTTTTATTGATGACATATTGATATATTCCAAAAATGACGAAGAACATGCTAAACACCTCAGAGTTATTTTGCAACGTTTGCAAGAACATCAACTGTATACCAAGTTTAGCAAATGTGAGTTTTGGCTAAAAGAAGTGAAATTTCTTAGACATGTGTTATCAAGCAAGGGTGTTGCTGTTGATCCTAGTAAAGGATATACTAGATTGGAAACCACCGAAAACTGTGCACCAAGTTCGAAGCTTTCTGGGAATGGCGGGTTATTACCGTCGTTTCATACCAGATTTCTCGAAGATATCCAAGCCAATAACTGAACTATTAAAGAATGATGTTAAGTTTGTCTGGTCACCTACCTGTGAAGAGACATTTCAGAAATTGAAGAAACTAATGACTACTGCACCTGTTCTAGCACAGCCAAACATTGAGAAGCCGTTTGATGTCTATTGTGATGCTTCTGGTATAGGTATTGGACGTGTGTTGATGCAAGAGGGGAGAGTCATTGCATATGCTTCTAGACAGTTGAAGAAACATGAGGAGCATTATCCCACACATGATTTGGAATTGGCAGCTGTTGTCCATGCATTAAAAATATGGCGACATTATCTGTGGGGTAATAAATGTAATATTTACAGTGATCACAAGATTTTGAAATACATATTCACTCAAGATGATTTGAATATGAGGCAAAGAAGATGGTTAGAGTTAATCAATGACTATGATTTAGAAATCTATTACCATCCTGGTAAAGCTAATGTGGTAGCTGATGCGCTTAGTCAAAAAAGTCATTGTCATTGTTTAGCAGTGAAACCTTGGGATATCTCTATATGTCATGATATAGAAAAACTGGGTATAGAGCTGGTGCCACAAGGAAGTTTGTCTAACCTTACTGTTGAGACAACCATCAGAGATCAAATTATTACTGCTCAGAGAAGTAATAAAGGAATTAAGTATATCAAAAAGAAAGTTAAAAATGAAAAGAATTCTGGTTTCACAATTGATGAAGCAGATGTCTTATGGTATAAAAATCGTCTTGTCATACCAAAAGATTCTGAGTTAAGACAAAAGATCCTCGATGAAGCACATCTATCAAAGTTTTCTATTCATCCAGGCAGTAATAAGATGTATCATGATCTGAGACAGAGATTTTGGTGGACCAAGATGAAAATAGAAATTGCTAAGTATGTGGCTCAGTGCGATACCTGTAAAAGAGTCAAAGCTGTTCATTTGAAGGCAGTAGGGGAACTTCAGCCATTACCTATTCCAGCTTGGAAATAGGAAGATATCAGTATGGACTTTATTGTGGGTCTACCCAGGACAGCAAAGGGTTTTGATTCAATCTGGGTCATAGTGGATCAACTCACAAAGTCAGCACATTTTCTTCCAGTTCAAACTACAACTACAGCTTCACAATATGCCAGATTGTATGTTGAGCGTATCATAAGTCTTCATGGAATACCAAAGACTATTATTTCTGATAGGGGCACGCAGTTTGTCTCCCAGTTTTGGAAACAATTACACAAGTCTTTAGGTACTGATCTTCTGCACAGTACAGCCTACCATCCTCAAACAGGAGGTCAGACTGAAAGGGTAAATCAAATACTTGAAGATATGTTGAGAGCATGTGTTCTCAATTTTCTAGAAAAATGGGATGAATGTTTACCCTTAGCAGAATTCTCTTACAACAATAGTTATCAAGAAAGCATCAAAATGGCACCATTTGAAGCATTGTATGGTCGCAGATGTAGAACTCCATTAAGTTGGTCTGAACCCGGAGAAAGAAGATTCTTCGGAGTGGATTTGGTAAAAGAAACGGAAGCAAAGGTTAAACAGATACAACAGAATATAAAGATAGCACAATCTCATCAGAAGAGTTATGCAGACCAAAGGCGTAGACCATTATGTTTCAATAAAGGAGACTATGTATACCTAAAAGTGTCACCCATGAAAGGAATTACTCGGTTTGGAGTTAAGGGAAAGTTAGCACCTCGATATATTGGAACATTTCAAATTCTGGCACCAGTTGGGAAAGTATCATATTGTCTGCAACTACCTGAGCAGTTGTCGGCCGTACATAATGTGTTCCATGTGTCCCAACTTAAGAAATGTCTTCGAGTGCCGGATAAGGTTATTATATTGAGGGTATTGAACTTGAACCTGATCTAACTTACTCTGAGTATCCAATTCGAGTTTTGGATCAGAAGGATCATGTTACTAGAAGCAGAACAATCAAGTGGTACAAGATACAATGGGATCAACATTCAGAAGAAGAAGCCACTTGGGAATCAGAGGATTACGTGTTGGAGAATTTCTCGGAATTTTATGCTTCTATCTAAAGTAATAATTCTTCCTACAAGTTGTAGCTTCTCTATGAGTAGTACAATTCCTTTCCTTTATAAACTTAGTAGAAGTGTGTTTTCCTGACACGTTTCCTTTTCCATTACTTCACTCGAGGCTTTAAATCTCGGGACGAGATTTCCTTAAGGGGGAAAGGCAGTAACACCTCTGGTGTTATATTAACTAAAACCTGCCATGTCATCATATGCACTGCAAAGCATTCATGTTTAGGTCAACCTTAATGTGCATTCACTAAAACAAGTTTACATTTCATAGGTTGGTTGAGCTTCTGTAATGTTTGGTCACATGAAATAATAAAACCCTATTTTTGAATGTCACCGCAAATACTTAGTTTATACTCTATGTACTTGAGGTGTAGACTGTGTTTACACTAGTGTCAAGCATAGTGTATAAGTATAAGTTCAATCCTAAAAATGATTTCCATATTTGAAATTTAATTTGGATTCCAAAGCTTATTTTTAAGCCTCGCAATTCAAATTTAAAGTCAAATTGGGAATACTATAAAATGTTTTTCAAAAGTCAACTTGGTCAACCAAGGGTGTCATTGGGTCAATGACCTAAAAATGTCCTTGGATGATGTTTGTGGTCACCAATAACCAACCAATTAAGTTAGAAACCAAATTGAGTTTAAATTCTATTTCAAAAACCCTTTATTTTTAAACCTAGTTTTATCCCCTTTTCCCTAATTCAAAATCTATAAAGAATTTGGGGATACTCTAAAAAGATAGTTTGTAGATCTTGACAAGAGCTACAAAGTTAGTATATAAAGTTTTTCAAGTTTCCAAAAAGAATTTCAAATTAATTTGAAAATACAGTTTCCAGCATTTATCCCCTTTTGATTTTAAAACTATAATTCAAAAATTATGCATCATTTGAGAAAACCTTGTATATGAAAAATGTTTGGTTTGACAAACTCAACATTTCATAGTTTTGAATATTTTCAAGTTTTATTGAAAAATCAAAAGTAATTTCAAATGCTTATTTCTAGGGTTTTATCCCCTTTTAAAATCTGAATTCAAATTTTAAAATCTAGACAGAATTTGAGGATTCCTATTAAAGGAAAAGTGTAGCTCTTGAAAAGTTATGCAAATGATATTTTTGGAGATTTTCAAGTCCTTATATAAATTTTGGAGTAATTTGTATTTTAAAACGGGTGGCAATTCTGTAAATAATTCGAACAGCACCTAACCCTATCGGCGCCCGCCATGGCCGGCTTCGCATCGCGCGCCGCCGTCCACCGCCGTGCCTTCCCGGCCAACCGAGCGCTCTCGGATGCGAGAGACTTCACCGTCGTCGTGTCACCTGCTCCTTCATCGATTTCGTGCTATAAATAGCCGTCGGCCGACGCCGTTCTTCTCCTTTCTTCCTCCCGCCGCCGTCGCCGACGACCTCACTCCGCCGCCGAAATTCGCCGCCGACGCTCAACCTCTGTCCAATTGCTCTCGCCCAAAGCTCCGCCAGCTCCTCACGGTCCTTTTGGGCCAGTTCATGCCTGCTCTCATCACCCGAGCCACCCGCACACAGCTTTCTTCCTCGCGGCCGGCCAGCCGAGCCGCCGCGCCATCGCCGTCGTTTGCCGCCGCCAAAGGTGAAAATATTTTACCTTTAACCCTGCCATCGTGTTCTCCGTGTCACCCTGCACCTCATGCGCACCTTGGTTTGAACAGCGCATTGCCAGTGATCGCCGTGACGTCGTCGTGCCATCGGAGCGCCGCCGCCACCATCACCGCCGTCGACCGCTGCTCAACCCAACCACTCCGGACCTCCATTAACGTGCGCATCAGCGCCGTGGTGAGCTCCTGCGTCTATCTGTGCCATCAATTTGATCAATCGTATGTCGTAGCCGCCGGCCACCGTGGCTCGCCGCCGGCGCAGTGCTGCTGCTCCGCCGCGCGCGTTGCTGCCCCAGCTAGGAACCCGGAGCCGGTTTCATGTAGTTACTAGATCGGTCCATTTGAGTGTCCTGCGTAAGTTAGTAAGGTCGCCGTCACCGAAAATCGCTCCGGTGAGCGACGCCGCCGCGCCCGAGCTCCGCTGCGCCGCCATGGCCGCCGGCATGGGTGCCGCCGCCGCTCCCCAGCCCCGTTAGCCACCTCAATCGATGCGCCGTGCCAAGATGAGCAAGTAGGAGAAAACCCCATCGCCGGAGACCTCACCGACGGCGAGGAATCGGCGGTCAACCGCCGCGCCGCCGTCGGTCAGCGCGGAGTTACTGTGCCGATTTTCTTTTTCCATTTTCAAAAAATGATTTAAATGCTATTTTTTTAAAAATTCATAGTAATTCATATATAACTCCAAAAATTCTAAAACTTTTTATGAATGTTCCTTATGATGTTATCTACCTATAAAAAATATGAAATGCCAAATTTGAGTACTTTTTACTTATGTTAAAATTAGCCCTTTTAATTGAAAAATGGACCTTCAATGATTTTTAATAATTAAAATAATTGGCTTTTAATTCTAAAATTTGTTTTACCATCTAATTAGGCTAAGAGCTTTCTAAAATAAAATTTTGGGCTTAATTTGATAACTTTAATTTTTATGCCTTTATTCAATGCTTTTAAATAATTAATTAACCTCTTTTAGTTAACTTAATCATTATAGGATTTGTTTGACTTTGGGATTGATTGATGACCTTAGGTCATTAACCCTAATGACCTTTGGTACCTTAATTAATTATTTACGCTTAATTTAATCATGTCATTAGGGCTTAATTAACGTTATTTTATGTGTTTAATTAACCTCTTAAATGGCGTAGTCAACCCTAATGGATCATATAAGCGAAGTTTTGTTGGCTTGCAACTTTATCGTGAAGAAAAGTTGTCCTCAAGCCCTTAATCTGATCATGCACTCATCAGGCATCATGTTTACTATTCCATCATGTTAAAGCATAGTAATTATCGAGTAGTTTTCCGTTAACGGAGAGTTAACGTATCACTCAAATCCGAAGGACGAGCAGATTCAAGAATCGGGAGTTGATCCAGGATTCGATACCGTCTACCCCGAACATCAAGGCAAGCCCCGGATTCATTTAAACCTTATTCTATTTATAAAAGTTTTACTGCTTCAGCTCTAATATGCTGCATTAAATAATAGGAGTTGAGTGAAAACCCACAAAGTGCATTACCTGTCTTATTCATTATTCCTTGTTACCTACTGGGAAGATAAGTAGTAATGCTTAGCCCTGCTTATTTATTTATTTGTTCAAAAGTACAAGAATGAAAAAGATGAGATTGGTTTTCCTATTAAAATTTTGATGATAATAATAAATCGAGTCCGGACGACGAACTTGCATCGGAAATGGAGTCCCTCTATAGTGTTCTCGTCTGTTGATGCCCTAGGTTCCGTTCGTTGGTGAACTGGATGATATCGAGAATTTAGAAATCCACATGCATGAAGTGGTATACGGATGGTTGGAGCCGTGTATGCCATGGAGTGACCTAGCGTAGGGCCAGAGATCCCATCTGTGTCATAGTGTGTTTTACTGTGGGGTTTAAGTTCCCATGTATCTCGGTACGCTGGGCCGCAGAGCTCACGTGTATCATGTGGTGATATACGGCTAAGGTTGTTATCCCGGTATATCGGTGTACCTGGGGTGCTTCGGAGTTAAAGTCTCCAGTATGCCCAGTCGCCTAGGTCCCAGCTGGGTATGAAAATGGATTCGAATCGCCGTTGCTTCTCGGAGAAGAAGACTCGATCGTTGTTCATCATCGTAGTAACAACTTGAACAAAGATTAAGGTTCAATAATGAAGTTGGTTGATAAAGGGAGTTAGTCCCAGCAACTTCTCTGTCTATAAAGCTTTTATGCAAAATTTTTTATCTCCTACAGACCTTACCTTGTCCCTCTAGCCTGCATTTCTGAATTCTCTACCCTTCTCTTTCGTCGGGTCAGTCTTGTTGAGTACTGTTGTACTCAGGGTTTGTTAAACCCTTGTTGCAGGTGAGCCTCATGGGCAGGAATGCTTTGCCTCCTGCTGCATGACAGTCATCGAGGAAAGCGACGACGAGTAAAGGAGTTAGCTCTTGGGCAGAGCTTCTGTTTAATATTGTAATCTACTGCTATTCCACTACTATTATGACTTGTATAATTTAAACTTGTGGTTGTAAATATTTGAAACTCAGAAATTTGTAAACTTATGTTATTGTAAGTCTTCCGCTGTTTTACTCCGTGGTATTTTATTTATATTAAACTGTTGTAATACTGCAATGTCTCTTTACAATGATTAATCCTGCTCGGAAAATCGTGGATGATTCGGGATTTACCCGACAGACTTTTTAAGTCGTATGAAACACAGTCATGGTTATTTGGAGTCTGTTTAGACAATAACCATGCGTGTGGGCCATATGATTTAGGAGGTTCTGCCACATGATATCTTTCTTCAACCAGTACAGAGAAACTGGTTTCCCAAATGCACTTGAGGCAGCTGCAGAAATTGCACTCGACATGGATATTGGTATAGCATTTTGTAAAAAAAGGCAAATTAAAAGAAAGAGGCATTTTGATGAGAATCCAGATCATTCGAATGCTGCCACAGAATCTGCAGAGGAATTATTTAGACGCGACTATTTTATACCAATTGTTGATCAAGCTATTTCCTCTCTTACTACAAGATTTGAACAGTATCAAGGTTTCTAGAAAATATTTGGTTTCTTATTTACTTCTGATGCATTGCGTTCTCTGGATAATCGTGGCTTGAAATCTTGTTGTCATCATCTTGGGGCTACACTTACACGAGATGGACGATCTGATATTGATGCTGATGACCTTTATGTGGAGTTGATTTTTCTTCAAGATTTTATTCCACGAGAAAATAAAGGCCCGGTTGAAATTCTAAATTTTTTGAAGCGACATGCCTGCTTGTCCAATGCAATCGTTGCATACAGAATTCTATTGACCATTCCCGTGACTATTGCATCGGCAGAGCGAAGATTTTCTAAATTGAAGCTATTGAAGACCTACTTGTGAACTACAATGACACAAGAAATACTTAATGCGCTGGCATTAATAGCACTTGAGAGTGGAACGCTGGAGAAGATTGATTATGAATATATCATTGAAGATTTTATTTCGAAGAATGCTAAAAGAATATCGCTTTTCAAGCGATAGTTACAATACAGGTATAATTCTTGGCTTATGTTTGTGTACCCTGTAGTTTGTTATTTTTTTATTTTAGCATTAAATATTAGGCCTCCATCCAATGTTTGGTACAGGCCCACCAAATTTTCCGGGACGCCCCTGTTCTCCAAGAACATAGCAAGCCCCAGGTGCGCACCTTGGCACTGCGCTTAAGATGAGAAGCCCCTATTCCTGTGGCATGCTGCAGTAGGTCCTTCAGGTTGTAGTCCTGCCTCTTCTTGCCAGGGCAGAAAGGGCAGCGGAAGGCCTCACCATGCTTCACTTTCAATTTTCCAGCGCGGAGTTGGGCACAAATTTCCTCCTTGCGCTCAGCAATATCTGAACCACTAATGTCTGAGTCTTCTGAAGAGCTATGTTCCATGAGAACCGGAGAAATGGGAGAAAATCCTGCGGGTGAGCACATGGAAAAGCAGGCGGCATTACCTACTGATTAAGCAACAGTAAGGTCTCGTTTAGTTGGATGCCAAATTGGTATTATACACAGTGCCGCGTCAAATCTATAGCATTTTATTTGTATTTGGTAAAAATTGTCCAAACTTTGACTAATTAGACTTAAAATGTTCGTCTCGCAAAGTATAACCAAACTGTGTAATTAGTTTTTTATTTCATCTACATTTAGTACTCCATGCATGTGCCGGCATTTTGATGTAACGGAAAATAGGAATTGTGCATAGCGAACTTGGTGGCCAATTTAAGGATTAAACAAGGCCTAATATAACAGAGAAATACAACACTACCAGTTGGACATCTAAAGAAACACTACTGCAGGAAGTCAGGAACTTTGCAATTGGATCCAGCAACACTGAGCAGAAGTTTCGTCTATTTTCTTGGTAGACCAATCAACTTCCTACTCCTTTATACGGTGTGAACTTTTTTGTGATTTGGACACGCATCCTTTACAGGATTATTAAGACTGCTCAGGAAGTGGGGGATGTTATGTTAACCCTATCTTCACTTGCCACATGTCGAATCTGCTTTGCCTTGCTAAAACATATCCGTTTGAATGATGACGGCAGAATCCATATACAACAAATGATTTGGAGACTGATTCCTAAACCACATTTCTACAAGAAATAAATGAAGAAATTGGATATCTGCGTAGGGAAACAATTAGCTAGGAAGACAGTGTGTTCTTGTGAATCGTGTGGCCCCCTATGGAGTTTGGCCATGTGAACAACAAATCTGCCTTGCCCATCCATAGTCCATGCAAGTTAAAAATGCTTTTGGACTGCAGTAACATGAGGAAAAACATTTCCGCCACCTTATGCTGTCCCGGCAATAAACAACACAATCCATTCCGGAGGCACAGTAGTCCCATGTTGGAATCATTCTTTTAGGAACAAGTAAAAATCATTTGTTGTATATGCGGGCCCTGCCAGGGGAGCTCCGTCTCCCTCCGTGCTCGCTGGCCGGGCTAGGGAAGACGCCGTTGGGGGCAGAGGAGAAGAAAGGGAGAGGGAGAAGAAAGAAAGAAATATTTTTTTAATGACATATGGGCCCCACTAGAATTAAAGGAGGGTATCATCACCATTTCATTATAAAGGTGTCCATATTTAGGTTCTGTTTTAATTCATCCATCCAAACAGAAAATGGGATAAATCTGACCCATCTTACTCCTCGAGCAATTAAACAAACTAAGAGTTAGAGCCGTCCCTAAACATAGATTAAGAGCCACTCCAGAGCCACTCCAACCTATTGATCCCACGACCAAACACATGATTGGTAGTGCCTTTATCATCACCGTATGCCTGCATACGTCCAGCAAGGTTGCTACAGGAGAGTCCCCAACCAAACAGAGTATTTGGTTCCACCGAGTCTCCGGAGCCAGGACAGGGGATACCAGCAAAAAACCAAACACATCTCAGATACAACAGAGCAAGCCATCAAGCAAGGCGAGGAAACCATATGAACGACCATTCTTTCCAACATAAAGATTAAAAATCCATTCTCTTGTCACGGACACGGTATTTAACACCCACAAACAACGCTGAAAGGAACTGCATCTTCAACCAAGGTACAAGTACTACAAAACTGGCTCTGGTGCAACAGGGTAGGTAGGCTAATGAGTTGCGACTGCAAGGTCAGGGAATGACATTTCAGTTCTTTCAGCGCTTGCCACCGCCACCGCCCAGCTTGGGGCCCTTGGATCCCTTCTGGACCGCGCCCTTCGACTGCGCCTTCTGGGACTTGGTCACCTCAGCCTTCTTCGCCTTCTTCTCATCCTTGGTCTTCTTGATGCGCTCCTTGATCTCACTGCAAGGTCAGTGACAGTTGAAATGAGTCCGAGAGGTATCAAGCATTGCATTTCTGTGAAATAACACTTGAGAGGCTTTTTATAGCTGACAAACATACCGAAGAGCAGCTTCCCTAGCAGCATCGCGCACCTCAGGCTTCTCAGCCCTCTTCTTCTGGATCACTTCCAGGGAAGCACCCACAATTGACCTGGAGTATGGCTTCTTGGTGGTGCGGCGCCTCTTCTTGACAGCCTCAGCATGGATATCCTACAGACAGATGGGCAAATACATGTAATATGAGCAAGACAGGAATAATTACTGTTGCAAACATCTAGTCAGATGTCTTGAATCAAATAGATCGATACAAAGACAATGAAGAAGGACAATACTACAAAGGATGCAAAATTCACATTATTCAGAAGACAGCTAACTATCTTACCTAACATTAACTGTACACTAACACTGGCAGGTAAGCTAGTTAATGTTATATATCATCAGCACTGACTATTAAGTACAGAAGTTTAACATATCAATCATAATCCAGAATGGCGAGGAATTGTAGAAGGCCAAGGTTTATTGGTATCCTGGTCGTAGTTTAACAATGACTTGAAAAAAACCATTAAAATCCTTCCATTCACAAAAATCATTAAAATCAATAACACTATCAAACTTTGAGCATATCATACGGCTCAACCCAGAAGGTTGAAATATTTTTGCTAACACAAGAAATTTGTAGCTAATCTACAACCAAAAACCATGGAATCCTTAAGAATTTTGTCAGGTTAACATCACATACCTTCTTGTGCTGCTTCCTGTACATTGCTGTCCAGGTAAGCTTTGCAGGCTTCAGACGGTTGTGGAAGTAGCGCTTGCATTTTGAGTTGGCAAAAAGGAAAACCTACAAAAAATGTGTAATCTCTTTCCGTAAGAACACTGTATATAAGCTTAGAAATCTACCTCTTATAAAAATATAGCAGCTAGTAACCTGAGAATCAGCACGAATAAATCGGATGCCTTTCCCAGGATAAATCTTCTGACCGCTGAAGCGGCAAAGTTCCGTCCTGCATGAAGATGATTATACTTAGAGCAAGTTTGAGATCCGTAACTCTTACTAGTAACATTAGTTCAACAGCCATTAATCAGTCACAGAAAAATTTGTAGCCATGCAGAAAAAGCAGAGCATTGACTACCCCGATCTATTAATATATTTCAATTGCAATAAAAGTGAAACTTACTTCAACACCATCTTCTCAGCTTCAAGAAACCTTCACCAACAACTACATATTTTACACAAACCGAAGAAAGAGTCAGAATTGATGATATGTACATTTGACAATGCAACAGAGCAAGTACAAAACCTGATGTATCTATGTATATGAAGCAACAAGGTAAGTTTGCAGCCAAACGAATAATAGGATTAGACAGGCAGCAGAAACCAGGTAGCCATAAAAATACTACTTGACAGGCAGCAGAAAAACATCCAAAAGTAAGTTCCTGCTGCATTGTGCATCTGTCACATCAATGAATTAAGCAACTATGCAATGCCGAAGGCCATAGCAACTGAGTGCATGGACTTTCAATTGGAAAGGGTGTCACAAGCATCTAAAGGGCCAATAGAATTCAGAACTCAAAAGATTTAGCTGTCGGGCGACTACTGGCAGCAGAAACACAGAACAAATCTCTGCTGCAAAGCGGGTTCCCTGGTCCATATAGCACATACAAAAAAGTTAGGCAACTACGCTATTGAAACAGCTACATCGCCTCAGTACATGTGCCCCGATCCGTCCCAGGGAAAGGAAACCTAAATCAAACCGCACATAACATGATATCTATTGTAATAATCACCTACAGATGCAACAAATATATCCATCAAATTACCAAAACCAGATCACGGGAATGGAATCAGGGACGGTTCTAGCGACAACCACACGAGATGAGGCGAGCGCAAGAGCTAGTCTAAGGCAGGAACAAAGGGAAGAAGGCTTCGACGGTTGCCACACCTAGCGAGCGAAGGAGCGGAGCCGGAGGCGGCCGCGAGGCGACGGAGGCGGCGGCGTAGGAAGGAGGCTAGTGTGTTCTGGCTCCGCTAGGGTTTCTTATATGGCCCTCTTATATTAGCACATTCGTGGGCTGGCTGACTGGGTTCGATGGATTGCGAAGTGGCCGCTTTTGGGCCCATAATTCTATTGTGGGCTTTAGGCGTTACAATCAAGCCATGGGCTTTTTTGGGCGAAATTAGGAAAAGGCCATTTCTACATTCATCCGGCACTTCGACAGTGGTTTAAACAACCTTATAGCGGTTTAGAAATGGTTTTCATGACGGTTTTGTAAATAGCTGATATAGTTCTAAATAAACCACGAAAAAAGTGTATCGGTTTATAAATTTTTTGCGAAAAAAATCAAGAGTTATATTAGGCTAAGCCAACCCAAATAATGTATTTAGAACTCGTTGAAATATTTTTATAATCTTTTGAATGAAAAAGTGAAAAGTAGACTTACCTCTATGGAAAAGGAAAATATCTAAATTTTTTTGGAAAATTTACCAAATATTATAATTGATGTATAGATGTGTTCAAAAACTTTTGACAAAAAAAACTAAGATGAAACATTAAAAAGATGCAACACACATTTAGTTGAATACGTTCATGATGATTACATCTCATGTTTTTATTGTAAAAAAAAATGAGACATGTTTAGTCATTGGTTAAAATGTTTTTGAAAATTTATAGATTTCTATGTATTTTTCTATTTTTTAGAGCTAAATCTATTTTTAAAGGTTTTAGGGATACTTTTGTAAGCTCTAAATATCATTTTAGCATTAGGGTTGTTCTAGGGATTTTTTAGAATCTTAGTGTATTTTTTGTGGTTTAAAAATATGTCAGTATTTATCAGAAAATATTTTAAACTAAAAAGATGAAATTGAATTGAAAACCACTTGGAACCAGGAAAAAAAGATAATATGAACGGTTTTGAGAGTTGAGGGAATAAGATGTCTAATTTTAGAGTTAAAAGGAGGAAAGTTGTATCACAGAAAATGATTTTTTCTGCATAATTTCCTAATTAGGGCGGGGTCGTGGTTGTTTACTGTTGATACACCTGAGTAATTTTGTGACAAAAAATTAGCATTAATTGCTGAGCATCTACTGTTACTTCGAATCCTGGCCATTCGATTCAATCAAGTTGTCGAAAAATCGTCAATGTTTGCCAGTGGCATGCGTTGTCCATGAACTCTGTCTTGGACAAATCCATACAGCCCATACAACACTTGCATTCGTTCATCCATCGACACTCCAGCGTGATTTGACATGATACACTAGGCATTTCATCGTGCTCACAACAATCACTGGTAAGCATTCCTTGCCATATTTTTGCATGCCAACATATATTTTATAAAGAACCCTGCATATTTGTTTGATTATCCTATCATATTTGAATTGGCATTTTTAGAAGGAAAAGGCAGAATTGTGGGTATTTTTGAGAGACCAGACCACCCCTTGGAACCACGTCAGAACTTAAAATGGTTTGTGGAGACCTCAAACTCAAAGAGGACCAAACACAAACATGGTCATAACTCATACAAAGGTTTTCAGTTCTTTTTCAGCGAGTGATGGTTTGCCCCAGTTCTGAGTTCATGGCGCACCTAGCTGCAGGGTGGTCAGAGTTGGGGCCTTGGATCAGAAATTGGATGGGAAGTCTCCACAAAATCATACAGAGCTGAGGTCCAAAATTCATGCCAACCAGGCCCAATCATGTCTGAAAATGAATAAAGTTGTTATGTCCGGCATGAATTTGGACAGGACATGATCATCGGCTATTCTGCTGTTCGTATTGCCTTCTCATGCATCCGCCGTGATCAGACACCGACAACCTAATTGTCTGGCGTTGTCACCGGAGGCTGCCTGTTTCGGGGTCACGTGGCTGAGGCAGATCTCGCGTCGCCACGTGTCCACCACTGCCTCATTGGCCATTGTAATGATCCAGCAAAACCTGAAGCCCCAAGAGTCTATTGTACAGCAGCGAGCTGTTGGGCGACAGCTTGTGTGGTCTGATGATCCAGCGACTAAGAGCATCTTGAGCCACAGGCCTCAAATCAGGCCTCTATATCTCTATTTGGGAGGTTGCCTGTAAAATTTGAAGGCTAAAATTAAAGCCCAACTCCGCCACAGGCCCCAAATGAAAGCCCCCAAATCCATGTAGAGAGACAATGACATGTGGGCCTCACTCGTCATTGGGTCAAAGCTTCTTCTCCCCCATTCACGACAGTGGGCGTCGCCCGGCCGGGAATCGCAAGGCCCGCCGGACTCCATCCCCGCGAAGCGCTCCAGCGTGGGCGCCGCCCCTCCTTCGCCGGCCGCTCTGGCGAGGGCGCACCGCCCCTCCTCCGCGGGCCGCTCTGGCGAGCGCGCGGCCCCTCCGCCGCAGGCTGCCGCTCCGGCGCGTTCCTCCGCCACCGCGAGCCGCCGCTCCGGCGCGCTCCTCCGGCTTGCAGAGCTGCGAATCCCCCTCTTCCTCGCCATCAGAGACGGTCGCGGCGGCGGCGGGCGCTGGAGCCGCCGCCTTGGGCTTGGCGGCGGGGAGGAGGTGCTGCGGCGGCTTCCTGACAGGCTTGTCCTCGTCGTCGTCGTCGTGCACAGCGTTGGGGTGCGTGGGCCGCGAGCCTCGGGTGGCTCGGCCGTCGCTTGGGGGAGAGGAAGGTGGGGGTGGCCGGGTGGGACCCACGGATAGGGTGTTTCCAGATCTAGGGGGTCTGAAACTATAATTTAAGAGGACATAAAAAATAAAAATCTAAGTAGAGACTCTATTGAAGGTGGTTTTTTACCTAAACTCCTAAATTTTAGAGTAGGGTACAAGTAAAAGCCTAGGTTGGAGTTGCTCTAAGACAGTGCTCCTGTGACCGATGCTGCAGCAGCTCATGTGCTCGTTTCAGTCTTTTACAAGCTGCTGCTCGATGGCGACGATGATGCTGTGGGTCTCAACTCTCAACGGGGAGAAGAATCACACACTTGTTTTCTGTAACAAACACGCTTGCTTTGTCCTGCAGCTCCTTGGTTTGGAAGTCTGGATGTTCTCTGCGCTTTCAGTTTCATGATCCCATGGCTCTTCTTCAGTAGCAGCAGGTCGTGGTTTCACTGCGCCGAACGCAGCCGAAGAGTTTAGATCTGAACGCAAGAACTCCGCTGGCTCTGAAACTCTACCTTCTACGGCGGTGCTAATTGCTAAGAAAGCTTTGATGCTAATCTCCGTGGGCGTTCAGTTAAACTTAAACCAACGCGGCTCAGTGAATTTCATCAGGTTGAGGTCGTCGCTGTCAGCTCTGCGACATTAAGTTTTCAGAGATCTGCTTGTCTGCACCGCACGGTCTGTTAGATAGTGGCTGCTGCCTGATGACTAAGCAAGATAGTGGTTGCTGCCTGATGCCCTGATGACTAAGCATGCAGCAGCAGCAAGTTCCACGATACTTCCTTCGTCGTCCCCAGGCAGCTGACAGGGCACTTATTCATTAGGTGGCAAGTTGGCGACGCTGCTTATTATACTGTACTGTGCGGCTTTCTGTAGCTGGGCCTGGGGAAATTACGCCGGCATGCATCTGAAAGTTCTGTCTCTTTGCACCCAAGAAAACCAACCAACCATATGATATGTACGTATAATTGCTCGCAAGGTTGTTAACTTGTTATACTGTCAACCAAGCAAGTATAAATACCTCAACCCGTCTCTATCTTCGTATCACAGCCTTTTCCCTGTAACCTGAGCCTCTCTGCAAACTGCAAACCCAACGCCTGCAACAACAAACAGAGAGCATGGATCACATACTGCATGTGCAAGTAGAACACCAGAGCAGCGCGAAGCTCTGCGACCGAGGCGTCGCGAGGTTCACGAGGAACGCTGACGCCTCACTTATCACATTGGCACTTGCGGCCATTGCTTTCCTGGTCTTGTTCTTGTCATCGTCACCACCCTTCTCCGTGGCCGGCGGCTCGCCCTCGTCGTCCACTCTGCCTGCTCGCCTCCTCGCTGTTGGCAGCATTTTCACCAGCAAGACGGCGCTGTTCGTGCTCTCCAACGTCATCTTCGTCCTCCTGGCAGCCGAGTGCCGCTGCCGCTTCCGCGATGCCGCTGCTTCGGGCGAACCTGGTGGAGTGCTGGAGAAACAAGCACAGCACCATCAGGTGCAGATGCAGGTGGAGGTGGAGCAATGTGCCGTTGCCGTGCAGTCATGTGTCCCATATTCAGCAAATCTTGACCATGATGAACAAGAAGGTGAAGAAGACATGCCAACAATGTCTGCCAGCACGTTACCAGACGAGGAGCAGACATCGGAGCTGGAGCTGGTCAGGCTTGGTGAAGAAGAAGACAGCAGCAGCAGCTTGGAGGAGAATGTTGATGATGTCGAGGAACCGGCCTGCGAAGCAGCTCTAGGGCTGGACGGGTTAGAGATCGGTGAGTTGAACAAGAAGTTTGACGAATTCATTCGAAGCAGGAGGGTTACATGGGTAAAAGAGGAGGCTTACTTGCTGTTGTGCGAGGTCTGAATTGTTGCAGATTAGATGTAAATTCAGTTCAACTGTGCACTTGGACTCTCTCTGACTTTTTTGAAAAAAAAAAAGGATAAAGACACTATCCAGATGTAACCCTACTAGAATTACCTCCTAGCAACTCTACCTCGCCGGTGTGTTGTTATTTGTGGTGTCTACTGTTTTTTTTTTTTTGACTAATGAAAATCAGAAACACGCATTGCAATAAACTTCGAGTCTATGCAAACATAAACTCTGGGTTTTAGTTTGCGACGCAACCACCACACCAGATGAGTCTGTGCAATGTCACATATCGGAGGCGATGGATGACCCTCACCCCCCAAAAACTGTGAAAAACATGCAAGGAACAAAGAATTTGTACTTCGCAGTGCAAGTGCAGCCAGCACAGCAGATCAGGCTGAGATATGGGCCTCCGCTAACCACATAAATGACCCTCACTCAAAAAGTTGCGAATAGCATGCAAGGAACAAAGAACGAGTAACCAAAAGAATCCATTTAAGCTTTGTTTGAATGCGCATGTATTCATCTTAATCCACATATTTTTAAGTGGATTTCACACCAACATATGTGAATTGAAGTGGATACACATACATCCAAACAAAGCCTTAGCAGAGAAGAACCAGGAGCTAATCATCGCAGGCAACCACAGCAGTTTAAGTACCTCCATAGGTTAGATTTGAGGTCTGAAGCCTCCTACTTCCCAAAATAGGGCAAGTTACTGAGCAAAGGCATCGGTTAATAGCAGTTAACATGGTTACAGTTAAAACAGCTACTGGGCTCGAAATTCTCAGCCCTCATCCTCATCCTACACTAAGCTTTGATGCTTTGACTTCATCTTGCCAGCGTCTTCGTTTCCAAATCAGTCCTTGTCCACCTCCGATAACTTGACCAGCTCATCAAGAACTATGGACTTCACAGTATCTTTCATTGAAGATAAGTCCATCTTATAGCGTTTATCTGTAACATTTTGTTTGATAGAATTTAGAACAATAAGCATTGGATAGTTAATTCAAATCCCGATGCATGATGTTAAGAGGCTTACCGAGCATCTTATAAACGTCACTGAATGTAACCTGGAAAATGAGTCAATGAACCAGTTAGATCTATATGGATCGTACTAGGTTACGCAACAAGCAAAAGCAATGCAAATCTCCATTCCAAATGCACTAAGAAGACAACCAGAAAAGAGGGTAGATCAAAGTTCCAGTCTAACACAGGCTGAAAATGCATTTTATACATGCAACTCAGAGTTGAGTCAACTCACAGAAGCTTATAATTCTCTTATGAACCAAGGTTGATTCATTTATAATAGACATGGTCCATTATACTATTATACTATTATAGCTGAATACACATTGTTATTCTGCCTAAACACTTTAACTCACATTGTCAAGGTCGACCTTCTTAAGAAGTTGAACAATAGTCTTTTGCAGTTCATCCTTGCTGGGAGGAGCTTGTTCTGCTTCTGCTGATTTCCCTTTACTTGTTGACGCTTTGCCTAGACAGAGCAGTAGAGCACACCATTAGGGGTCATGCCACAATCTAAAACCTATGTTTTATATTATTCCAAACATGCTTTATGTATTTGAATGAATGACATGATACCAGCACAAAGTATTCATAAATCATAAAACACAATTTCCATGTTACACATGCCACGTTACAAAAGGGAATGATATAGCAAAATATCTGTCCAACTTATGAATCTTCAAATGTGAAATCAACAAAGGATACAAACAGCGCAAAAGATGAATGTCCAACTCCAAAGTCACTGCAGGTTATGATTGTAAACCAGAAGGTACATTTTGGACTATATTACAAAAATTCACTAGTCTCACCATCTTTCTGACAAAATATCAATTAATCTACTGTGTATGTGTATTATCACAGATACAGAAAAATATATAGCTCTTGATCATAATTCATCGTAACACAACAGTTAAAAAGTTCGAATAGCAAGCAGAAATATTGCATCTTTAAGCAAAGTATCAAAGGAAAGCATGATTTATGGTATCGTGGCTACTACCATACAGTGGACTAATCAGTGAAGTGATAATCGTACCTGATGATCTTCTATCGTTGGTCTCTTTCTCAGAACTTGTTGTGTGCTTTGGTGTAATGGGTTTACTCTTCCCAGAGACAACATTTAAATCCACAGCAGACCTCTGCTTATCCTTGGAACTTTTCGGCGATGATGGAACTCTGCTCGAACACTTGCTCAATGTAGCTGCAGGAGCTGCCTTTGGAGAAATCCCTGTGGTTGCCTTCCTTTTAGTTTTAGCTGTAGATCGTTTTCCATCTACAGACTTCTTACCTGCCTTTACTTTTCGCCGGTCATGTCTATCTTCCTGCTCACTATAAACTTCTTCACCATCATCCTTGTTTTCCTCACTATCAGACTTCATGTGAGCATCCTCTTCATGCCCTTCTTCAGCATCTTCATCAGATTCTGACTCAGAATACTTCTGCCACCTTTTACTTGAAGTATGTTCATCATCAAGTTTCTGGTGTCACCCAAAAAAAGGCAAATAAGAGCGAGTCACAAAAAGGGTGATAGCTATGGTAACAGATATCAATGATCATTAACAGAAGTGTCTGGCTGTACAGCAGCAATTGCACATGTCAAACTTCCATGCAATATGAAACAAACTAGAAATTAACAGAAAGTAAATATGTAAAGCTTGGTTCAAGTTAATGACAAAGAACTGTGATAAGATAGATTGTGTCAGACCAATACAGGATGTTACCTTCCTAGATCTCTTGTGTGTGTCTTCTGGATTCTTAGTTGCACTCCCCACCTCTCGTTTGCGCTTCCTAGAATTTGATCCCTGCACAGTACAAAAGTGTAAAACATGGAGGTTTAAGGAAGAAACACTAATGCTAATTTTAAATGAATCTCAGAAAGTGCATACCCATTATAGAAACAGATTTTACCTGATCATCAGAAATTGTAGAATCATCCTTAGCGCGGGGCTCAGCAATGAAATCCAGCACCTTAGCCACAATGTCATCCTGCATGGATAACTCAGTTACAGAAAAAACTGAAATTGCATCTTGCTGAACTCGGATTCAAGTTAAATAAGCAACATAAAAGATATACATCAACATTTCTACTATTTACCCTTAAAACTGGAATAACAAGCAGATTGCAGAGATCCAATAATGTTTCTGTCGAACATTTGTCAAGCTTATCCTTGGCCTTGGCTCTATGGTTTTCCTACAAGAAAGAGAACCGCCAAAGTTAAAATAATAATCTCAGATAAATAGTGCAACTACCAATCTATGAAATTTTGGGGGGCAAAAACAATGATGCTTACATCACTCTCATGCCACGGAAATCCAGAGAACTCAAGTATATGGCTTTTGAAATCAGCAGACTGTAACAATTTTTCAGGATAAGTATATTAAAAAGAATCTTCGAATGAAGCTTTGGCGTCAATGACAATTTGTAAAGAGTTCAATTGTGATAAAAACAACAAACAATAAACACAAGAGTTCGACTTGAAGCAAGTAATCCCTCTGTATATAAATGTACACTGGTTTTTGGGACTCTAGTTAAGGTTCAGCTGGTTTTTGGGACTCTAGTTCAAGTTCAGCTGGTTCACATGCCTGGACCTTCTTTTAACAAAATGTATACCAAGAGGCTGCTAATTGCATCTAATTTATATCCGAGATTTCCAATTTTCAAAGGTAGCTTCAGAACTTAAAATTTTATAAGTGTTTCGGTCAAAAGCCAGAAGCAGTGAACCAGTGACAAAACCAAACCCCAGAAAGAATACTAACAAGGTGTATTTCTGCTAATATGTAAAGTAAAAACCACAATAAACCATTTTTTTCATCCTGAAAGTACTCCCTTTATTAGCAACAATGTTCTCAAATCGTATAATCGGCCCTAGTCACCATGGCACCGATCAGCCTGGCTAATGGTGACTAATTGCAATTAATTGCGACTAATCGTAGTGCATAGCTGATCGCCATGTCACCAGTCAGCCCAATCATGAATCACAATTAGTCCGACAACTTGATAACATTGATTAGCAAGACCAGTTTAGGCAGGCTAGCTTCTATTTGGTTTCATAATACCAAAGTTTAAAGCAGCTTAAACTAAGCTTATCAAAGGAAGTAAGATGCTAGTCTAAAACAGATTGTTGCATAGGATTAAACCTATGGGGGCTTTAAGTTCAGGTGAAAGCCTACAAATAGGTATATCAACCAGCAAAGTTCCAGATTTCCTGCAGATATTTTCATTATGTGTGCCTTGGTCCTAAGGCATGAACTATACAAGTTACTGAGAATGTCACTTAGGCCAGGTGGATTATGCATTCATGGTCCACAGACATGGAATCGTTCAATATAAGAACATATTCTTTCCAAAGATCTACCACGACCTCGTCAGAGATTTTACTATGTTTTTAACTGTCTCAGATGAAATGATTAGCTGAAGTCTAGAAAAATCCCACAACAGAAATCTGCACCAGTATTTTTAAAATTACAACATTTATATTTCAAATTACCTTTCCAAACCTCCCAAAAAGGATTTGATGGAGAAGCTTAAGCTGAGCAGGTTGTTTATTTGATACTCTCTTCGCAACTGCAAAATATTCAAATCTGAATCAGCAGAGTATATACTAATCAACACTTGCAGAAAGAATTGATGTTACGAGTAAATGAACTGCAGAATTAGTACTGCAATATAGAGATAATGCAACACTTTAACAGGGCTGGTTTCACCAAGAATCGGTACCGCCATGAAGTTGTAATTGTTAAGAAAATAGCAGGCACCAAACAATATATAAGATGGAAACCCACGGAGATACACACTTTAACAGGAATCATATTACTTCATAACATACTGTACCACAATATATAGTTAAAGAAAGATGGCATTATGAGGTTTAATGTACCAAAAACATATTTATATGCCTCAGGTGAGATTGTAAGGGTGCAAAATGCAGTGTTTACGAAACAAAAATAGAAAGATATTGCGACAGTTCCGCACCGCCAGGTATATTCTTCAAAGGTGTGCCACGACCCTGCATTGACATGTTTATAAAGCATTATGAAAGGGTACAGTATGACAATGGAATCAAATAGGAAAAGATGTCTCTGAGGATATAACCTTCTCGACAATAAAACTTCCGCCGGGCTCCTTCTCAATCACTTCAACCAACCTCTCCACTGTTTTCCTGGCACGTGCCGGATGATCAAGAGAATAAGGAATTGGGCTACTCAGCAAGTTCTTGGCTTCCCTGGACTTAGAACCATCTTGTTTCTTATCCTTTCCATGGTGCTTTTCTGTAACAATCCTTGCCTTCTTGCTCTTTGGTTCTCCATTCTTATTCTCTTCCATGTTCTTGTCTGACTCGCCAGCTTGTTCCACTGTCGCCTCACCAAACTTCTCTTTTTTAGACATGCTTCCATTTTCTGCCTCTTCTATGTCAGCATTTGATCGTTTGGTCCCTTTATTTCGCCCCTCATGTTTACATATATCCATTTGATTGTCTTTCTTTCTTTCTTGTTTATCAGCAGTCGTGTTTCCCTTTGTTTCCATTTCCTCATCCTTCTCAGAAACTCCCCTTTCAATCGCACCCACTTCATTCTTTTCAGAAGTTACATTTTGGTTCAATTCCTCTTCCTCTTCCTTCTCAGCAGCCACATTTCCATCCCATTTCTCTCCCTCTTGCTCCTCAGCAGCTCCCTCTTGTTGATTTTTTTCTGCCTCATCCTTGCTAGAAAGAACTCTTTCTACCTCTTCCAATCCCTCCTGCTTCTCCTTAGTATTTTGTTCTCTATCATCCACTTCTGGCTTGCCCACATTACATTTTGCCTCCCCTTTCAATTCCTGCTGATCCTCCTCAACACTTTCTTTTCTATCACTCACTTCATGCTTATCAAAACCACTTTTTTCTTCCTCTTTCGACCCATCCTGCATTTCCACGCCAACCTGTTCTCTATTGTCCAGCTCTAGTTTATCTACTTCTGCTGGCTCCGCCTTATCTTTGTCTTGCTTCTCCATGCATATAATTTGTTTCTCTTCAGTCTTGTTCCCACCTTCCTGCTGTCCATTTTCTTCAACCTCTGCATGTACAGCTGCAGATATTGATTCAGACATCATAGTTTCCCCGCCTTCTGCTGCCTTGGTTTCGTGACTATCCTCAGTCTTTCTTTCCTTGTCTTCCTTCCAATATGCATCTTCCTTGTCGACAATTTTCACATCAGCTTGGACATTGACAACATTTTCCTTCTCTTCATTATGCTCCTCCATTGTTTCCTTCCTCTCATTTTCCTTTACCGCTACATTTCCAGCATCACTCTCTGCTTCAACCGTCTTGATGTGCTCACATTCTGCTGGGTTGGCATCCTGGCTATCAGCATTTTTTCTCACATTATCCTCTGTCTGACATGCATTTCCCATGTCAACCATTATCACATTCTCGGCTTCAATACTGGCATCATTTTTCTTATGTTCAGCCTTGAACTCCACTTCTCCATTTTTCCTACTTTCTATTACCTCTGCAATTTCAGCATCAGTCTTTCCTTCAACAATCCTCATGTCCTCACCATCTGCTGCTTTGTCATCTTGAATACCTTCATTCTTTAAATTTTTATCTTCCTCTTCGCATGCATATTCCTTGTCAGGCACTTTTAACTCCTCGGTTTCAATACTGGCACTATTTTTCTTCTCTTCAGTCTGGCCAGCTTTGCCTTCCTTCTTATCATTTCCTTCTACCTCAGCATTTCCAGCATCAGTCTTTGCTTCAACCATCTTGATTTCATTACCTTCTGATGCCCTAGCATCTTGCCCATCCTCATTATTTCCCTCCTTGACTTCCTTCTGGCATGCATCTTCGTTGCCAAAAGTTTTCACAACACCTTCAATATTGGCATTGTTTCCCTTCTCTTCCATCTTGTCCTCCATTTCTTCCTTCTTCCCATTTCCTTGAGCCTCTGCATTTCTAGCATCAACCTTTGCTTCAACCATGTTCATTTCATCAGCCTCAGCTACCTTGGCAACCTGACTGTCCTCATTCTTTTCCTCCTTGTCCTCCTTCTGACACAAATCTTCCTTCTCAGCCATTTTAATGTCATTGGCATGATTTGTCTTCTCTTCCGTATTGTCTTCCTCTTCTGGCTTCCTATTTTCTTGTGCCTCGGAATTCCTAGTACCAGCCTTTGCTTCAATCATCTTGGTGTCCTCACCTTCTGATGCCTTGGCATACTGATTATCCCCATTCAGTCCCTCCTTCACTTGGCACGCATCTTCCCCAGCATCAACATTGGCTTCATGCTGTGTGTCAACGATTTTCACATCTTGTGCGTCAACCATTTTCACATCTTGTGTGCCAACCATCTTCACATCCTTAACTTCAATGTTGGCTTCACGTTGCGTATCAACCATTTTCACAACCTCGACATCAACAACGGCTTCATGTTGTGTGTCAGCCATTTTCACATCCTCAGCTTCAATACTGACTTGTTGCTTTGTCTCGACCATTTTAACATCCACAGCTTCAATACTGACTTGATGCTCTGTCTCGGCCATTTTAACACCCACAGCTTCAATACTGACTTGATGTTGTGTCTCGACAATTCTAGCATCCACAGCTTCAATACTGGCCTCACAATGTGTCTTGGCCATTTTAACATCCACAGCTTCAATACTGGCTTCACACTGCATCACGACCATTTTAACATCCACACCCTCAATTACGGCTTCAAGCCCTGTGTCAACCATTTTAACATCCACAGCACCAACCACATTAGCAGGACCTGAATTGGCTTCGTTGGTATCATCGGTTTCCACAATATTTGCACCCTCATCTGCCGCGCGCTCTGTGGCATTTTCACAGCCACTCTTCACTTCATTGGCATCAGTGCTAGCCACTTCCCTACTCTCTCCAGAGCCATACTTCTCAGCACCAATATTCTTATCTGAAGCAGCAGCAGATTCTGCATTCCCCAATGGGGGTGGATCCTCTGCTGCTGTTGCTGGGTTTTCCCCTGACATCTTGATTGGCCACAATCCTGTATCTCCAGGAAAATGCAGAAAAATGTCATCAAAAGTGTGAGCAATGGAAAACACGCACACACACACACATTGTAAATTAATGTTAAAGGAACTACTAAAAGGGGAAAGAAAAAGGCTTTGCAGAAAACAACTGTGCATGAGCTACAATACAAAAAGGCATATACTGTAAATAAAAGATAACAAGGAGTGGTAAAGCCATAAGAAAGGCCGTGCATTGTCGTGATTAACCGCAAAGAACGCTAAAATGTTTCCAAAATCATCAGATGATTAACCACATTCCCCCGATAAGGTAAGAATGAATGGCTAAAAAAGTTTACAACTTGATTATTACTTTCTAATGCATGGTGACACGGATCGGCTACACCCTTGAGCACAAACACCGTCTTTCGTGTGAGCACGATGATTAACGAATGTATGTACACATCTGCTAGATAGATTGGATCCGAACACAAGTAGGCAGACAGACTTCGAGCTAGGGTTCGGGTGCTCGGCTTCGCGCCGCGTAAAGGGAAGAGAAGGGGTGGCGATCGGTACCTAGTGGCTGCTCTTCGCCGGCAAAGGGCCCCCCGGAGCTGGGGCACCTGGCGTAGAGCTGCGGCGGCGGTCGCCCGGTTGTCGGCGACACGTGACGGAGCGAGCGCGCGCCCGCGAGGTGAAGGGGGGACGAAATGCGCGTGAACGGGGGTTTTCTGGGGGTGAACGCAGTCGAGTCGGGGTTTTCTCTGGGTTTTTTTCTTTCTTTCTTTTTCTTATGTAAAACTTTGCCTCGGCCAGGAGCTTGGCATGGGCGTGTTTTTGTTCGTGCCGGCCAGGGCCTAGGCCCATCGTGACCGTGACGCACGTCGATCCCTCTGCCCGCCCCGAGCAAATTTAACAATCACACCCATCTGATTTTAGACACCTGGATTACAATTGATGCCTGACAGAAAGCTTCTTTTTGATCGGACAGAAACCTTATTTAGGAGGATCTTAGTCATCGGACGACCAAAATCGATGGCTTCCGAGATTTGCTTACCACATAAGAGATTGTATGGACGTGAAATCAAACATGCTAAGATGTTAACTAATCATTTGTTAACACAGCCCTTTCTCAATCCCTTCTAATGCTAAATAGACCTTAGTCCACCCTAATCACCCCAATCCGCCACACATCATCTCCTCCTCTTTTTTAACCCCAATCGATAGCCGCTCACTAACTAGTGGCCCGTGGACAACATGTAATGTTAACCAACCATTGTAGAGCAAGGGGACCAGCAACCACACCAGAATCATGGAAGGTTATAATCACTAACCCACTTTGCCTTTGGTGATTTGGAAACTCTACACGTGTGCTCTTATTTATATGCACAGCTTGAGTAGTCGTTGTTTTATGTTGTCACCGGTGATGTGCAAACTCTACATGTATGCTCTTGTTCATATGCATAGCTTCAGTAGTCGTTGTTTGCTTTTGTGTAAACTCTAAGGCAGTAGTAGCTAGCTATAATTGGTAGAGTAGTTTGTTTTAATTGCTTTGTTTGTTTAGCTCACTAGGAGTAGCTTATTTAGTTGCTAGATCTTAATGGTATGTGCGCGCTTTAGTGGTAGATCACCTTGCCACTAGAATTTTTAAGAAGCTTGTACTGGGTGGGTTAGGCTAGGTAAAGTAGTGGCTAGTGGGATTGCTTATCTATAATATATATCTCTAATAAAGCTAAACTTCACTAGATGATTTATCTCTTCATGCAAAGTGTCCATATCGTTCTCCACTAAGTAGCCCACTAGATGTTTTATCTCTTCATACAAGGTGTATCTACATCATCCCCATAAAGTCTATGTCATCCCTTATCTATACCCTTTAGATGTCCACATCATTTTTCACTAAGTAACCAACTAGATGTCATATATCTTCGTGTAAGATGTCCACATCATACTCACTAATAAGTTCATGTCATCCCTTGTTTAAACCACTAGATATTTTTCTGTTTATTATTTATATTCCTCCTCTATACCTGGCAACGCACATGAAATCCACCTAGTTGCACTGACTACTTTTGCTCTAGCAATTGTGTTTCTATAGAGATTTTTATAGGCTATTTACTTCATTTAACCATCTACATTCTTTTTGTGTGTGACTCCTTTGGTGGTTATAGATGTGGATATTAGACCACTAGATATATTAGAATGGATTAATTGATCAGGAGAGATCAAATAACATTTTTGAGCAACAAAATTTATCAATAATTTATACGACAATACGAGAGAGGAAAATTGTAATGTGGATAGCCTCTAGCATTGTTTTTTGTAGAGGCATCTCCCACACGTGTCTTCTCGTTCAAGTCACTTCAGAGATAAAAAATTGTGTGGATCATGTGGGGCCTTGTTGGTGCTTGATTTCTAAGCTTTAACCCGAATATATAAAAAAATCATAATACTTTGTTGTGATTAGAATACAATGTGTTTTTAGGTATGCATACATATAGGCACCCAACAGGATGATTTACTCGAGTAGACGACTTTGTTCTCCCGTTAATTTTGCCATAGTTGAACATTTCAGATGAGTTCGTTTATTTCTTCCACAAATAAAAAGACAAAAGAGGAAGCATCGTTTTGGTGCGGTAAAATTTCGCCTCCACTCGTTGGACTCCACCTGCGATCTCCGCCTAGTAAAAAAGGAAACCGCTGTCCCTGTGATAGCATCCCGCTTTCACCGTGATTCCCAGCCTAATAAAAAATGGAAACAAGCCATCTCCTCCCCCATAGCATGATTCAGCCTCGATCCCACGATTCATCTGCCCGCCTCCGCATGGGAGCGCCCCAATCGTCGCCCTCCTCCGCATGGGAGCGCCCCAATCATCTGCCCGCCGCCGCACGCCTCACGCGCGAAAGTTTTAGTCGTGGTTTGGGAGACTAAGTGTAGTTGTGCTGGTATGTCTCCCAAACCCATTGCTTGCTTGGATTCAATGCTACGAGTTCCTTAATCATTAATCTATGCCAAGTCTGAGTTCGGTTCAGTTCATCAGGTCCTTCTCTCCTCCCTATCCATCAAGATCCACGGCCAGGGGGTAACTGCTGACCATGGAGGCCACGCCGTTGAGTTGATGCACCAGCCAGCGTTGCTTCTGGCCACCATCTACACCTCTGACGAGGCCGCGCGGCCACGTTCCTCAATGCCGATGCAGACATGTATTATAGGTTGGTTCTAATGTCTCATGTCATGAATTTTGTTAGTTCTACGTGCAATGCTGACATGTAGTCATCATTGTGGGTTCCGAGTCCTATGTGCTAGCAGAGAATATTGGGTTCCTGACCTGCAGCTAGCACCAGCTGCATTCCTGGCTACTACTCTTAATTCTTGCTTAGTTTCCTCGTCCAATAGAAAAAAAATGAAAGGAGAAACTTCAAACTGATTCATGTCGTGGTCGCTTTCAGGTGAGGAGGACAAATATCAGCGAGCGAATATGAAAGCTGCAGGAGCTCGTGCCCAACAATGAAATGTCACAAAATATAGAATTCAGCCAATAATTGACAAAAATCTGAATTCTGAAACACGCCTGCAGTATAAGAGAGAATGCATACGAATCTTGCCATCTAACTTTTTATTTGGTGTGTGGTACAATATTTCAGATGGGAGATATACCTTAGTGGTTAATCGAGAGCAGGTTATTCTAATAAACATCTACATTAGTTCTCTGAATGTATCCATATTCATGATTTTTTCAGTTAAACTGGATAGTTGAATTATCCAATTGAGCAACTAATTAAAACTAATGGCTACATTCCTTTCTACCTATGTTTCCGTCAGCGGTGTTGAATAGGAAATTTGCAGTTGACTCCTGCCACCAAGATGCATGTAAAGTATCACGTTGCCATTAACTTTGTGCTCACTAACTTCTCTACATGAACTGTGTGTTGCAAATAATATGCTCTGAAGCATCTCCAGATTCTCATAACAAGTAACAATGGGTTTGTGTCAGAATTCACCGGTTTTTTCTTGCAGTACTTGTTTGTTCTGTCATACTTTCAAGTATTTATATCTGAATTCTGATTTTGTACTTGTGTACTGGTAAAGGAATGCTTCAGATCAAGAGTGATGCAGTGTTTTTTTTTATGAATAAGAGTGATGCAGTGTTACTCATATGCAGTGTTACTTTGTGTCAGAATTCACCTGTTTTTTCTTTCTATTTGTTACCAGATCGCTGGATAACTTCTGGCAGATGTTCTTGAATTTTCTTATCTGCATTTTGCATTTTATATGATTGGTTCAATCATCTTGAATATGAATGCCTGAATTTTCTTTGTACTAGAGTTATGTAATAGAGCTAGACCAGTTAATGTAAAAAGGTTCACAGTACCAATTCTAATTAATGAATACTGAGAAACAATTTTGTGAAATAAAATTTGAAGTGGAATTACTGAAATTAGGAACATTTTGCCTAAATTCTGACATTTTTTCTTGCACGTGTACAGGCTGTCTTAGTGACCAAACTTCAAGATGATAAATTCTGGGAGAATTTCACAAACTTTGTTTTTTTTATTAAATGTCACTTTAATGTCAGTACCTAAATTCACAGTATTGTTATTTTATCGTGAGAATCATGTGTTTTTACTAAGAAAAAAATTCATTATCCCGTAGCAACACACGGGTATGCTACCTAGTTTTCATAGAAAATACCAAAATATGAAGAAATTATGTAGAACATCCTAAGGGCCAGATTGTTTACATGTGTAGCCCGTGGTCTTGTCCCTCAACTCCGATCCATTTGGCCACAGTGACGCTCATCTATCTCGGTTGACATGGGCATTTTTTGTAAAAAAAAGGGTTCATATATCACATGGATATTTCGCTCCACGTCCCTAGCTATCACACTCAACTCCACCAGTGATGTTCACATTGTTTTTTTTTTATGGTGAAGAAGAACGAAAGGGGTGTTAGCGCTACAATATGGACATGTAAGGTAAGCGTATCTTTTCTTTTCTTTTTTTCTTTAAAAAGGGTTGCATCTAATGAGCCTGGCTAACCTATGAAATCAATCAAACAACATACTTCGTTGCAAAATAAATCGATAGAACCAGACTTTTCTTGGCCTGGCCCATCCATCGAACCAAGCTGCTATACCAGTATCCAATCACGCTCTAAATGGAACCAAGACATTTTGGTTTTGCTTGGTTTCCACGCTAGAGAGAACTAAAGGAAGAACTGAACTTGCTCACACAGATAAAGGTAAGAACTAAACTTGCTCACACAGATAAAAAGCAAACCTTGCTTGATATCCAAACAACCACTTTGATCTATATCCTTGCTTGTCGAGGCTACACAGTGATGAGCAAGAAAACCAACACAACCCCTTTAGCAGCTTCAAAGGGTTCCTACGATCCATCCATGTTGTCATGATTTTTTTCGTTGTGCAATGTACTTAGATGGTTTTGCTCTTGCAAAGGGATCATGACGTGCCCGTCATCTACGAAGTCGGATGATTTCGGTGATCTCTCGAAGGACGTGATCTTCATGTCTAAGTGTAGTTGTAGGTCTGGTTATATATGGTTATATACTACAACTTAACCAAACGAGAGATGTAAAAAAAAGATGATTTTGCTCTTGGCATATACTAGAAACCTAAAGGCTGAAGATGTACTGTACTCCCTAGTAGGTATATTACGCCTACGTATGTGGCTAACCTACTACTAGTACTACTAGACTGTGTGCTACTGTGCTCCTATGCGGTGAAATTTCATGAAGGCCTTGTTTAGATACTAAAGTTAGTGCACCAACTTTGTATAGTAAATTCTGTTAAATACTGTAGCAATTTTATTTTTATTTGATAATAATTATCCAAACATTAATTAATTAGGCTTAAAATGTTCGTCTCGTAAAGTACAACAAAACTATGTAATTAGTTTTTTTATTTCATCTATATTTAGTATTCCATACATGTGCCAATATTTTAATATGATAAGGAATCTTCTTTTTATATAGTAAAATTTGAGAATAAAATCTAGAATCTAAACGAGGCCGAAGAAACATGAGCACGTACTACAGCCTGGGTTGGATTGGAAACGCAAGCCACGGGCGCGGCGCACGCCGGATTGCTTGCCTCTTTCCCAGTTTCCCTCCACTCGCCAACAGCGCTTCAAATTTTGAAATCCGGGGCGCCCAGCCCAGCCGCCGCACAGGATGCTCGCCTGTCACCGCGCGGACGGCCACGATTCCGCCGCGGCGCCTCGGCCGCCGTGCCCGCGCGCCCAAACCGCCCCTTGCGCTACAGGGCCGGGCGTCAATTCAAGTCAAGTCAAGAAGTAATAAAAAGGAAGGAGAAGGACGTCCTCCGCCACCGGCCGACTCTTCCCTTTCCTCTCCACCCTTCAGTGTCCAGTCGTTCCTCGCTCACCATGGCCGTCTCAGAGGACGGTCCGGAGGGGCCCGCGGCAGGCGACGGCGGGGTGACGATGAAGCGCGGGAGCAAGGCGCGGGGCAAAGGCGCGGCCAAGGGGCGCGGGAGGCCCAAGCGGCGGAGCGGCGACGACAGGCCCTTCGCGGCGCCGGCGATGGACGGGGTGGCGTGCCGGGACAGGGTGCTCAGGGAGAGGAGGCATCCGCCCAACGTCTTCTGCGAGCGCGACACGGATGATGACGATGAGGTGCTCGGATAGTTTCTCTCTCTGTTTTTATTTGGTTGGTTTTCTTGGGGGATTTGCAACGTGTTTCTGCGCTCTCTCTGTGTGTGTGTTTCCAGTTTTCCCATTTTTTTTCCTGGAGCACGAAAATGAGTACAAATAGCCTTCCTATCATTTGATAAGATTTACTGGTTCCTAGATGAACGATTTAGCGCATTGAGTAAATACAGATGAAGAAAAATGCCAAAAATGCCTTTTTTCTTTAATAAACGAAAAATCCCTTTACTTAATGATTAAAAAAACAAGTATTGTTCAGTCACTTGAGGGACATTTCAGATGATTCTTTGCTCTGATGCGATTCATAGTAAATGAAAGGGAAGGCTTCTACATTGACATACTTGTCTGTTCCCCACTCCCCACTCCACATAGTAGCACAAATTTTTCTTATTTCTTCCCTTTTACTGCGCACATGTATGCTGATTCTACAGTATCTTGTCTCCCATCCTCTGAAATACATTTACTTGCCGTTGTATTGGATTGGTTCAATTCTTGTCAGGTGTGTTCTCTTAATGTAGTGGACTAATTTCTAGGCTGGTGTTATATCAGGATAATGCAACCAAGGTTAAGAGAAAGAAGCGAAATGATGCTGGTAAGAAGAGGGGACCTAGAAAAACCGAACCAGAGCATCTGGACAGCAAGGCTCACTTATCCAACAGCAAAGGCCACGGTGATGGGAAGGGGGTATGTTATTTCAGTCTTCTGCGACAGTTGATTACTATAGTTTTGTACCCATGTTAGCGTGTTGCCAATTTTACCATGTACTGACAGTTCTTGACAACAAGAATCTTTACACATTTTCTAAATGTTGTCTGAAACGTACAAACGCCCTGTCACAAGTTCCAGGTTGTATTAGGAATGGTTTTGATGTTCGCTGTTTGGCCCTGTATAAATCAAAACCTTAATGGTGCTTAGTAAATTTGTTTTTGAGCTTGTTTACTTATGATTAGCAATTGGGCAGTGATTATCCAATTGTGTGATTACTGTACTCCCTCTCTTGTATGTTCCTTTTGTGTTTCTGCCATTTATTAGATGTAAAAAAAATTAAAGAGCATCTTAGTAATTTGTGCTACCTTGCTGTAACAACTTAGTTTTTGTGTTTTTGGGCTTATATTTCAATTTTCTTTGATGAATGTTCTAGCATTTTGTTTCTTGGGACATAGGATGTTAAAGGAATTTCCTTGCAATCCAATTGCCACCTTTGCTGTAACACCTCAATTTTGATGCTTCTGGTGTATTGAAAGAATGCTGTAGTCTTTAATTCCATTTACTTGCAGGATGATGCTGAGACAATTAGGGACAAGGACTCAAGGAATGGTGACGTTTTACAGACTGCAAAGAAGAGGAAGAAAGGAGATGCAGGGAAGGATTCTGTTACAAAAAGGTTGAAAAGAGAGGATGAAGAACAAAAGAAGGCCTTATCCTCCAAGCATAAAGATTGTGAGGAAACTAATAGGGTAAGCAACTCATGAGCTGTTTATGGAATGATTTTGTGTGAGTATTTGATGAATGTAAGTGCTGTTTCAATTGTCTAGAAAGGGAAGAAGATGTTGACCGGGGATAATGCACTGATGTGCCACCAGTGCCAGAGAAATGATAAAGGGAGGGTGGTCTGGTGTAATTCGTGCAGGAATAAGCGCTTCTGTGTGCCATGCATTGAAAGATGGTATGTCTACCAACATAATTGCACATCATAACTTTCTTTGTAATATGACATTTACATACACATAAAAATTATATAAACATGTTTATTTTATAATTTTATTATATACTCATCTGCTATTTTTTTTGTTTTGTTTTGTGCAACTGTTTTTGTCTAGTGTGCTTTAAAAGTTATGTATTTCCTTCTAGCATTTTCATGTGGCTATGTTATTTGATATAGTGTATTGTGAAATGCTAATTTGTCTTAAGCTACTAAACAGGTATCCTAATTTGTCAGAAGATGAATTTGCTGCAAAATGCCCATATTGTCGCAAGAACTGTAATTGCAAGGCATGCCTACGAATGCGAGGGATTGAAGAGGTTCATGCCTAGCATTCCATCTCCCTTTTTGCCTTTAGATGTTCTCTATTTCTTCTCAGTTCTTATTAAACATTTTTCTTCAAAATTTTCCTTTCTAGTATTAATTAATGACTTAATATTCTCATGAAGCAGCCTCCAAAGAAGGAAATTTCTGAAGAAAGTCAAATCTCCTTTGCTTGTGATATTGTGCGCTTGTTGCTTCCCTGGTTGAGAAAACTGCGACAGGAGCAGATGGAGGAGAAGAAATTGGAGGCTAAAATAAAAGGTAGTGTGTTCTGGACTTCTATTGTTGTGTGCCACAAGTTGGTAAGTGAGATTGCTGTTCATGCTAATTTGTTTCTACTGCAGGGGTTTTGGTTAATGATATGAAGTTGGAACAAACTGAATGTGATCTAGATGAGCGTGTGTACTGGTTCGTTCTTTCCTTGTTTCCTTTCTGCCACAATCTTACAGCAGCAAGCATCTGATCTCTTTTCTTGTTCTTACAATGCAGCGATAATTGTAAAACTTCTATAGTTGATTTTCATAGAAGCTGCAAGTATTGCTGTTATGATCTGTGTCTCGAATGCTGCGGAGAGATCCGCAAAGGTGAGATCCCTGGAGGAGAAAAGATAACAAAAGTAGAGCCTGAAAATAGAGGCCGGGATTATCTTTTTGGTGGTAAGTCAAAGGATGGGAGTAATGGGTTCTCCTCAGAAAATAAGCCGTCCAATGGAATAGGTTCTAGTGAGGGGGCAAATAACTCTCTGGTGCTGTGGAAGGCGGAAAGTGATGGTAGCATACCTTGCCCACCAAAGGAGCTAGGAGGCTGTGGTGGTTCGATGTTGGACCTCAAGTGCTTTTTTCCAGAAAAGATGCTTTCCAATTTAGAAGAACGAGCTGACAGAATTATGAGGAGTGAAGTATATACAAAAGCAGTAGCCAAAAGAAGTGATCAGTGCCCTTGTTATGACCATTCAGGGAACACAAGAACTCAGGATGTGCGAGCGGCTGCAAATAGGAAAGGCTCAAGTGATAACCACCTGTACTGCCCAGTTGCCACTGCTATCAAGGAGGATGACTTGGTGCACTTTCAGATGCATTGGTCAAAGGGTGAACCAGTTATTGTTTCTGACGTTCTACATTTGACTTCTGGTCTCAGTTGGGAGCCATTAGTTATGTGGCGGGCGTTGCGAGAGAGAAAGACTAATGGTGACGTAGAAGATGAGCACTTTGCTGTCAGGGCAATAGATTGCCTCGATTGGTGTGAGGTCAGTTCTATTTAGTGCATTGGATGATCTTTTTTGTATATATTTAAATGTTTTCATTTGTATTCCCCTTAGATGCGCTGTTACTTTTCCTTTTGTAGACTTTACTAGGTGATGTAAGAGGGATAGGTTCATTCCCTGACTTGTTCATGTTTGTGTTCTGCTGCATGTCTGTTCATGGCCATACAACTCTGCTAGAAGATTCATCTATTACTAATTTACTATGGCAAGAAACAAGACATGCTTTACAATTTAAAGAAAGTGCAATGTTGAAGTACCACTGAATTTGATTTCTATTTCAATTTTTATGGATTTGTGTTATCTGTTTGCACACAGATAGACTATTCACAGCCCTGTTGTTAACAGTTAATTAAAAAATATTAAGCACTGGCATGCACAATTTTGTTTTGCAGGTGGAAATTAATATCCACATGTTTTTTGTGGGATATATGAAAGGCAGAACGCACACCGTGACACACTGGCCTGAGATGCTTAAGCTAAAGGATTGGCCACCATCTAGTTCATTTCATCAGAGATTGCCTCGCCATGGTGCTGAGTTTATCAGTGCATTGCCATTTCCTGAGTACACTGATCCTCGATATGGTCCACTAAATCTTGCACTCAAGCTTCCTGATGGTGCATTGAAGCCAGACCTTGGACCAAAAACTTACATTGCTTATGGATTTTACCAAGAGTTAGGCAGGGGTGATTCTGTGACCAAGCTTCACTGTGACATGTCTGATGCGGTATGTGCTGTTAATGGTGATCCCTTTCTTTACTCATTTTATAACATCTGCGGTCGTGTCTTATATACCTTAAATATTAAATATATTGAATGAAATTGACTTGCAGTGCTACATCTTATTCTGTGCAACCTGCGTCTCACTTCCTTTATGTTGCTTTCTCTAACCTGACCTTTTTCAAGCCGTGGCTGTATCCTCAGTTGTTATCAACTGGTGTTACTTTTTTTTTTCTTATTTGTCTTGCTTGGGTTCAGTAGTTTATGATGGAAGTCATTAATTGTGGCAAGTCTGTTTTGTTCAGGTAAATATATTGACACACACAGCACAAGTGCCCTATGAGTGTTATCAACCTGGGAAAATAGAGAAAACCAGAAAGAAAATGAAAGAACAAGATCTTCAGGAACTTTATGGTGTTTCAGAATCCAGGAATATAACTGTTGATGAAATGCCAAAGACCTCATGTAATGATGGTACCTGTAAAGAAATTTCTGATAGCGAGTTAGTCGTTTACTTTTAGTTATGAAAATGGTCTTTCAGTTGATTATTACTTAACATTCTTGTTTTCATTGTGCAGGTTTGGACATCAATGTTGTACCATCTGTTAATACTAAATTTAAGGTACAGAGTGAGGCAGGCCAGTCTTCAGACTACATTGACAAGGATAAAAGTTATGCTGGGATGCATAACGGGGAGAGAACTGGTGGTGCTTTATGGGATATTTTCCGAAGAGAAGATTCTGACAAGTTACAAGATTATCTTAGGAAACATGCCACGGAATTTCGGCACATCCATTGTGATCGTGTGAAGCAGGTATTGTTTTCCTTGCAATTATTTCCTCTGTTTTACCTGTGCTGACTAATATTGAAGCAAATGATGCAGGTTATTCACCCAATTCATGATCAGACTTTCTACTTAACTGAGGAGCATAAGAGAAAGCTCAAGGAAGAATACGGTTAGTTTACTATTCAGACCTTAGAAATGCAGTGCCCTGTGCTATTGTGCCCTACTCCATTGTGATGTCATGTCTGCTATAGGTGTTGAACCATGGACTTTTGAGCAGAAGCTTGGTGAAGCAGTGTTTATTCCCGCAGGGTGTCCTCATCAAGTGAGGAATTTGAAGGTGTGTCTGAACTCAACAGACCTTAATTTGTGCTCCTTTTTTATTTTTACTTTAGCAAAAAAAAATGTATTTTGTTGCTTAAACTGAAGCTGTTTCTGTTTTTGTGCAGTCTTGCATCAAGGTTGCGATGGACTTTGTTTCCCCTGAAAATGTTGATGAGTGCATAAAACTGACTGGAGAGTTTAGGCGACTTCCACCTGATCACAGGGCTAAAGAGGATAAACTGGAGGTGGGCATGCTATATTTTCAGTTACCTGGTTTCTGTTTATGATGTTTTGCTATCTGATATGACATGGCCTTCAGATTAAGAAGATTGCTCTTCATGCTCTAAACCAAGTAATAAATTTCTTGGATCCTTCCTGTGATGGGTAAGCACAGCTTGCAGTAGCCTAGTGTTGGAATTTTGCTAGAGAATATCTGAAGTTGCCATGGAGACACAAATTTTGTGGCCTTCTGATCACTGCTTGTCATGTGATTGATCTATCAGGTTGAAGAGCGGCGCTGCCCAACCCATGAATAAACAGGAGAAGCCTAAAAGGGGTCGCCCATCACGCAAGTCCAATGATGAAGCTGCTGGTGAGAAGCCTAAAAAGAAGGGTGGACGCCAGAGATCTGAGAAGAGCGGAGACGACAAGTCCAAAGATGATGCTGTTGATGAGAAGCTGCCTAGAAGGCAGAGCACTCGCCTGAAAGGCTCTGGCAAGTGTAGGTGATTGATCGGTTCACTGCTGAGTGGGAAGACCCAACCTGCACGTAGTTATTTTTGAAGAAACATGGTAGGTGCTCGCTGTACAAGACTCTAAATGGTGATTTGTTTGTTGTTCAGCATGTCTGATATCCAATCCATTGGCTGAAGCTGAGCATTCGTAGCTGAAGTACAAAGCATATTGTCAACCAAATTGGCCATTGCACCTGGCGGACCGGTTAACCTGGCAGACCAGAGAATGAGTGAAGGCTGTGATTAAATGAAACAATGGAGAAGTTGAAGAGATGAGACGCTCGAGTCTGCTCCTGACTCCTTGTTGTGCGCCTTGAACACCTCGGCGCGCTCGCGCGATGGCCGGCTGGCCGAACCCGAAGCCCAAGTCGGCAGCCTCGTACGTACGCCCGTAACAGCGACCTGGCACTGGCAGTGGCGCGGTCTCCAGGTCGAGGTCGGCGTACAAGACGCCTAGGCCGATGCTAGCCTCTGAGGCCCTGCCCCGTTGACGCGATGAAGAATGTCCGGCGCGCCAGCTGAGTGCCTGGGTGAAGTAGTCCTCCTTCGTGCTGGCCCGCATGCGTGCTGGATCTATATCAGGAGAGGAGAGCTCATCGAGGAATGAAGTGAAGAAACAGAAATTAATTTAACTATAAAGCGATATATAGATCGATGGAGTGGGTGATATATATGTCGTCGATCGACCATATATGCTGGTGAGATGTGAGAACAACAGAAGAAGTTACTCTTGTCCCTGCTGGCTATCAAGGCGAAGCACCTGCCCTATCTACTACGATGTCGGCAGGAATCCAAAAGAGAACAAGATGGGAGTTGTGCCACTCCTATTTTTTTTTTCTTTTCTTTGGAAGAAAATAATGACACGACAGTTTAAGTTTAAACATGTGTTATGCTATTACCAAAAAAAAATGTTATTTTGAACGTGAAGTCCGCAACATTTGGTTTTGTAGCCAATCATCACTATTACATGAGTCCTCATCAACTCCCGAGCACACTAGTGCGCGCTATACTGTATCCAATCCAACGCGGTACAAGTTGTGTGCTGTGAGTATAGACATCAACAAATAGGGCAAAATACATAGCTATTACATATTTCATGAGGAAGCATAGGAGATTAGGAGAACAATATGTACATCCAGTCTTGAGCAAATTGTTTTCGGTGCAGATACTAAATTCTCAAGAAGTTTGCAGGCTTCTCTCCATGTTTCAACGATCTTACAATAAACTTGCAAATTCGTTGTATGATTGGAAATGGAAATGAAATTCAATTCCACAAACCCTCTTTCTGGTTAAATAAATTGGCGTCGACTGTCGTAGTGCCATCATCAAACAAATCAGGCAAATTATTAGAGAGAATTAAGGCGAATGCCAGGGTGGCCCTTCATGCTCTCATGTACTCTAGTGTCAATAATGCCAGGGCGTCGACTGTTGTTCTTCTCGTTGCATATATATGCAGCCCTTAATAATGATGCATATACTCACGACCACTCGTATCGTGATGGTAACTGATAAGCCGGACACTTCTACCGTCAGAGCCAACGCTGGTAGAGCAGGCTGATTAAAAATGCCACGCGTCATGATCTGGATTTGGCTAGACGTCCGCACGGGCACCGGGTGAGGACCATCCTCACACAAATTTTTCCACACAAAATTTTTTCCCCAACGGATATAGATGGGTGCTCACGCCGATCAAGCCCTTTTTTAAGATGTTTTTTTTTTTATTTACGACGAGTAGAAGAACAGCCGGCAAACTACCACACACACCATCATCATCGAGATCGGAGACGGAGGAAGGTTCTTATTTTGGTCTGACAACAAATTGCTTAAAGAAGGCTTACTGCTCAGTTTCTTCGTTTGGTTCAGCTATTATTAGCTCGTTATTCTAGTACAATTGCTTAATGAAGGTAGGAACGACATCAGAGCAACGCTACCAACAAAACACGGCACAATTCCAAGCACAAATTGCCTCTTGATCCAGTCCACAGATAAAACGGTACAAGCAAAGAGCTCAGGGCAACATGAACCACTACAGCCTGATACCAACCATCCATGTGTTATTCAGACCTATCACGAACAATTAAGTACACGCTCTGCCGCAGCAAACGCAGAGTTTCAGACACCATTGCAAATCTAGAAAACAAACACAAGTTGCCTAGGAGTAAACTCTCCTATCAGTCAGCTAAAAAGGTGTAGAGGCTGCCTACACATCATGTCTCATATCATAACATACACAATCAGGGGGGGTGAGGTTCTCGGGCTGGTGGCGATAATAATCAACAAAGGAGGCCTGTACAGGCGACGCATACGCATTAAGTACAGGATAATTAACAAAAGCTACTACAGCTATGGGGTTCCGCGGATGCTCCTCATGCCTCGATCTCCTTCGCCTGAGGCTGCTGCTGCTTGTCTCCGTTTCCCTCTCCTTCTTCATCCTCCTCTGATAACTTGGTTAACTCATCTTGGATCATAACTTTGATGGCTTCTTTCTTTGGGGTCAGATCCATTTTATAGTGATTGTCTACAAGATGGAAGTTTGTTACTTGTTAGTGCATCTAGTCTCAACAACTGAAAATCAGTAAAAACATGTCTGAAAATATTACCAAGCTTCTTAAGAATGTCACTGAAAGTTGCCTGCAAAACCAGGTTCTCAAAGAGGTCAGGTTACTACAAGAAATTGACAAGAAATTAAAAACAAGGAACAAAAAGTTGGTACAATAACTATGACAACCAGTACAACTGAGAAAATACTTGTGGAATTCCAAAATAATTCACTATGCTACCCTAATTGTAGACACATATTCACATAAATTGGGAACATAGGTATGATTTCTGCCGTCAATTACCCATGTTTCCAAACATCTGTTCACATTTTCACATTTTGTAGCCAATCTTCAAATCTTGAACTTCAACACACAGGTGTCCATAATAGATGCACGAAAATATGGCACTATAAAAACACACTTGAAAGAAACTAATGTGCCATTCTCCTATCACCATTCTAGATACCTTTAACACTTGGCAAATTGATGGTTAATTGCAAATAGTCTAGTGATACCATTTTCTGAGCGCTACATAAAACTCGTAACTCACCGTGTTGAAGTCAACTTTTTTGAGGATTTCAGTAATGGTCTTCCTCAGATCATCCTTGCTGGGAAGAGCTGCTTCAGCTGATTCTCCTTTACCCTTTGTCACCTTTTTGCCTACATGAAATACAACATCTCCACTTTTAGGACAAACTAATAAATTACCTGTGCCTTTTCTTTTTACAGAAAATTACCTATGCCTTGATGATTTGTATTAAAAATGAGATATTTCTGTGACCATGACACAAGCAGAACAATAATCGTATGAAGTGCAATGCAATTATCACATGATGATCTACAACTAAAAAAAAAAAAGATTAGAAAAAATATCCATCGAGAGGAGGATGATTTGCCAATGACATAGCCAGAAATGATCAACCACAGTGTGGTAATTTTGAACTGAACTGGAAATTTCCAAACACCGACAAAAGGGGGCACTTTGGGATACTTATTAGGGTCACTACTTTACCTGATGACTTTTTTTCGTTGATCTCCTTTTCTGCTGCGGGTTTCTTCTTCCTAGAAAAAACCTTTGCACTATCATTTTGGCTTTCTTTTTCCTCATGAACCTTGGATGATACCTTTTTTACCGGACTTTTGATAATTTTCTTTGGAGGACCTGATTTGTTGCCACTCCCTGTGTCTGCCTTCTTTTTGCCTGAAGATTCTTTTACCTTGGATAACTTCTTCTCTGCCTTTTCTTTCCGAGATCTATGGTTACCTTCCTGTTTGTCAGCAGCTTCATCTGAATCTTCATCTCTGTTTTCCTCACTGTCAGACTTCATGGATTCATCCTCATCCTCATCAGTATCATACTGGAGTGCTTTCTTCTGCCTTTTACTAGAAGTGCTGTCATCGCCAAATTTCTGTAGCAAGAACAAGCAATGAGAATGTTGGTAATACAATGATAAAAGGCAGGATGACTAACTGACCATGACTGTTAAAATAATCACTGGAAGTACACAATAGACATAGGCAAGAAGGAAAGTTTCATTTGAGCTTAGGGTCAAAAAGCCACTAAGGAAGGCTACATCATAGTTTTAAGTCATGTTCAAAGCTTTCAGTTGTATACTTATATTCAACACACCACGTAAGATATTTGGCACTGTACCTTCCTTGACCTACTAGGTGTGCCACCAGGAGTCTTACTTGCACTTTCACCTCCTCTCTTGCGTTTTTTAGAATTTGATCCCTGGCCAGTGGAAAAGGATAAACCATGCAGAGAGAGTAATCTTGTTAGTTAATTCTGATTCAACCACAAAACATCAGCAACAACATCTAGCTGATAATAAAATAGAATCACAATGTAAGAACATGTGTTGTAACCTGGTCATCAGAGAGCCCAGAATCAGCTGCAGAGTGAGGTTCAGCAATGAAGTCCAACAGCTTTGACACAATATCTTCCTATATGAGTTAACCAAACTATATTAGAATTTCATTTATTGAATTACCAAAATATAATTCCAAGAACAAGGCAGGAAAACAAAAACCTTTCTAATGTTTGCTTTTGGAGTTGGAATACCAAAGGTCCAACAGAGGTCCAGCAGTGTGTCTTTTACACACTTGTCAAGCTTCTCTTTTGCCTTGGCTCTTTGCTTTTCCTACAAACAAAAAACTGCCTAAATTAATCAATTTGAATAAGCTAAAACAGACTAGTTAATTAAGCTTTTGAGAAAAGAAGCTTACATCACTCTCATGCCAAACAAATCCAGAGAACTGGAGTATATGCGTTTTAAAATCTGCAGCCTGAAACATAACATAGCATTAATATTATTCAAGAGTAATGTAACACTTTCGGATTTGTTAAGGCAGCAAATGGAAGAATACAAAAGCATACTTCACTTGAGAATCCAAGGCACAACCAGCTACCTTTTAAATAGCTAGGTCTAAAAGTATATAAAATAGAGCAGACAATTGTAAAAAAAAAGGTGACCATGAAACTAGCCAAACCTTACTCTTGCTACTTTATATACAATCCTGACATGCAGTCAGCTAAGATCTGTACACAGTGAGAAAAATTCACTTTGACAAGCATTTGGAACTTTAAACAGAATACCAATCACTTAGGGCATTGCATTATTTATTTTGGAATTTTTTATTTCTCTATCTATGTGTTTCGTTCCAGAACAGTATATGCAAAAAGATAACACAATTACACAATCCATGCTGCCAAATTACGCATGTTCATTCTTAATTGTGCTTCTTTCACTTGATGAAAATTCTTAAATGTGCTTCCTCTGCTTAGACATATTGGAGGGACTAGCACTTATTAATAAATAAAATGTGGTAGTTTCCGTGCATATTTTACATGTAGTGGGGTACAACAAAGCGCTTGGATGATAGAGGAATTTGCATCAGGTAGTTACAGAGGGGGTCTATATGTGTATATGTCGAAGATTTACCTTGCCTTTCCTCCCAAAAAGAATACTGTGAAGAAATTTAAGATCAGTAGGTTTCTTCCTTGATATTCTGTGTGCCACTGTTTATAAGTTTGAAAAGAAAACGCAATTCAGTGAAAAAGAGCATTATAAAACTAAAAATAATTCACAAACTTAAGCATTAGGCGGAGACCCTAAAAACAGAGAATGATAAATCTTTGTTCTAATGAAGAACAAATTGCGAATATAAGAAGCAATGCATAAAGAGAGATTACAAGTGAAATCAAAGCAGCCAACAGGCTTGTAGCCATCATAGTTACTCTTGATAAACCAATGGCAATTCAGCAAATCATCATAAAGAAAATACAGCAATGCTAGAAGATAAATTATTCATAAAACAGGGAACAAGGAAAGTAAATAAAGTGGAAAATGGATGTACCAATGTACCAACATTAACAGAGAAGAAAGGACTGAATATTACTTATTGCATACTACCTCCATCTACTCAAAGTAATGAAATATTCCACTTAGCAAGATGCAATGATATGATCTCTGTGATACTGTACAGACGATAGTCTGAATTTTTGCTTTCCACTTAATAGAAAAGATCAGAAAACACGAAAGGAATCTATTGTTCACCTAAGCTGGTGAGTGATGAAAACACAACACTGAAGTTGCTAGGTGATTCACCTAACGAATAGGATCATAAAATTATTAGCCTCGTCTTGGTACTGCTAGACACAATTAGAGCAGACACCAGAGGACAAAAAAAAGATAAGCTACTAACATAGACATATAGCACCTACGTTAGAGCTTCACCGATGGTTCTGCTCCAAATATGGAGCACCTATATGGCTTATAGAGGAGCATTTTGTGGTTGAGGTAGGGTTCTAGTCCTCGTGCCCCTAAAACTGAAGATACACAGTACAGTTCCTCAGCATACTCTCTTTTTTAGATCCTGCATTGGGATCTAACATGTTTTTTAGCTTATACTCCCTGCAAGTACAGGTTGAACTTTTTAGCTTTTAACAACAGCCTACCACATAAACAGCACCTACTTTGTTCATATGGCCGGCATTGTATGTGCTGGGAGGCAAGTACATGTATCTATTTAGTCATTCAAACAAATAATCATATGAGATGAAGATGATAAGAAAATAGTTTTATAACAGAAGCCCAACAACAACAACAACAACAACATAGCCTTTTGTCCCAAGCAAGTTGGGGTAGGCTAGAGATGAAACCCAAAAGAGACCAAGAAACAAACGACACATAGAGGGTACAAGAAAAAAGGATTATGGTTCAGGCACGTTAATTGCTAGTCTCCAAGCGCTCCTATCCATAGCTAAATCCTTAGGGATATTCCACTCCTTAAGGTCTCTCTTAACCGACTCGTTCCAAGTCAGTTTAGGTCGACCTCTAGTACATATAAATTATGCAAATAAATTTAAAGGCAGGCACATCATACAAGAGAAACAAGCAAAAGTTTCCTGAAGAGCCTGACAGATCACAAGGTTTCTTCTCTCCAGTTAAATCACAGAGTTCTGTTTTTTTTCTCATGGTGCATAATCGACAGTTCAAAACAGAAGATGGAAAATGCATGGAAATCAATTAAAGGGTTCCACTCAAACCTAGAAACCATCAGTGTCAAACTTCAGAGCAGTTTCAATCAAGAATTCAAGAACCAGTAAAACATAACAAATCACGTATAACACAAGAGGATCTCTTTGTCATCGTTAAGGTTTAAGACAGAAGAGAAGGCCAACTATACTGCCTAAGAGACAGAAAGAAGCACACAGTAGACAGTATGAAAAGAGGCACATACCACTTGGTATATCCTTCAGAGGAGTCCCTTGTCCCTGTGATAAAAAGAATGTCAGCCACACTATTGCATGCCGTAATGAAAAAAATGGGACAAAATGAAATGCAAGCAACGAACCTTCTCGACCACGAAATTCCTGTTTGGCTCTTTCTCAATCACCTCAACCAACCTCTCCACTGTTTTCCTGTCACGTTGAGGGCGATCGGTACTATATGGGCTTGGGGTGTTCAGCAAACTTTTTGCTTCCCTGGATTTGGATCCATCCTGTTTCTTATCCTTTCCCTGACTTCTATCCCTGGCACTCCTTGCTTTCTTGTTCTTCGGGGTCTCCTCCTTATTCTCTTCTGTCTTCTTGTCACCTTCACCTTCAGGTTCATCTTCATCTTCATCTTTCTTATCAGCAGAACCCTTTTCTTCTGCTTCCTCTTCTTCTTGCTTCTCATCGGCATCCATTTCTTTTCCTTTGTTTTCCTCTTGCTCAGCCGAAACACCTTCCTCTTGCTCCTTCGATTCATCCTGCTTATCCGCATCTGTGTTCTCAACTCCATCTTCCTTCTCTTTCTCAACTTCATCTTCCTTCTCTTCTTTATCTTTGACCTCTGTACTTCCTGCGTCAGCCTCAGTCATCTTAACATCCTCACTTTCTTCTGTCTTGGCATTGGCATCTTCCCTTGCATCTGCATCCGTTTCAACATCTCCAGAATCCACCTGCTTTGCCGCACCAGCATCACCACCGCCTTCCTCTGCGGTCTCAGCCTCTGCCATCTTGACATCTCCACCTGACTCGCCCTCGGCGCCATTCTCCGAGCCTTTGCTCTGCTCTTCAGCATCCTGATTCGCTACTGCCTCCTTGTTCTTGCAGGGCTCTTCCTTGGCGCTATCCTTGTTCTTGGGAGCAGCAACATCAGCAGCGGCTGCTCCATTTGCGACAGCCTTCTCGTCCATCGCAGGCGCTGGGTCGGCCTCGGGCAACCAAGCCGACCTTTATTTCTCTAGTATCTGCAATAAAATGGTAGCCCTAGTGAGGAAACATGAGGTACAGGATCTGGTGGGGAATAAGAATCTGACAAAAGAAAGGAAACAGTGGCATGCTGCGATGCGTGCTATCGATGTCAGTATTGTTCCCAAGATCTAAACTCTGCGGGACAATTCTTTCAAATAGAAAGCAAGTAGAAAAAATGGAGGAATAAGAGCACCACATCAAGGTCCTAGCTAGAATAAAAGGAATGCCAGAAGGCCTCCAGCAAGTTGGCTCCCACGAAGACGACGGCCGAAGAGACCCAATCGCTGACAGGGTAACCCCAATTCGTTGCAGGAACCCAGAATTTCAGCCAAGCCAGCAGGCAATTGCACAGGGAACCACACAATCACAGGACACGGACCAAGTACCCGCAGCAGCACGACGGCAAGGACCCCCGGCTTCCGCATCCAAACCCTAAGCAATCCGGGCCGAAAAAAAATTGCCGGATTTGGGCAGCACCCAGCTGTACCGCAGCCCAGAAGCCCCTCCCCTGAACTCAGCGACCCGCGCCTCGCAGCAGTGCTACACCCGAGCAGGAGAGCGACGGCTCCAGCGCGCTCGTCCCAAAAACCCTAGAAACCCCGAGCTGAGCTCCCTCTGCCCGCTCACACACTCTGGCACCCAGCTCGACGACGACGAGTCAGCAACGCCGACCCAGCTCACAAGCACGAGCAGGGCGACACCGGAGGGAGACGAGGGTTTTGCGCTTACCTTGAGCTGGGCGGCGAGCGGCGAGCAGCAGCAGCCGGGGGCCGCCTGAGAGCGAAACGGAGTGGAGTCGCGTCGCCTGCCTCCACGCACGCCTTCCCAACTTGCTGAGAGAGAATTTTCGGCTGTTTTTTTCCTTTTCTTTTTTCTTCGGGGGGTTTTATTTTATTTTATTTCTGATGAGTTTTATCAGGAGCAGGCGAGCAGCCGCTGGGTCGGGATCGGGACCGGACCCCAGCACGGAGTCCAATCCGCTTTATTCGGAGGCGTGGGCCCTGCCGTCGCCGTGGGAAGCTGTCCGGTGGGCGCACCGCGCACGGGACGCTAGCTGTGGGCCCCGCTGCGTCCTCTGCCGTTCGCGGGCGGTTTGGGCGTGTGCGGGTAGGACTCAGGAGCGCTGTGCTGCTGGTACGGGCCCGTGGACCGTGGTGGCGCGCGTGGGCCGTACTTGCCTGCCGTTCAAACACGAGCGCGCGGGGCGCTGGCCGCAGCCCGCAGCCCATCGATCTCTTAACAATGCCCAAAACCAAATCAAGTTTTCTAAACACACACAACTTGAGCACGGTGAAACTAGCCAAGAACAAGTCGTTTGCCGGACAGGTGGCAATAATGGAACGCGTACGACAATAGAATATACGCCCACACGGGGATCGAATACCTAGAGCGCGACGCTGACAGTCTCTCCATCGGCGTCGGCGTCCGTCCAGGTGCCGACCTCGGAGTGGCCGGCCTCGGTGGCGCACGCCCTGAACATGGCGGTGGTGTTGTGCGCCATGGCCCACGAGCCCCACGGTGCCGCGGGGCGCCCGCGCCACGACGCGCGCCGCAGCGTCGCGCAGCGTGAGGGCATCCCCGCCGTGCTCCAGCAGCGCCGCGACGTCGCGCGCCACCGTGCGGCGGATGATCTCCTCGCCCTTGCCCGTGGCGGACACCGCGCACAGCGCGTTGGCGTAGGTGCCGGCGCCCACCACGGGCGTGTCGCCGATCCGGCCGGGCATCTTGTTCACAAGCCCACCCGTGAACATGCTGGTCTGGCTGTTGTCGTCCGCCGGGGCCTGGGCCTTTTGGCCTGCTGCTGGCTGGGTGTAGTCGATCTGAAAAGCAAGAAAAGGAAAGACCAGCTGCATAAAACCAATTCTTGAAGTGTGATCAAATTATACAGATTTTTGAGGATGAACTATGTCAGTCAGTGAGAGTAGATCGACAGTAATGCCTATGTGTTTCTTTTACAGTGCATGTTCAAGATGAGATGGGAATCAATTATTTGGCTAACAATAAAACTGACCCTTATTCGCTTGCAACGGACTAGCAGGATACCGAATCATGCAAGATCCTGAATGTGCCGCGCCAAAACTGAACAAGGGGACCGGGAAAAGGTCTGATGGTACCTGCGCCCTGTTAGCCTCTTTGGCCTGTCAAGTGACCACTAACCAATCAGATCAGAAAGCGTGTAATCTGTAAACAACTAGTGGAGCTCTTGAATCATTCTCCATCAGGAATCAGGAATATACTACATGTTGATGTTCTTTCTTTGGGTCCTGAATGCATGCCAGAACAAGGACACATAATGTTGAGAACAAAAATGAAACGAAATGGAACAAAGAGTCGATGACAACGAAGATGGGAAAGCAGGATTAGGCCTAATCTCCTCATGTTTTGGATGGAGCAGGGAAGTGAACAGGAGTATAGAACCTGTTCCCTGGCGAATGATGGCTTGTTCACAGATCACATCCAGAACGCCACAGGACAAGCCATGGAAGACCTAGCAACTGGCCCAGGAATGTAGTAGTACCGGGGACGGCGCGTGTCGCCGGTCGTTAGGTCTCCATTCTCATCGATCATGACAGAGAACATCGTCAGCTTCAACAGAGGGTGAATGAACTCATCCTTAAGCTGCAGCAGGAAATCAAACGGCGGGGGGTTGAGTGGGTCCCCCCTCACAGACATAACCGTGGTTCACCCCGATGCACTCCACAAGGTAGAACTCTCTGCTTCCCATGTAGACAAGGGTGGCGCTGACGTGGCACTCGACCTGCATGGTGCTGAATAGGTCCTCCTTGCCGATCTTCCAAGACTTGGACTCAGGGTTCAGGTCAGGGCAGGCGCAGAGATGACCGTTGCTGTCGTAAGACCTGCTGAGCCCTACCCAGGCGTTGAGCTCGTCGACGAAGTAGCCGCGGCCGTCGAAAGGCAAGCCCCAGCTGAACGTGGCTTGCAGTACGCAGTCGGTGCTCTGATGGTCCACGTCGAAGCAGTAGGTGGTGCTCAATCCGCTGGCCGCGAACCGATCTCGCTCTTCGACGCCGACGTAGATGCTCTGCCCGTTGGGGTGCACGGCGTAGGAGTTCACAAAGCCTTCGTCGAAGGGCAGATCATGGAGCTTCCGCCACGACCACGGCATCAGGTCGTCATCACTGGTAGACTTGTCGTGCTCGTCCAGGAGCTGGAGGGAGCCACCCCACAGAACTCAGAGCCTGTGGTCGCCGAAGGGGATGAAGGTAGGCCGGCGGTGTGGAACGCCGTGGGGACGAGGGCCATAGACGAGATGCCTCGAGCGAGCGTCGAAGGACTGAGCTTCAGTGTGCTGGGGATGCGCCACCATGATCTTTCGTGAGCCCAGGGAGGCCGTGAAACACGAGGCCATCCCGTGCGGCCCCTCCAGCTGGTAGATGGGTCTCGGCAGAGGCTCTAGGCCGGTGTAGCAGCATGAGGAGGCTGGATCGTCGATCTTGCGGATGGAGTAGCCCATCTCCCGGTCTTCCAGGACAAGATAAAGGTGCCGGCGCCGGCGCCGCCGCATCGGCCTTCTTGTTGCCGCCTCATCAGGGCCTCCGCCACGCTCATCAGACTGCCGCTGCCTTGGCATCCTCACACGGCCTTGGACGCTTGATTGATTTCTTCTCCTGGTGGTCCTTATAACCTGCAGTTCGAATTAGAATTGTAAACAAACAGTGCATCTAAATTCTACTCGTATTGCAACTTAATTCGACGGTCCTAGTTTTTTTTTCTTCCAGAAGAGGACTAGCTCAATTTCCATTAATGAAGTAACGGAAATACACCAGTAGCACAGTGTCACAGGAATGGAATGGAGCAAAGAGAGGAAGAATAGCAGCCGGCGATACTCTGCGTCAGAGCCGACCCGGCGTGCCTCAAAGCTCCCACGCAAGGGCAGCAAAGAAACGAAAGGTAGTCTAACGCTAGGACAGTCTAGAATTATTACACTCCTAGGTATGAGAAATTTCATTATTTAATCCGGTATTTGTACGTCTCGAAGGATATGACCCGGAATTCGTATGCCTTTTAAAATATGACCCATGTCCTGCGAATTGCTTTGAAATATGACCCGTGGATGTAAATGCCCCCACCCTCTTCTCCCTTGCTCTCTCTCCTCCATATTCTCTCTCTCTAGTGGCCGGGCGGAGCCCCCGCGCGCGCCGCCCATGGCGGCCGCGGCGCAGCTCGCGGGCGCAGGCTGTGGGGGGCCGCGGCGGAGCTCGCTCGCGCGCGCGCCCATGGCGGCCGCGGCTGAGCTCGCGCGCCGGCCATGGCGGCCGCGACGGAGCTCACGCGCGCCTCCAATGGGGGGCCATGGCGGAGCTCGCCCGCGCGCGCACCCATGGCGGCCGCGGGCGGAGCTCGCTAGCGCGCTGGCCATGGCGGCCGCAGCGGAGCTCCCACGCGCGCCAGCCATGGTGGCCGTGGCATAGCTCGCGCGCGCCTGCCATGGCGGGCCACGGCGGAGCTCGCTCGCGCGCGCCCATGGCGGCCGCGACGGAGCTCGCTCGCGCCAGCCATGAGGGAACGAGGGAGGGGTAGGCTGGTCTTTTCGCGTGCCTCAAACAGTGACATGGGTCATATTTCAAAACAATTCGCAGGACATGGGTCATATTTCAAAAGACATACGAATTTCAGATTATATCCTGCGGGGCGTGCGAATAACGGTTCAAATAATGAAATTTCTCTCAATATGACTCGAAAGAGACATAAGTCATGGCGCGATCTCCACACAAAACAAAAGTTTAGCTGATTGAGGACAGGATGCGGGGCTCCTTTTTCACTTGACGGTCCTACTGCTTCCTGGGAGATTTTCTCTTCACCAGAACGTTGCACCGAGCTTCAGGGTGTCAACGAGGTAGGACCGTAGGAGTAGATCGGCTGCAACCTTCAACATCGTGTTGACTTCATTGATGGCCATCTACCTGTCCACATCCGGGTAAAGCCCTGTCCGGAATCTCATAAGTGACCTAACATGACAAATGATCTCAATTATGTTTTGGATAAGTTTTTTGTCAAAACATGTTTTATTAGGGCGTCCCTGACAACTAGCTATTTAAATATATAGATATGATATGGCAAGCAAAAAATAGAAGATAGAGTACTCACTGGCTACAAGCAAATAGCTTATCATTTCACATAACCTATAAGTGCGAAGAGCATGTGGACCCAGTAGTATAAAATAATATTTTTTCTGTCTCTCACCTCCACATCAGCTAACTACGTAGTTAGTACTAGCTATTACCATTGTGAACGTCCTTATAAGCTTTCGAAATTGTCCAGCAAATTGCTGATTCCACGGTTTTAGCTAAAATCTGAATCTGGATTGGGGAAAAAAAAATGCCGACACCGAAACCAGCTCGGATGAGTCCCATGGCCCACACATGCCGACTGTATCTAAATCCTACTCTCCCGCAGTCCTGCGGCAAGAAAGGAACTCGCACGGAACTCGGCACAACGAGGCGATGACGACCGAGCGCCGCGCGGCAACACTTAGGCAGCGACCGTTGGCGGCGCTGGAAGAGGCGCCGGCAGCTCCAGCTCCGTGGCCGAGCGGCTGGCGATGAAGAAGACGCCCGGCCTGGAGCAATGGCGAGGAAGACGCCGTGCTGCAGGAGCAGGTGGGGCTGTACGGCACGCAAAAGTGGGAGAGCGTCAGCCCCGCGGTGCCCGGGCACAACAGCGGGGAGCAAGGGCGAACACGGGTGCGCTGCTGCGGCTGCGGGGAGGTCGAGGTAGCGCTCCGGGTGTCTGGCATCAACGACAAGTGGATGCTCTGGAGCTGTTCGATGGAATGCCTGTACGGACCGGCAACCGGCCACTTCCGGATTCTGACGGAGAAGACGACGGCTAGAGCGCACGCCAAGAGCCATGGATACGATGCGTCCGTACCGGACTCCACCAAAGGTACTTGTCCATTCCACGCCTCCTCATCCGTTTCTTTCTTTCTCGGCCAGCATGACTGCCTCGCTGTTATACTGCTACTAGTAGCATTGCACGTACCGTCCTCCATTCTTTTCTTATTCCCTCTACTCGCATAGAAATTGAGCATGCTTAGATGTAAACATGCTCGTAGTGTTGCCCATGTATGGACAAAGGTTAAACAATTAACCTGTCACAGAATTCATCCCACCAGCAGCCAACATTTTGAGGTGTAATGCAAACACCACAGATTATATGACAGAAATGAAATCTGAACAGATTAGTTCTGTAGGTACGAAAGGATACATTGGAAACACAAATTCAAATGTTTAAAAGCAGCGCTGCCACTACGCCGCAATGTGTTGGACTTTGGAAACCCACTTCTGTCCAACTAGTTAGCCAATTGCAATGCATTACCAGTGCACAGTAAAAAGCTTATAAGTATATCATAAGTTCAAAAATCTATCATCTAATAAAACCGTGGCAAAGCTCTTGCCACCCTTTCTTAAAAAAAGTTCAGAGGATTGTCAAACCTCAGCTTGTACTAGCAAGCTTCTTTTTTGTTGTCACCATCATATATGTGACTCACTAGGTTTCCATGGGGATATTGCTTTCAGTATCCTTCCCTTCCATCCCATTAGTAGCCACTGATCATCTTCGTTGGTAACATAATCTTTGTGATATTTCCCCACCATATCTCTTATTACTTTCACAATGTCTGGATTCAGTGGGAGCTGCACAAAGCCAGCATTCAGGTTTCGTGACTTCCATTTCTTATAATTCTCTGGCCTCTCAATCCTTTCGGTTCCTTCACATGCGATGGCATTGAGAAGTTGGCACAAAAATATGCCCCTCTCTATGAACATTCTTGTCTCATTATCTCGTGGAACAGTTTTATCGAAGATATCAAAATATGTAGAGTAATGGTACATAACTTCTTTAAAACGTGTTAAAAAGAAGGTGTACCATATGATCCATTCACTACTCCATGCACAAAAACTTTTGGCTTCATTGTTCTAATGGTATTGAGAACCATATTCCTTGCGCTATTTATGGATACTGTCTCATCACCCAGATTCTACATTCGGCCTATGCAATTGACTATCAGCACATCATCTTCCTCAATTTTGAGATCTTCTATACATATGGTTTCCCACTTTGATGATATTGCTTCATATTCAAAAGGCACATTGAACATGCTTGCATAATCAGCTAATCTCTCTCCTGTGTTCTGCTTATTCATTTGGTTTGGTCGAAATCCTTGCTTTGGTAGCTCAATACCTGTGATCCGTACCTTGGGCGGCCCATCTTCCTCCCTCTTTGCGAGTTGCTCAAAGAGTGATGGCCATTGAAAACCAAAGCATATGCCGAAATCGATAATGTGCACCTTAGATTTTCCCTTCGAGACATCAAGGATTGTCTTATTTGAGAAATAAAATGATGCCCTCAGTAAAGGATTTACCGCTAAAGAAATTGGAATACCTTTAAAATGCCCACAGGATTCATGATTTTGGTGATCAAATTGCGATATAGCTGACTCCCAGTTCCAGCTAATCGAGCCTCAAGGCAGTCCACTAGACAAAATGCTAGCCTCTGGGTATCATCCCCATTTATTGAAGAATGTTGCCTTATTATGTTCAGCATGTCATTTGCTAAGGTATGGTTACTCACAGATACGGCTTGTGCACAATGGATAAGAATGGTTCTTAGATCCACCACCTCTTTCTTGTGTTGCTTCTTTCCTCGTGTCTTCTGTCGAGCTGATGTTCTTCCTTGTTCATTCTATGAATGCCCGGTTGATTTGTTTGTCATAGTTTCTTGCAAAACAATAGCTTCATCTGTAGGTTTCTGCTCAGAGAAGAGTAGAACCTTGTCAAACATCTCATCTCGGGTTGGCCCATTGAATGAAAAGGCAACCTGCTTGCTACTCCTTGCTTCTAACAAATAAGAATCTTCTGAAAGTGAGTAATTTCCACTGGGAATCGCACACGATGCATGCATGCTCATATCTGCAACATTTACCTCAAGTAATTGATTATCTCGGCTACGCTTTTCAGTGATTGAAAGGCCATCAATTTTCACACCAAGCTCCTTGTTTCGTGTACCTCAAGTGAAATGCTTTGTCTCTTTGACTATGTCACACAGACTCCATGGAACTCCAAAAGCTTGCAGGTTGTTATTAGATTGATTATTAGTTGAGTCAATAGCAACAGAGCAGCTATTGCATGACTGCCCTGAAGACGTGCTGATGCTGGCATCGAGGTTATTCAGATGACCACAGCTACAAAGTGATGGTGACTCAGGATAAGGATGTCCAAGAATTCTATAGAAAGGCTCTTCCATAGCTCTAAGGGCGTACTCTCCATAATGTAATTTTACCTTGTCGTCATCATCCTCGTCCATCAACAGCTTGTTTAAGTAATTGATGGTTATATCTGAGTTGATGCAACTATTATTAGAAGAGTCTGCCACACTGGTTCCATACCAATCTGGTGCCGCATTGCTACTGAGGTCGCAGAATTGAGGACCATCTATTGTACTCAAATAGTAGGTGCTCAATGTAATATTATGGTCACTATTGTTAAAAGTACTTGATAGAGGAGGGTAGTGATGCTTGGATCTTGGTTGGTCCGAAAATGACTCCAAATCATTTGACTCATCGGCTGGATCAAGGATGGCATAGAACCCAGAAGTAGCTGACATGTTGCTTTGGAAATCCTCAAAGTTAGAACCAGATTTGTTGTTAAACTCCATTGATGGGGTTCTTGATCCTTGCCAAAAGTCAGACGGTCCCTTGTAACTTGGCTGTAAGTAATGAACTTCATATGTTAAATGGAAACAGACAACAAACTATGTCATATATCCTTGTACTCTTATTTTTTATTATCAAATATAATTATCGGTTGTGACTACTGTAACCCCTTTATAATCTGTAGGAAGAGAAATATTTAGAACCTGCACTGGATCACATTAGTTACATACTTATAAAACATGAGAGAGAGAGAGAGGGAGGGAGGGAGGGACTCTCTCTCTCTCTCTCTCTCTCTCTCTGACACACACCCCCACAATAAGCTAGCATGTACTATTTGTCAAGACATGTAAAGTAAAATAGTCCTCGATAACCATCTTAGTCACTGGTTCTTAAATCACTTATTCAGTTTGGCACACAAGCACATTATATTAGTCAATGGCATTAATTCAACATTGACTTGATCAAGAAATGGCTTGGAGATAAGAGTCTTTTTATGTTTACCATTGTTTCCCGGCAGGGATGACACCTGATGCGATCAGCAGGCCTAGAAATTGAATACCAGACGTACGGTTGTTAGATATGAATGGAAGACTGATCGATGTTGCCGTACCACGATGCAAGTCTTTTATAGGGGCGTGCAATCAGCTACCTCAGCTCACTGGTGCCGACGCAAGCAATTGCCAGTTAGTTTGTCAGGTTGTACTGTCGTTGGCCGTCGCAAGCAAGTGCCAGTTAGTTTGTCAGGTTGCACTGTCGTTGCAGTATGAGTTTGCTCACTGGTGCCGAGGGAACCGAGAGCTCACTGGTGCCGAGGGAACCGAGAGCGAGTTAATTTGTCAGGTTGCACCGTTGCAGTATGAGTTTGCTCACCTGGTGGGTCTGACGAGGCTCCCCAGCGGATAGCTACGGTTGAATTCGTTCTCCCGTGCCCGTTAGGCCAAAGGAAAAAAAAAAAAAACACAAAGCGGAGGGGTCGATGCAGATGCTGCTTCAGAGGCAGCTAACTGGCAGATCAGCAGATGTGCCATCACCGCTGATGCTGATCAGCAGATGTGCCATCACCGCTGATGCTGGGTGGTGCTCACAGTCACGGTTTGTGCATCGGAATTGCAGTCGGCTTGCCGGCGACATGTTCACCCCTTAGCTATATAGCTCCCGGAGTAAACCTTTCTTTGCACATTATGTTGAAATTTTATATGTCGGTGCAGAAGAGGGCAGCGCTTTTGAACCAACTGATCTGCACGCTCGAATCTTATACTCTGTCCATTTTAAATTATAGGTTATTACTGTATGATTTTTCTAAATGTGTTACTCTTAATATGCATCCGGAAGTTATATCTAAATGTATAGTACTTGATAGAGGAGGGTAATGATGCTTGGATCTTGGTTGGTCCGAAAATGACTCCAAATCATTTGACTCATGGGCTGGATCAAGGATGGCATAAAATCCAGAAGTTGCTGACTTGTTGCTTTGGAAATCCTCAAAGTGAGAACTGGATTTGTCTTTGAACTCCATTGATGGGGTTCTTGATCCTTGCCAAAAGTCAGATGGTCCCTTTAAACTTCCCTGTAAATAATGGACTTAATATGTGAAATGGAAACAGATAACAAACTATGTCTTGTATCCTTGTACTCTATTTTTTTATTATCAAATATAATTATCAGTTGTGACTACTGTAATTCCTTAATAATCTGTAGGAAGAGAATTTCTGAAAGCATGCACTGGATCACATTAATTACATACTTATATATAGTATATATATGATGCATGTAGACTATGGAGTATCAGTCTCCTAGCTAATCAGAGCTGCAAAAGGCCCAATCGAGCAGAAAAATTAGGCTGAAGAGAGCTGCAAACTTCTTATTTCAGACCCTAAAAGAATTCTCAGAAGGGTTCAATCTTTGAACTTTTGAGTTCAAGGAGTAAATTAAACAAAGTTCTTTAAAAAAAATTGAAAGAAGGCAGTAGGAAACTCTGCTTTTCAATTAAGATAGAAAAGAGAGAGAGTTGAATACAAATTCTAGCCATGACATCAAAGACAGGAGACCTAGAGAGGCATAAACATAAACATACTACATTACTACTCATCCCAAAACACTGCTGGGCAACAGCAAGAGACAAATCAGCACGTGTCATGGCATGTACTATTTGTCAAGACAATGTAAAGTAAAATAGTCCTCGATAACCATCTTAGTCACTGGTTCTTTAATCACCTTTTCAGTTTGGCACACAAACACATTATATTAGTCATGGCATTAATTCAACATGGATTTGATCAAGAAATGGCTTGGAGATAAGAGGGTCTTATTATATTTACCATTGTTTCCCTGCAGGGATGGCACCTGATGCGATCAGCAGGCCTGGAAATTGAATATACCAGACGTACCTGGAGACGGACCTGCTGTAAGGCTGTTAGATACCGAATGGAAGACTGATCGATCTTGCCGTACAACGAGGCAAGTCTTTTATAGGGAGGCTCTCGCTTCTGGCATCTGGCTGGCTGGGGCCTGCAACCACCTAGCTCAGCTCACTGGTGCCGAGGGAAGCGAGAGCGAGTTAGTTTGTCAGGTTGCACCGTTGCAGTATGAGTTTGCTCACTGGTGGGTCTGACGAGGCTCCCCAACGTTGATAGCTACGGTTGAATTCGTTCTCCAGTGCCCGTCAGGAAAGCCAAGGAAAAAAAAACATACTCCAGAAGCGGAGTGGTCGATGCAGAGATATGATGATGCTGGCAGATGTGCCATCACCGCTGATGCTGGCTGTGCTCGCAGTCACGGTTTGTGCCTCGGGATTGCAGTTGGCTTGCCGGCGACATGTTCACCGCTAGCTATGGCTCCCAGAGTAAACCTTTCTTTGTACTCCGTACATTATGTTGAAATTTTATATGTCGGTGCAAAAGAGGGCAGCGCTTTTGAACCAACTAATGTGCATGCGAATCTTATACTCTGCCCATTTTAAATTATAGGTTGCTATGAATTTTCTAAATCTGTAACTCTTAATATGCATCCAAAAGTTATGTCTAAATGTATAGTACTGCTAATTGTGTGTATTTTGAAGGGCTAAAACAGCTTACACTTCGATGGAATGGATGGGAAGTGTTAGTTTAATCGGATAAGCAGCTTAGCCGGTTTTTTTTTTTGACTTCGACATATAATATCATGTTCTCTTGGATCAGAATCTTAAGTCACACGATAATACTCGAATTATTTTTACTAGCCGTCAGAATCAATTTTCAGTTGATAGTGATATTTGACTATCAGTATCAGCATCAGTATGAAGGGCGACTAAAAGCAGGCCATTTCCATTTGCAGTTGACCAAGTCGTCAGTAGAAATACATTTTTAACCAACGGTTTGGTCGGTAACTGCTAGAATTCGATTCTGGAAAGCAATATGAAAAATGAGGGGGAAATCATGCCTAGCTAGGTCGTACCACACCGAAGTGGCCCCTCGGCTTTGCCGAAATTTTTTTTAGGAAAATATGCTCGTGTTTTTTTTGAGATTTGAATCCACAACCTTCCTTCATGTGTACCCAATATAGACCCAACTTCAACTTCGTTTGGTGCAGCGTTTAGAAGAAGGTCTGGAAGTGATTGAGTGAAGATGTTTGATCTTCGTCACTAGTTGAGTCCATGGCATTTCTTTGTGTTGTTGCTAGATAAAGTCTAGCCTTGTCAATTTCTCCTGCATCACAAACAAATGATAATGTCAACAATCATACATGGAGTAATAACAGTGATGAAGAAAAGAAATGAGGGGCATGAGTTGGACATAAGCCTTGCTTAGAGAATATATACATTAGAGCTGAACTTACCATTCCCCTGCGCAACTATGGTTGATAAGAATGTAAGAACCATCTTTTATCCTGGTTTTCTTACGCCAACCATATGTAGAAGTCATTTTCATATGCGATTGGCTTAATTAGACAGCCGTCTTTAAAAACCATTCATGAAAATTGTTTTCTAAAATAGATCTAAGAACTATTAATAACTATACTTGGGCCCATAATTGATATCAAATGAAAAAAAATCAACTACTACAAAGTAGATCTCGACGAGCCTATAAGTTTGATATAAAATGTGTCTTCATCCAATTTCATGGGGGCAAAGATCAATTTTATATAAGCACATCTAGAATTTGGATTTCTAGTGGCAGTTACTTAGCACAACTGCCACCAGAAAGAAATATGTAGTGCTGCTTTTTTTTAGGAAAACAACCTTTATAAATAGGTTTATCTATAACTTGGACATGCTTGGTATTTTTTGCTACGCACTGTGTTGTCACCGAGAAATTAAAGTGAGCCAGTTATTTAGATCTTATATTTGTCCTTGTAATCCAGGAGAGCCAAATTGTTATTTAGATCTTGTATTTGTCTTGCTAATCCAGGAGAGCCAAATTATCTGGCCAAGTCTCTCATGGCTCGTGCCGTCCATGCCAGGGCAAAGGCAAACCCAAAGAAGATTCCAAACACACCCAAATCTTCTTTTTTCAGCACAGTCCAAATCTTGTTTTAGTTGGAAGTTGCATGGGCTCTAGATTTACAAATGAAAAACTTGGCAACCCTACCCTCGAAGGACCTTTTTAGAAAAAAAGAGGGAGCAAAACCCAGGGATGGAAAAAACCCCAAATGATAATATTACCATGGCTTACCCACCTAAAAAAAGTTCGGGATTTCATAGAGAAAAGTCCGAGATCCTGGAGGATCCAAGTTTGAAATTAGGGCCTTGTTTAGATCGCGAAATTTCTAGCCTGAAAAATACTGTAGCATTTCGTTTGTATTTGATGAAGAAAGTGTGAAAAAAGTAGTAGGTGATCTAAAAAGGGCCTAGGCCTAAATTTGAAACACAGACCTCTGACGTTTGTTGACTTTTCTTGGTTTTCATTTAGCCTTGAACATTTTGAAGACCAGTGATTCCCAGTAGTTCCACTCGTGAGCTCAAAAAACTGGAAATGGGAACTTTGATTAAACTCCGGCCAGAGTGCCTTGCCTTTGCTTCGATCCGGTGGCAATGGTTGCTTTGCCGGTTTGTCCCGATAATGGGTCTGGTGGTCTCCGGCGTGGCGATGACGATGCGATTTCGGTTGGAGGTGGAGCAGGAGGAGCAGTTGGCATGGGCGCAGCGCAGGCACTCGACTCGAGCCAGCCAAGTGACGCCACGCAGCTGCTGACCCTGATTCTGCTAAAAAAAAAAAGCTGCTGACCCTGACGTGGTGCCTTGGGCATGCGCACGGACTCCGTAGCTTATTTGTGTGTCTCTTCCCCTGGCGCTGGCGTGTGGCGTGTCAGCTGTTGGCTTGTTGCCGTTCGGAAAAAGTGGCGGCTACGGCGTGATGTCAGCCAGCGGCACTCACGGTCACGGTGGCGACCCATATCCATCACTGATCACTGGCTGACTGCTGCGCCATCGCCTCGCGGTCGCGCCGTCGTCACTCACCGTTCGCCGCTGATCGTATCCATGGGGTGGGCGCTGGCTCTGCACGGCGGCGCTGGGGACGTGCCGCGCACGCTGCCGCCTGAGAGCAGGGAGCCGCGCCTCGCCACGCTCCGCCGCTGCCTCGACCTCGGCACCGCCGCGCTCCGGGAGGGACGCCCCGCGCTCGACGTCGTCGAGCTCGTGGTACGCCCCCTACTCGTCTCGTCTCCGATCCCTCCGTGTCTGTGTCTGTCTGGTGCCGGGCGGCAGCCCTGGGCGATTCTTGATCCCATACATGGTTAGGTGCGGGAGCTGGAGGACTGCCGCACTTCAACGCCGGCCGGGGCTCCGTGCTCACCTCCGACGGCACCGTCGAGATGGAGGCCTGCGTCATGGAGGGCGCCACCCTGCGCTGCGGCGCCGTCTCGGGACTCTCGACCGTCGCCAACGCCATCTCCCTCGCCAGGCTCGTCATGGAGAAGACGCCGCACATCTACCTCGCCTTCGACGGCGCCGAGGCCTTCGCCAGGGAACAGGTTCTATACTCCTGTTCACTTCCCTGCTTCATCCAAAACATGAGGAGATTAGGCCTAATCCTGTTTTCCCATCTTCGTTGTCATCGACTCTTTGTTCCATTTCGTTTCATTTTTGTTCTCAACATTATGTGTCCTTGTTCTGGCATGCATTCAGGACCCAAAGAAAGAACATCGACATGTAGTATATTCCTGATGGAGAATGATTGAAGAGCTCCACTAGTTGTTTACAGATTACACGCTTTCTGATCTGATTGTTAGTGGTCACTTGACAGGCCAAAGAGGCTAACAGGGTGCAGGTACCATCAGACCTTGAGGCGGCTACCCGAGGGCTCGTGCCCCACTCGTCGCCACCGCCGGCCAACATGGCGGGAGCGCCTCCTGACAGCCAAGGCTCGAGAGAGACCGTGGCCGCGGCGAGTCAAGGCGCTCCCACTAAAACGCAGGCCCATCGGAGGCGCCGCGCTAGGGCCGCCGCGCGCCGCGGTGGCAAGGAGGAGGCAGCGCCCGCAAAGCGCATCCCTGCGACGCAGCGGGTGGGCACGCAAGCGGTGGAACGCGTCCCCACCCACCAGCGACTCGGCCATGAGTGGAGGGCCTCCACCCCTGACAAGGATGGGTGGCAGCGCGTCCTGCACCGTGACGAGGGCCGGCCACCGCCACGGAAGCACCAAGAGCGCGCGCAGCCACCGCGGGGAATACCATCAGAGTACGACGAGCGATGCCTCAACTGCCTCTCGACATCGCACCGGATCGCCACATGCCGCCGCCCCCGCCAGTGTGTTCGGTGCCGCAGCACACGACATCTGGCCAAGGATTGCAAGTAGCTGAGGGCTGTCGACGGCGGGGACGGAGGCCAGGGGCGGAGGATCATCCGGGCACGCCGCGATGGTTCGGCCACGCCTCAAGGGTCGGCTGCCGCAGGCGCGGTCACGCCACCGCACCTGAAAGGTCGAGATGGCGGACTAGAGGGGGTGAATAGTCCTTTCTAAAACTTATCGCACCGGCTAACCAAAATAAATGCGGAATTAAAACTATCGGTCTAGCCAAGACTTCACCCCTCTAACTATAACTCTAGATGCACATTGTAAAAGATCCTACACAAGAAGGCAAGGTGCCAAACTAGCTAGTGCCCTCCTAATTAAGTCTAGCTTGTAAGGTCACACAAACCTAAGCAACCAGTACTTTATCAAGCAAGGGAGCACCTACACAATTCTAATGAGCAAAAGCACAAAGCCAACCTAAGCTCACTAGATGCTCAAGGACAAGGATACACAAGCCAAACCTAAGAGCTCAAATTACTTAGCAACACATACTAAGCAAAGCTACTAATTAGACTACTCAAACTAATTAGTCACACAAGAGATACTTCTATGCTACACAAACTAGAAGGTAACTAGATAGCTACACAAGCCAACTAATTGCAAGAGCAACAACACAAGCACAATATATATGAATGTAAATACAAGCTTATGAAGGAGATTGCAAACCACCGCGAAGTGTGGACACAAGATGACACGGCGATTTTTACCGAGGTTCACTTGGTTGTCACCCACCAAACTACGTCCTCTTGTGGCGATGCACCCACTTGGAGATTCACTCGCTAATTGGCGTCACCTAGCCAAGCCCACAACCTCGGGTGCGATGAATCAACACAAGATGGGGATCCTCCAAGCCACGAGCTCAACTAGAGTAGCCAATTCACGACTCCCGCGGGGAAGGCTCAAGAACCCCTCACAATCTCTTCTCCGAAGCACCGTACAATCTCCTTGCGTGCTTCGATGGAGTCTCTTGCCACTAAGCCATCTAGGAAGTGGCAACCTCCAAGAGTAACAAGCCCACCGGCTTGCAACACGAACACCTAGTGCCACATGATGCAAATCTCTCTATGCAACGCACTAGAATCGCTCACTCACTCGATCGGATGAACACTATCAAGCTCAAGTAAGTAGAGGGCTCTCCAAGCACTCTCCAACGAAGACACATAGTCCCCAAGGTGCTTAGCCCATGTCCAAGGCCGGTCACCATCTCTATTTATATCCACAAGGGCCAACTAGCAGTTATCTCCTCGGGCTGGCTTGACTACACGCGCCGGACGCGTCTGATGGAACCGCCGGACGCGTTCGGCGCTTCATCTTGCGCCACGTGTCGCCCACGTTCAAAGTCGACCGTTGCCTCCCAACGGCTACTTCTCGAAATGGCTCAGATCAACGCGCCGGACGCGCCTGATAGAACCGCCGGACGTGTCCAGCGTGTTCACCATTCACGCGTCTGGCCGTTAGGCCACGCCGGACACTGCAGCTCCACTGAGCGCCGGACGCTACCGCGATACTGTTCAGCGTCCGACGCGTTCACTTTCCGTGCCACACGCAACGGCGCCGGACGCGTCCGCCGAGCGCCGGACGCTACACAGTGCGTACCTCGCTCGGGGCCGTCACGCTGGACGCATGCGCCAGTCTGCCTGTCTCACTTTTCACACGCCGGACGTGTCAGGGCTGCGTCCGGCGCTCCGTACGCTAGCGTCCGACGCTTGGAATGTTTGCACTTCCAAGCCCGCGTCGACGCCAAACTTCGCCAACTTTTATCATACATGCTAATCAACAAGTATACCACCTTGTGCACTAGAATTAGCATATTTTCACCAACCAACTTGCATCCGGCGCTATAGAAAATAGCTCTCTAATTTTTTCCAAAAGCGCCGAATCCCCCTCACAAGCTCGGAGGGAGGATGAGCGGTTACCAGACCCAACTCAACCCTGCAAACACCTCCGCCTTTGCAAATGTGCTAACCACCACCAAGTGTACATCACCATGTGCATGTGTGTTAGCATTTTCACAATCATTTTCAAATGATTTTCTCTTGATCTCACAACACCACTCGATCCTAGCATGTCGCAATGTTAGATCGCTCAAGTGGCACTAGATGACCGATATGCAAACCAATTTGCCCCTCTTGATATTACGGCCATCTATCCTAAATCCGGTCAAGCTCTTCTCTACTCAACCTTTTTCCGGTGAAATGAAAAGCCCTAGGTTATACCTTTGCCTTGTGCTTTTCCATTTCCTCCATCGCCTCCAAATGTGCAAGTGCAACACATGCACCAACACGATCATCAAATGATGTGATCCACTTCATATCATCATGCAACCTTCTTGGTCCATTGATCTTGACCTCACTTGCTCTTCACCGTCTCATGGTCCATCGGCACTAAGTCTTGCTCAAGCTTCACCGTCATGGTCCATCGCTTCAAAGCCTTGACTTGTCCTTCACACATCCACCTGTCCATCGAGCCAAGCCTCATCTTGATCTTCATCAACTTGGTCACATGACTCCATGTCATGTCACATATGCAATAAAGCTCCTTCATCATCACATGTGTGAGCAATGTAACAACATCAAGCCCTCCATGGCATATGTTGCCCACACGCATGCCCTCCATGGCATATGTTGCCCACACACATGATCTTGTGAACTAACCCCTGTGTATCTCAATCATAACACATGTTAGTCCACCTAAGTTGTCGCTCAATTACCAAAACCACACAAGGACCTTTCAGCACCCCCCGCCCCGACACCTCCTCGATGACTCGTGTGATGACCCCTGCTCAAAGTTCGCCGACGGAGTGCCGCCCGGTCACCCGGCCTTCAGGCCGCGGGAGGCCGAGTGACACATCTAGCGGAATGGAGCCACCGACGCCGCCAAAACAACGCTCTAGCTGGCCCTGGTGGTGCAGCCGATCGGCGATCCTGGCCACTTCTCCACATCGGAGGTGGCTCTGGCCTTGATCGTTGTCGCGGCGTCGGACCGGACGACATTCGTGTCAAGAAGTTCTACCCCGAGCGATTCATCGTTCTGTGTGCCTCCACACAAGTCAAAGGCCGAGTCTTGGCGACCTCGCCGACTCCGTTTGGGACCTCCCCTCTTGTCTTGCTGCCATGATCTAGGGTGGCGCACGCCGACCTGACCTTGATGCAATACAAGCTCACCATTGAGCTCGATCGCATTCCGCCTCATGTCTGGCGTGAACAAACGGTGGCCAAGATCCTCGCGCCGTACTGTTGGATCCACGAGGTGGAGCCAATCACGGCGGCCGCCGATGACCTGTCATCGTTCAAGCTGACAGCGTGGTCATCCAACCCGTACGCCTTACCCAAGATCATCTGGCTCAGCGTGGCCGAGCCATCAGCAGCCGCGGCAGTGGGCGAAGGATTCAGATTTTGGGGCACCAAACCATTCCTGACCAAGAAGGATACGCTGCGATACAAGGTCCTCCTCCACCTCCGCTGCATACATGACTTCACGCCGCCACCCTCCGATGACGACGGATCCTCCTCCTCCGACGATCCGGCTGAGGATGGGAGAAGCAGGAAACATCATCACCCAGCAAGATGCTTCAGCAAGAGTGGCGCGGCAGGAGATGGCACAAGGAGGCGAAGGCGAAGCGGCTCCCATGAGCCATCCGCCAGCCAAGGACACGGGAGACGTGGATGCCACGAAGACCATGGGGGCCCAAACCGTAGGGGACGGAACGGAGGACACCGAGGTGCATCCGGGCCCAGATGCATGTGACGTGGCCACTCAACAGGCGGCCTCCCTCCAACATGGGCCCATCGAGCCCGACCGTGCCACAACGGACGGGGACGCGCTCCGGAATGAGGGGGCGACCCAGGACAACAATTTATTGCCGAACGAAGAACAGGGAACCCCACAACGTACCCTGACCCTAAGCATACACTCACCTCGGCTTCGCCGAGGCAGGCCTCGACCCCAATGCTCTCCCAGCCACAACCATGCCAGAGCACGCCATCGGATTCAAAGTCTTCACGCGCAGGGTCAAGAAGCCGAAGATCTCGCCGCTGCTCAAACGACCGTCGCCGTCGCCGTCGCCGATGAAGTCAGTCTCGCCAAGGAACCGGCCGCTACGCCGCACCAGTCGTCGAATCGCAACTCAGAGTCTGCCGCGACTCCCGACATCCAAGCGCGGTGAACACCTCGTGCTTAAGCGAATGGGACATGTGTCGCCCATCAGCGAGACAACGACCGCCAGCAAGTTTAATGCCCTGTTCGGCGGAAGACCGGAAGACAACAAAGCTCTGAGAGAGCTCTTCCCAGAGGGACGCAAGGCTGGGGATTGCCGGCGGCGCCGTCGCACCCCAAGGCTCAGGTCAGGCATTGAGCCACCCAGCGCTACCGGTGGTTCGGTTCCATGGATAATAAATACATCCATTGTACGCTGGAACGTCCGCGGCCTCAACAACAGGGCCCAGCGTGGCAACGTGCGCACTCTCATGAGCGACGCATGGGCACAAATCTCCGTCCCGGAGATTGAGCTCCGGCTGCTACTCATGCACTGTCAAGGTGAAGCCAACCACGGGTGAACACTGGTGGCTGACGACGGTGTACGGCCCCCAGGACGAAGGTGAGAAAAGCCTATTCCTGGAAGAACTAGAGGCAATCAGAGATCATTGTGCAGGGCCATGGGCAATAATTGGGGACTTCAATCTAATCCTGGACGAAGCGGACAAAAGCAATTCACGCATCAACAGGAGGACGATGCGAGCCTTCAGGGACACGGTGGCCGCTTTGCAGCTGCTGGACATTCACCTCCACGGCCGCCGCTAGACATGGAGCAATGAGAGGGCACAGCCTACGCTGGTTCGTCTAGACCGCGTCCTGGCTTCGCTGGATTAGGAGGAGCGCTTCCCAGCCTGCCACCTACAAGCCCTGGCTTCGGATCACTGCCTGCTACTGCTGTAGACGAACTTGACGCTATCCCCCAGGTCGAGGTTCCACTTCCAAGTCTATTGGCCCAAGTTCCGATCCAGGACCCAATCGTGCGTCTGGACATCCTGTTCAGGAAGCTGGCCTGAGAGCTCAGAAGCTAGGCAACGCGACACACCGGGCTAGTCCGGGAACAGCTGCTGATGGCTCGTTCGATCATCCTCAGGCTCGATCAGCTCGGTGAAGCACGTGATCTCACCAACTCTAAACGCTCGCTGCGCTCAGAGCTCAAGCGGAAGTGTCTGGGACTCTCATCACTGGACCGCACAATTGCCAGGCAACGCTCACGGGTACGCTACCTGGCCGAAGGCGATGCCAATACAAAAAGTACTTCCACATGATTGCCAGGGGAGGAGAAGGCGCAACGTGATTACCCGCCTCAAAGTTAATGGGGCGTTCACTTCTGACCGGGCAGAGATGGAGCGAGCCATCCAGGAACACTTCGTGAGCGTGTTTGGGACACCAGGACAAGTGGAGGGGACCGTCGACTTCCAAGCGTTGGGCATTGAGCGACATGATCTCGAAGCCCTGGACCAACCGGTGAGCGAGGAAGAGGTCTGGGCTGCCGTCAAGGCGCTCCCGTCAGACAGGGCTCCCGGACCGGACGGGTTCACCGGAGCCTTCTACCAGCACTCGTGGCCGATCATCAAGACAGACGTCCTGGCCGCGATCAATGCTGCGTTGTTTGGCGATGGGAGAGCCTTCGTCCGCCTCAATGGGGCTCTGATTGTGCTGATACCCAAAACTACAGATGCATGTGAGCCTGCGCATTACCGGCCATTTACCATGATTCACAGCTGGCCAAACTCATATCCAAGATATTGGCGTTGCGGCTTGCGCCAAAGATGTCCAAAGACCAGAACGCCTTCATTCGCGGCCGGTCTATTCAAGACAACTTCAAGTACATCCAACGGGCGGCGGTGCTACTGCGGAAAAAGAAGCAGCCTAAAATTCTGCTAAAGCTGGATGTCGCCAAGGCATTTGACACCGTGCAGTGGCCATTCATCCTGGATGTGCTTCAAGCAATGGGCTTCGGGGAACTATGGAGGCGCTGGGTTGCCATGCTCCTCTCAACGGCCACATCCAATATCCTACTAAACGGACAACCGGGCAAGCAAATACGCCATCAGAGGGGTGTACGGCAAGGGGATTCGCTCTCGCCCCTGCTGTTCATCTGCGCCATGGAAGTCCTCGGGAGGTTGTTTCGCGCAGCCAGAGAAGAAGGAGTGCCACGGAGCCTAATGGATGATGGGATCAAGCACCATGTAGCATGTACGTAGATGACGTAATACTCTTTGCGTACCCAGACACGGAGGAGGCATTGGCGATCAAGGGTCTGCTGCAAATATTTGAAGACGTATCAGGCTTAAGGACGAACCTGGCAAAGTGCTCCATCACGAGCATCTACGGTGCTGAGGACATGCTCCCAACCCTGCAACAGATCCTGGGCTGTCAGGTGGCGCCGTTCCCAATCCGCTACCTGGGATTACCCCTGAGCACAAAGAGGCTACCCAAGGACCAAGTGCGGCGCACCGTCGACTCCGTCGCCCGCCGGCTGCCTCCATGCCATGGCTCGCTGACGGCGAAGAGCGGTCGGCTGATATGGATCAAATCCGTTCTTTCAGCAGTCCCAATCTACTGCATGATGGCGGATGGGTTACCAGCTTGGGCGCGCGACGAAATTGATGCCATCTGCCGCCGCTTTCTCTGGACCGGCAAGAATGAGGACACGCGTGGCAAGTGCATGGTCGCCTGGGAAACTTGCGCTCGGCCAAAGGAGCTCGGCGGGCTGGGAATCCCGGACCTGAAGCTAGTCAACACAGCATTTGAGGCCAAATGGCTCTGGCTGCAAAAGATGGATGTGGAACGCGCTTGGTCAGAGCTACCGCTGCAACAGACCACTGAAGCAGTGGCCTTCTTCAGGGCTTCAACGCATACCATAGTCGGCAATGGCCAACGAACACTCTTCTAGCTCGACAGCTGGATTGGAGGGGTTTCCATTAGGTCCATGGCGCCGACGCTCATGCGGTTCGTCCGCAAGCGTGTTGCCTCCCGCCTAACAGTCGCAGAGGCCTTGCCGGCGAGGCGTTGGGTGCGCACGATCGCCGGAGGGGTCACTGCACCAGCAGCTGCCGAGTACCTACAACTATGGCACGCCATCAATGGAATCACCCTCAATGACACGCCGGACAGATTGGTCTCGCGATGGAGCTCTGACGGGAAGTTCTCAGTGCAGTCGGCCTACCAGGCGCTACACAACGGATCGCACGCCATTCCGGGATGCATTCGAGTATGAGAGACCTGGGCGCCGCTGCGGATCAAGCTCTTCCTCTGGCTAGCAATTCGCGGACGGCACTGGACGGCGGATAGGCGACGGCAACACGGCCTCGACGCCCACGACAACTGCTTCCTCAGGCGAAAACGATCGATCACATCATCGTTCAATGTTCATTCGCCCGCCAGCTCTGGGTTGAAGCCGCGGCGGCACTGGGATGCCAAATCCATGCCCTACTGGTTGGCAACATAACCGACTGGTGGGAGCAACGGCGTGCTGTAAGGACCGAGGATGCGCCTAGAGGGGGGGTGAATAGGCGTTTCTGAAAATTTAACACTTATAAAGCGGAAACGAGTTAGAATAGAGTTTTCAATGACTTGAAAACTACTCACAGAGAGATACTAACACAAGATAGATAATCAGAGTAAATATAAGTATGAGTAACACTTAGTCGCCTAACCCCTGCACCATAAAGAATAGAAGACAAGATGCTGAGATTTTACACGACAAGTTAATACCGGACTTGTCCGACCCTGGACCGGACTTGTCCGAGATTCACGGCACGACCTTTTTCTTTTTCAGCTTCACTTCCTGTCTGCAGATGAATTATGTAATATATATGTATATACAAAAGCACAATCAAGTCTCTGCAACACAGCACAAAGAGAGTGAAGACAATATAGAGCACCCTACACAAAATGTCAAAACCGGACTTGTCCAGTCCTCACCCAGACAAGTCCGAGATTCTCGGGTTGAGAGTTTTGAGCCTTTTTTCTTCTCGACTTCCCTGTCTGCTTGAATATATATTATGTTATGGGTGTGTGAAACTATTGATCAGTAAAACAAGACAGAGAATAAAACAACAATATTTCAAGCCCTGCACACAGCTGTGTTTCCGGACAAGTCCGATCCAACGTCGGACCTGTCCGAGATTCACGGGTAGAGGAGTTTAAGCTCCTTTTGCTCTCAACTTCCTTCCTCAACCTGCAGGGATACAATATGCTGTATATATTCGATTCACAACCTGCAGAGCAGCTCCAACAACAGATATTACACAAATATCGAAATAAATCAAAGAATAAGAGAGGAGACTCGATATTTGTTTATCCAAAGTTCGGTTTCCGTCGAAACCTACTCTCCGTTGAGAGAGCCGCGGAAGACCCAAAGAATCTTACCTAGAGGATACCAACACAGGTCACTCTAGTTCTAGAGGATACAACACATGTCACTCTAGCGGGAGTCTCCAACTCCTTATCTTTTAGGTTCCCCTAGAGGATACCACGCAGTTCGTCACTCTAGCCGGAGTGTATTCCAACTCCTTTTCCTCCTTCACTATGTGATTTCTTTCCTTTCGGCGGCGAAATCAAACAGTTACAAACAATCCGAGGCAACCACAAGCTCTAGGGTGCTCTCCGGCGACGCCTACCATCTAGGACCAAAGAGTCCAAGAGTAACAAATGCAGCTCACGAAAATAGACAATATGCTCAAGTGCTCAAGGATTGGCTTGCTCACAAATTGATCTTCTCTTAACCCACAATATGGATTTTTCGATTTGGACCAATCACTCACTAAGAGAGGGTTTGAGAGAGTTAGCAAAGCTTTAGAGAGGGTCTGAAAACTAGCAGAATCAGCAACCCCACGAGATGGGGGCTTGGTGTCATTTATAGCCCTTTTGAAAAAACTAGCCGTTGCAATACCGGACAAGTCCGGTATGCACGGCCAGCACACACTCAATTAGAGGCTTTAGTCGCTCACTCTCAAATCTCACTTGGGTTAACTTGAGCACTTTAAGAATATGATCTATGAACATGATGCATCCCTCTTAATAGTACGGTTTTCCTATCAACTCAAGATTAAATAAAAATCTATTTTGGAATCTCTTGAGAAGTCTTCTTCTAATTGAAAACCGATTCTTTCAAACTCCATCAATTGAGGGTTCCAACATATCATTCTAGATTTCATCACCTTAAGTATAGCCATCTTGAGCACGTGACTTGATTCCATTCATCAAATAGAAATAACTTCAAATGTACCAAGTCACCTTAATCACTATAGTAGAATTTTGATCCTTTATATCAATATGACAAGCTTTGAATGAAAGACCATTTAATATGCAATTTACTTATATCTCATTGACCAATATCCAACATGCTTGCTTTCACATGGATCATTGTAATCTCACAGTAAATAAACCTTTCGCATGAATTCCATTTGCATTGTTATCTTGTGTTTGAACTAGATTGTTTATACAACAATACATCATTTTGGCTTTACATACTTTATAGAAATACCTGTGAAATAACCGATTTCCTGTCGAAGCACTTAGAAACATCATTAGTTCTTTAATCATTGTTGTCAATCAATCCATCAAAACCCACTAAAGGGCTTGATGCACTTTCACGTGCGCTTTGGCCGCAAGAGTATGTGAGAGGGGCGGACTCACTGTTCGCTCTGATTGCTTGGGAACTATGGAAGGAACGGAATGCACGATGCTTCCGAGGGGCCTCCACTTAGCTCAACGCGATCAAGGAGCTTATCAAGCAACAAGTGGAGCCGTGGATTTCAGCGGGGTCCAAGAATTTGGTGCGTCTAGTTCAGCGAGTAATAGGATAATTAGAATAGTAGCGGGGATGTGCGTTCAATCAACATGTAAAACTGCCCCGCTTGTAATTGGCAAACTTTCGCTTCTCTTAATGAAAATACGTGCAAATCTTTTGCGTGATTGAGAAAAAAATATTGTTTTCCAGAATCTGACTTCTAGCTGTTGCTAACATAGCTAAAAATGTATTTCTACTGATGACTCGGTCAAACGCTAATGAAAACGGAAACCGTCCAGCCCAAAGAACTCTGTTAACTTGCCCTTCATATACGGATACTAATGGTAAAAAATCACCATCAACTAATAAAAGATGATTTTGACCGCAAGTCAAAAATAATTTGTGTATCGTCGCGTCCGGCTTTCGATTCTTTGTTGTTGCTGATCGCTTGGTCCGTCTCCAAGGAGCGGAATGGCCAATTCTATTTGGCAAGTGGTTGAGGCGGCGTTCAGGCAAGGGGAAGAATGGGAGCTCGTGGGATTCGCGCCGTTGTCTGCTCTAGCTGCTATTTGGTCGCAAAACGCTAAAGTAATGTAAACCATAATGCAGGATCCAGGAGCCTAGGTTTCTCGGTCTTGGATGTTTGTGGCCGCTCGCCTACATTCCATTGTAATTTGGATGGACTTTCTTGCCTCTTAATGAGAACCGGGTTGAAACCACCCGTGAAAAAAAATTGTCGTGTGACTTCCAATCCAAAGAACTTGATATTGTATATATCAAAGTCACAAATTAAAGCGGGAAAGCTGCTTATTATCTGGATAGATGATAATTTCAAAGTGTAAGCCGTTTTAGCTTTTCAAAATATATATAGTTCTTACTGTACATATAGACATAACGTCTGGATAGATGACAACAAAAGTAGTGTAATGTATCTACTATCTAGAAAAGCAAAGATGTAGTATAAGATTCGCGTGCAGATTAGCCGGTTCAAAAGTGCTGCCCTCATTTGCACCGACATATAAAACTTCAACATAGTGTGCAAAGAAAGGTTTACTCTGGGAGCTATAGCTAGCGGTGAACATGTCGCCGGCAAGCCGACTGCAATTCCGAGGCACAAACTGTGACTGTGAGCACACCCAGCATCAGCGGTGATGGCACATCTGCCAGTATCAGGCATAGCTGCCTCTCAAGCGGCATCTGAATCGACGCCTCAACCGTCGGGAGCCTCGTCAGACCCACCAGTGAGCAAACTCATACTGCAACGACGGTGCAACCTGACAAACTGGCACTTGCTTGCGTCGGCACCAGTGAGCTGAGGTAGCTGATTGCAGGCCCCAGCCAGAAGCCAGACCCTCCCTATAAAAGACTTGCCTCGTGGCACTTGAATTTCCATTCATCTCACGGCAGCAAAATCGATCAGTCTTCCATCAGCCTAGCAAAATCGATCAGTCTTCCATTCAAAGATTAGGCGGTTACTGTTCTAATGCCATGCACTTTTCATGAAGACTTTCTTGTGTTGTAAGAAATGTTTTCCAAGTTCCATCAGCCTAGCTATACCTTTCTTCAATTTACAAGGACACTCAGCAACGTAAGAGAGTGTTCAGATCACTTGTGTTGATCTGACTAGCTAGGAGAGTGATACCCATAATCTACATGCATCATATATATACTATATATAAGTATATGTTTTCAGAATTTCTCTTCGTAGAAATTACTAATGGATTATAGTAGTCAGTACTGATAATTATATTTGATAATAAGAAAACTAGAGTAGAAGGATTAAGCATATATGGCATAGTTTGTTATCTGTTTCCATTTTACATATTAAGTTCATTACTTAATTACAGGGGACTTGCAAGGGACTGTCTGGTTTTTGGTAAGGATCAAAAGAACCCAAAGACAAATCTAGTTCTAATTTTGGGGATTTCAAAAGCAACATGTCGGCTACTTCTGGGTTCAATGCCTTCGTTCATCAAACCGATGAGTCAAAAGATTTGGAGTTCTTTTTGCAGCAACCAAGATCCATGCATCATTATCCTCCTGTACAAATACTTTTACCGACAGTGACCATATTACATTGACCACCTCTTATTCAAGTACAAGAGACGGTTTCTGTGACCTCAGTAGCAATGCGGCACAAGATTGGTATGGAACCACTGTGGCAGACTCTTCTAATAACAGTTGCATCGACTCAGATATAAACATCAACTACTTAAACAAACTGTTGATGGACGAGGACAACGACGAGAAGGTAAAATTACATTGTGGAGAGTACGCCCTTAGAGCTATGGAAGAGCCTTTCTATAGAATTCTTGGACATGCTTATCCTGAGACATCATCACTTTGTAGCTGCGGTCATCTGAATAACCTTGACGGCAGCATCAGCAAGTCTTCAGGGCAGTCATGCAGTAGCTGCTCTGTTGCTATTGACTCAAGTAATAATCACTCTAATCACAACTTGCAAGCTTTTGAAGCTCCATGGAGTCTGTCTGACATAGTCAAACAAACAAGGCATTTCACTCACGGTACACAACACAAGGAGCTTGGTGTGAAAATGGATAGCCTTTCAATTTCTGAAAAGCGTAGCCGAGATAATCAATCACTTGAGGTAAATGTTGCAGATATGAGAAAGCATGCATCATCTGAGATTCACAGTGGAAACTACTCAAGTACAAAAGATTCTTGTTTACTAGAAGCAAGGAGTAGCAAGCAGGTTGCCTTTTCATTCAACGGGCCAACCCGAGATGAGATGTTTGACAGGGTTCTACTCTTCTCTGAGCATAAACCTACAGATGAAGCTATAGTTTTGCAAGAAATTATGACAAACAAATCAACCGGAGATTCACATAATGAACAAGGAAGAACATCAGCTAGGCAGAAGACACGAGGAAAGAAGCAACACAAGAAAGAGGTGGTGGATCTAAGAACCATTCTTATCCATTGTGCAGAAGCAGTATCTGTGAGTAACCATACCTTAGCAAAGGACATGCTGAACATAATAAGGCAACATTCCTCAATAAATGGGGATGATACCCAGAGGCTAGCATCTTGTCTAGTGGACTGTCTTGAGGCGCGATTAGATGGAACTGGGAGTCAGCTGTATCGCAATTTCGTCACTAAAATCGTCAATCCGGTGGGCATTTTAAAGGTATTCCAATTGTCTTCAACGGTAATGCCCTTCATGAGGGCATCATTTTATTTCTCAAATAAGACAATCCTTGATGTCTCGAAGGGAAAATCTAAGGTGCACATTATTGATTTTGGCATTTACTTTGGTTTTCAATGGCCATCACTGTTTGAGCAACTCGCAAAGAGGGAAGATGGGCCACCCAAGGTTCGGATCACAGGTATTGAGCTACCAAAGCAAGGATTTCGACCAAATCAAATGAATAAGGAGAACACAGGACAACGATTAGCAGATTATGCTAGCATGTTCAATGTGCCTTTTGAATATCAAGCAATATCATCAAAGTGGGAAACTATACATATAGAAGATCTCGACATTGAGGAAGATGATGTGCTGATAGTCAACTGCATATGCCGAATGAAGAATCTAGGTGATGAGATACTATCCATACAAAGTGCAAGGAATATGGTTCTTGATACCATTCGAATGATGAAGCCAAAAGTTTTTGTGCATGGAGTAGTGAATGGATCATATAGTTCTCCCTTCTTTTTAACACGTTTTAAAGAAGTCATGTACCACTACTCTGCATATTTTGATATCTTGGATAAAAAAGTTCCACGAGACAATGAGACAAGAATGTTCCTAGAGAGGGGCATCTTTCTGTGGCAACTTCTCAATGTCATCGCGTGTGAAGGATTTGAAAGGATTGAGAGGCCAGAGAGTTATAAGAAATGGAAATCACGAAACCTGAATGCAGGCCTTGAGCAGATCCCACTGAATGCTGACATTGTTAAAGAAACAAGAGATATTGTGGGGAAATACCACAAAGATTTTGTTGTCAACGAAGATGAACAATGGCTACTACTGGGATGGAAGGGAAGGATACTGAATGCAATATCCACATGGAAACCTAGTGAGTCATATGATGGTGAGTAAGACCTAAGAAGCTTGCTAGTTCAAGTATAGGTTTGACAATTCTATGTATCAATGTTCTCAACTTTGTATTATAAAGGGTGGCAAGAGCTTTGCCACACTTTTATTAGATGAAGATGTTTCTTATGATATACTCTTTTTACTGTGTACCGGTACTGTACTTGTTGGACAGAAATGGGCTTCCAGAGTCCAACATGGACATTGCGTAGTGGCAGTGCTGCTTTTAAAAACATTTGAATTTGAATTGCCAATATATCCTTTCTTACCTACAGGACTAATTTGTTCGAATGCCTTTCTGCCATATATATAATCTATATATGGTGTCTGCATTACACCTCAAAATGTTGACGGCTGGTGGGACGAATTCTGCAAAAGTTTAATTCTTTAACCTTTGTTCATTCATGGGAAATACTACAAGCATGCTCAATTTCTAGGTGAGTAGATGGAATAAGAAAAGAATGGAGGATGGTATGCTGAATTCTGGATCACAGTTGGTAGGTACTGGCAGCGAGGCAGTCATGCTCGCCGAACAAGAAAGAAATGAAAGAGGCGTGGAATGCAAGTACCTTGTTGGCTCTTGGCGTGCGCTATAGCCGTCTTCTCCATCCGCATCCGGAAGTAGCCTGTCGCCGGTCCATACATGCATTCTATCAAACAGCTCTCGAGCATCCACTTGTCCTTGATGTCAGACACCAGGAGGGCTACCTCAACCATGAAGTGATGGGAATAACAGAGGAGGAGGTGACTTGGCTGGCTCTCGCTTGTATCCCCTCTGGTCCTGCCGTTGGCTTGTTCGAAAGACTAGCACTCCGTAGAACGACAGTACAACCGCAACCGCAAGTAGCTGCAATGTTACAGGGTGATACGTCGGCACATTGCGCCGCCATTAGTTTTACTTTCTATAGACTAGAATGATGATTCCTTTTGTCCAATCTAGATATAGATTTTTTTTTTCTGAGAATTACACAGTATAACGCATATAGATGAGTACAATGATTAGACTGTAGTAGGATTAATGCCCTATATTTGAAACTATTAGCTGCTAATAATTAAATAACTAACAATTTGTATACCTAATATTAGCATTAGCTAGTTTGGTCTAACTATAGTGAAATAGTTATTAGTTGAGTATTTAGCTATTAATTAGCAAAACTATTAGCTAGACCTGTTCAGATCTAAGAGCATCTAATCATAATAGGAGAGTCACTTCCATAAATATTGTTTTCCATATCTTTGTAAAGACATCTCCAAGCCACTTCATCACGGACCAAACATCGAGCCGCTGAGGCAGACCAATGAGGCCAACAGGGTGCAGGTAACGTCAGAGCTTTTCCCCCGTCCCGTTGTTCAGTTCTGGCATGGCACATTCAGGATCTTGCACGATTCGGTATCTTGCTAGTCCGTTGCAAGCGAATAAGGGGCACAATAATTTATTCACATTCTCTTCTTGAACATGACTATGTTTGCCAAACACGGACAAACATATGGTCTATGCATTTGTGTTTGCAGCAAGAATAGAGATACAATATGTAGTTTCAGTCTGTCACTGTAAAAGATACACATAGGCATTACTGTCGATCTACTGTGACTGACTGACTGACATAGTTCATCCTCAAGAATCTGTATAATAAGATGGAGATATACGTGACAATCCATTGGTTCACACTTCAAGAATTGGTTTTTATGCAGCCAGACTTTTGTTTTCTTATTACTTGTCAGATCGACTACACCCAGCCAAAGAAAGGGCAGAACACCCAGGCCACGGCGGACGACAACAGCCAGACCGGCACGGTGGGTTGCGTGGCCGTGGACGCCGTGGGAAACCTCGCGACGGCGACTTCCACGGCGGCCTGGTGAGCAAGATGCCCGGCCGGATCGGCGGCACGCCCCTGGTGGGCGCCGGCACCTACGACAACGCGGTGTGCGCGGTGTCAACCATGGGCAACTGGGCAAGAGCGAGGAGATCGTCCGCTGCACCGTGGCGCGCGACGTCGCGGCGCTGGTGGAGCACGGCGGGGACGCCGTCCCGCTGCGCGACGCCGCGGCGCACGTCGTGGCGGGGGCGCCCCGCGGCACCGTGGGGCTGGTGACCGTGTCGCGCCAGGGCGCCGTCTGCATGGCGGACACCGCCGCCATGTTCAGGCCGTGCGCCACCGAGGTCGGCAGCATCTGGACGGACGCCGACGCCGACGCCGATGAAGAGACTGTCAGCGTCGCGCTCTAGGTGTTCAATTCCCGTGTGGCGTATTCTATCGTCCGCGTTCCATTATTGCTAAGAAGATCGATGGGAGGAAAACTCTGAAATGATGACGTGAAACATTGTTGGGCTTTCATTATTAGAGAAAAAAAACATATCGTTCTGTTTTCTTGAACTATGAAGATGAAGATTGTGGTACCCACAATATCCCAACAAAACATAAGGAATATTTTCATGTGTACCGGTACCATCAGTTGAGGTGCATTTTTCACAAACAAACGTCAACATCTGCCATTTAATATGTAGTACTACATACAAACCCACATGTTAATGTGTTGTTGATTAGCTTGATTATGATATATGTGACAAGTGCAAAGATGGAATATAAGATTCAAGTGCAGATTAGCTGGTTCAAAAGCGCTGCCCTCTTTTGCACCACCTGACATACAAAATTACAACATAATGTGCAAAGAAAGGTTTACTCTGAACATGTCGCCGGCAAGCCAACTGCAATTCCGAGGCACAAACTGTGACTGTAAGCACACCCAGCATCAGCGGTGATGGCATATCGTCTGCCAGTGCCAGGCATAGCTGCCTCTGAAGCATCTGCATCGACCCCTCCGCTTCTGGAGCTTGTTTTTTTTTTTCCTTAGCCTGATGGGCACTGGAGAACGAATTCAGACGTAGCTATAAACGTTAGGGAGCCTCGTCAGACCCACCAGTGAGCAAACTCATACTGCAACGGTGCAACCTGACAAATTAACTTGCTCTCGCTTGCTTCGGCACCAGTGAGCTGAGCTAGGTGATTGCAGGCCAGAGCCAGAAGCCCTATAAAAGACTTGCCTCGTGGTACTTCTAGCTCCTCCTGCTCACGGCAAGATCAATCAGTCTTTCATTCATAGTATCTCACAACCGTACAACAGGTCCGTCTCCAAGCAAGTCTAGGATTCAATTTCCAGGCCTGCTGGTCCCATCAGGCGCCATCCCTGCAGAAAACAATGGTAAATATAATAAGACCCTCTTATCTCCAAGCCATTTCTTGATCAAGTCCATATTGAATTAGTTTATTAGTGCCAAGACTAATGTAATGTGCTTGTGTGCCAAATTGAATAAGTGATCCAAGAACCAGTGTGTGAGAGAGAAGTTGAAAGGTGACTATTTCCATTTTACATATAAGTTAATTATTTACAGGGCACTTGCAAGGGACTGTCTGACTTATGGCAAGGATAAGAAACCCATCAATGGAGTTCAACGACAAATCTAGTTCTAACTTTGAGGATTTCCAAAGCAACATGTCGGCTACTGATTGGTACTATGCCTTTGGTGATCCAGCCGATGAGTCAAATGATTTGGAGTTATTTTTGGACCAACCAAGATCCATGCATTATTATCCTCCTGTATCAACTACTTTTAACGATAGTGACCATATGACATTGAGCACCTCCTATTTGAGTACAATAGATGGTCATGGTCCTCAATTCTGCGATCTCAACAGCAGTGCGGCACCAGATTGGTATGGAACCAGTGTGGCAGACTCTTCCAATAATAGTTGCATCAACTCAGATATAACCATCAAATACTTAAACAAGCTGTTGATGGATGAGGATGATGACAAGGTAAAATTACATTATGGAGAGTACGCCCTTAGAGCTATGGAAGAACCTTTCTATAGAATTCTTGGACATGCTTATCCTGAGACACCATCACTTTGTAGCTGCGGTCATCTGAATAACCTTGACGGCAGCATCAGCAAGTCTTCAGGGCAGTCATGCAGTAGCTGCTCTGTTGCTATCGACTCAAGTAATAATCACTCTAATCACAACTTGCAAGCTTTTGAAGCTCCATGGAGTCTGCCTGACATAGTCAAAGAAACAAAGCATTTCACTCACGGTACACGACACAAGGAGCTTGGTGTGAAAATGGATAGCCTTTCAATTGCTGAAAAGCGTAGCCGAGATAATCAATCACTTGAGGTAAATGTTGAGATCCACAGTGGAAATTACACACGCACAGAAGATTCTTATTTGTTAGAAGACAGGAGTAGCAAGCAGATTGCCTTTTCAATCAATGGGCCAACACGAGATGAGATGTTTGACAGGGTTCTATTATTCTCTGAGCATAAACCTACGGATGAAGCTATTGTTTTGCAAGAAATTATGACAAACAAATCAACAGGATATTCACAGAATGAACAACGAACAACATCAGCTCGGCGAAAGACACGAGGAAAGAAGCAACAGAAGAAAGAGGCTGTGGATCTAAGAACCATTCTTATCCAATGTGCACAAGCAGTATCTGTGAGTAACCATACCTTAGCAAATGACATGCTGAACATAATAAGGCAACATTCCTCAATAAATGGGGATGATACCCAGAGGCTAGCATTTTGTCTAGTGGACTGCCTTGAGGCGCGATTAGCTGGAACTGGGAGTCAGCTATATCGCAATTTGAAAACGAAAATCATCAATCCTGTGATCCTTTTAAAGGTATTCCAATTGTCTTTAGCGGTGAATCCTTTCCTGAGGGCATCATTCTATTTCTCAAATAAGACAATCATTGATGTCTCGAAGGGAAAATCTAAGGTGCACATTATCGATTTTGGCATTGCCTTTGGTTTTCAATGGCCATCACTGTTAGAGCAACTCGCAAAGAGGGAAGGTGGGCCTCCTAAGGTTCGGATCACAGGTATTGAGCTACCAAAGCAAGGATTTCGGCCAAACCAAATGAATAAGCAGAACACGGGACAGAGATTAGATGATTATGCAAGCATGTTCAATGTACCTTTTGAATATCAGGAAATATCATCAAAGTGGGAAACCATATGCATAGAAGATCTCAACATTGAGGAAGATGATGTGCTGATAGTCAACTGCATAGACCGAATGAAGAATCTGGGTGATGAGACAGTATCCATAAACAGCGCAAGGAATATTGTTCTCAATACCATTAGAATGATGAAGCCAAAAGTTTTTGTGCATGGAATAGTGAATGGATCATATAATTCCCCCTTCTTTTTAACACGTTTTAAAGAAGTCATGTACCACTACTCTGCATATTTTGATATCTTTCATAAAACTGTTCCACGAGATAATGAGACAAGAATGCTCATAGAGAGGGGCATCTTTCTGTTCCAACTTCTCAATGTCATCGCATGTGAAGGATCCGAAAGGATTGAGAGGCCAGAGAATTATAAGAAATGGAAGTCAAGAAACCTGAATGCTGGCCTTGAGCAGCTCCCACTGAATACAGACATTGCGAAAGTGATAAGAGAAATGGTGGGAAAATATCATAAAGATTATGTTATCAATGAAGATGATCAGTGGCTACTACTGGGATGGAAGGGAAGGATACTGAATGCAATATCCACATGGAAACCAAGTGAGTCATATGATGGTGAGTAATACCTAAGGAGCTTGCTAGTGCAAGTAGAGGTTTGACAATCGTATGTATCAATGTTCTAAACTTTTTTTTTAATAAAGGGGCAAGAGATTTGCCACAGTTTTATTAGACGATAGATGTTCTTAACTTATGATATACTTATAAGCTTTGTACTGTGTACTGGTAATGCATTGCAGTTGGTTAACTAGTTGGACAAAAATGGTCTTCCATAGTCCAACACATTGCGTAGTGGCAGTGCTACTTTTAAAAACATTTGAATTTGTGTTGCCAATATATCCTTTCTTACCTAGAACTAATTTGTTCAGATTTCCTATCTGTCACATATTCTATGGTGTTTGCATTACACCTCAAAATGTTGACTGCTGGTGGGACAAATTCTGCGAAAGTTTAATTCCTTAACCTTGTTCATATATGGGCAAATACTACAAGCATCTTTGGATGGTATCAAACTTTGGAACAAGAGTTTGCCTAGAAATTATGCATGACAGTGAGAGCATCAATTTGCATATAAAAATGAATAATTTAGACCAAAATACTGCAGTCAATTGGCGGATGGATAAATATATTATCTATATTACTTATCTATGCTATAAAATTGTTGTCCATGATGGACAGTTTTCAGTATTCCTGACAAATACTGAAGAAGTTGATTTACTAAACTGCGATGGCCATATAATCCCCTTTCGTTATAGAGCCTGGGTGATGCTTTCACTATTTCGTTATGGCACCAGTCATTAAATTGGACGATTGATGCAGTACCAGTCATGCAGCATGGAAATTCAGAAACAGAAAAAAAAAAGCCAAAAGAACAGAAGGGAAAAGCACACTTCATCAGGAACAATCGACCTCGACGAGCTTACCAGAGACGCCTGCGAAGTGGAGGCGGCGGAGAGGCGGCGTCGCTCCTCACGGCCCAGGGGCAAAACGGAACAGCGCTGGAGCAGTCGAGAAGGAGCCGGCGCGTCGTCGCTCCTCGTGACAGTGGTGGCGGCGGCGAACGGAAGGGCGAGGGAGCAGGCGAGGAGGATGCTGCTGATGTGGCCGGCCTGGACGCGGTGCTCGGGGCGGGGCTCGGGCTGGCTTCCGCTGCGCCGCCGACGGGGCGCCGGGGCCGGAGCGTGCCGGCTCAAGGACTGGGCGTCGCGCCGCCGCCGCCGGGTCTGGGCGCTAGGGTCGGGGCGTGCCGGCTCAAGGGTTGGTCGTCGCGCCGGCGCCGTCGCCGTCGCCGTCGCCGCCGCCACCGGGGCTGGGCGCTCGCGAGCAGGTGGCCGAACAGCGAGCGGCGAGCAGCAGCGCCTAGCGGAGTCGCGCGGGTTGGCGGAACGGCAGACGGTGATTGGGGAGTCAACTTTCGTGGGGACGGAGGGATATGATTGGACCGTGCCGGGCGGCGTGTGGGGAACCTCTGAGGTGAACGATTGCAAATGTATAAATTTTTATCGGGGCCTTGCTCAGATGCCTTAAAAAACTACCATCACATCAAATATTATGTCGTATATATAAATATTAAATACTAATAAAATAAATAATTAATTATATAGATTAGTTGTAAATTATGAGACGAATCTTTTGATCTTAGTTAGATTATGATTAGACAATTTTTGACAAATACGCTTTTATACTATAAAATTTCACGATCTAAGACCTAGGAGTAGAGATTCTTGGAAACGACATCGTATATAATTCGCTCTTGATTCCTGAATTTCTTTCAACACACTTAAATTAGTCATTGTTGGTTTGTTGGAATTTGCATAGCACATGCGAGCACTAAAACTATATTTGTGATGTTGTTTCTTTAGCAGCGTTGCACACCTCACACACCGCCGAGTATTCCACTGTACCTTTTTTGGTGCAAGTGATGTATCCTACCCTGAGACATTAACCCTACTATGAGACATTAGCCTGACAAAGAATCTACCCGCATGGAGCCTTTCTAGATGAACTTGGCCCAGGCGTTAGAGCCGATGCGTTAGCACCCTGTGTCCAACTATGAAGCCAAGAATGTCGACAGAGGGCGCTGGCTTCCTCTTCTTCTTCCTCCAGCCCCTCTTTTCCTTCTTAGAAATCATGGCGGTAAGGGGGTTGGAGCCTGGTCCCCGGCTTCAACTCTACCTGTGTCCAATTGACCGTGTTTTTTTAAAAGCACACACACTTGCCAAGATTAAACACTTTCTCTCATTCACTTACAGACCTTCTAAACACTACACCAGAACAAAATTTGAAGTTGGCTTTTATGCGGGGTTACATATGGATATATGAAGGATTGAAGTTTAGTGGAAATTGATGCTACAATTGTCGGAACTGAGGTGAAATATTAGCTAGAAATGGTGGCATCGGGTGTGTGAGAATGGTTGGTTGATTCTCTTGTGTTGGTCAGATGAGGAGTTTAAAGGATTAGATATGAATAAATTGTTCTATTTTTCTTGAATGCAATTTTTTTCAAAATGATTGGTCTCAAATATGTGTACTGGTCCACATATGACATATATGCTTGTGTATCTAAAAAAAATCGATGTAATTAGGGCTATTTGGTAACCTTCACATGTCAACGGTTGTCTTGCCAAGGTTAACGACCCATTCATTACTTTAAGACATCTGTTTTTTATTATTTGCAGTGGATGGATGCTGAAATATATAGGTCACTGGACTCTAATATTGCATACGTTTTTCTTCTCTTTCATACTAGTACTTTTTATAGGATTATTACGCAAAAATATACCTTTTTAGGAAGTATATGCTAGAGCTATCTATGGAAGGCACACACACGAAGGGAGGTACAGCCTGTTGGCATGATTTCCCCCCTCATTTTTCATACGGTAATGCTGTGAATCTTACGTCCGACGGCATCGGACACGTGTCGCGTAGCAACTCGATCGCCGCTCGTGTCGCCCCGTTCGCTCACCGCCCCCCGCACCTCCCTCTCTCTCATGTGGTGGAAGGACATGGCCCACACTACTCCACTCATCACCCATCATCGTTATCCACCTCCTTTCGCTCCGCCCGCTCTCTCTACCTCCCTCCATTTTTTCTCCTTTTGCCTCGCTCTCTCGGTGAGCGGCGAGCGCCTCCAGAGCACCAGAGGGCGAAGCAGTAGTGGAGGCGGCAAGCGCCTCCACCACCTCGACTAGCGGAGCAGCGAGCGGTAGCGACGAGGGCTTCCACTGACGCAACGGGCGGAGCAACGATGAGGGCTTCCACCAACCCGGCGGGGCGTTGCAACGGCGTTATCGACGGATCCGGTGATGCATCCATGGGGAGCACGTATGTATTGCGCCTCCCCCGTTGTGGATCTATGCAACACCACACACATCCAGCGCCCTGGTGGTCTCCTCCACCCAGCAGGTGACGGCGGGCATAGAGGCGGCTCAATCTGCACACGCCGATGACGCCCAACCAATGTGTCTCTCCTATTCTCCCTCTCCTCGATTTCAGCAGTGCATTTTAAGTTGTTGCAGGTGATTTAAAGTTGCTGCAAATGGTGATTCGTGATGTTGAAGTGTCATTTTTGAACCGTTGCAACATGTGTTTCTGCAATAGGCGATTTTAAGTTGTTGAAGTAATCAATTTGTGATGTTGAACTGTCGTTTTTCGAGTTGTTGCAATTGAGGATATTGAGTTGTTAAAACTGTCGACTTTGATTTGTTGCAACATGTTTTTCTGGATGTTGCAATACTCAATTTTAGGTTTTTGTAGTAGCCGATTTGTGATGTTGAACTGTCGTTTTTGAGTTGTTGCAGCTGGGGATTTTGAGTTCTTGGAACTATCAATTTTTGAGTTATTGCAACTGGCGTTTTTGCAATGTTGCAACTGCCGTTTTGATATGTTTGCAATATGCGTTTCTAGGTTGCAAACTGCTGTGGCAGGATGTGGGGGCCGAGCTGGTCGAGGGCGGAGGCCGGCAAGGTTGGGGGCGGCGGACCTGTGCCCGTGGGGCAGGTAGAGGATGATGGCTTTTCTTTTTTCTTACAGGGAGGGATCCGTACGGGGGCAGGGGTGTCCATGGATTGACTCCCATGGAACGTACTAGCGCTAACAGCGCCCCTTTTCATATTATTTTCTAGAATCGAATCTTACCAACCAAACCGTTAGTTCAATGTATTTCTATTGACGACTTGGTCACCTGCAAATAGAAATGGCCTGTTTTTAGTCGCCCTTCATACTGATACTGATAATCAAAACTGAAAATTGGTTCTGACGCTCTTCAAAAAAAAAGAAAATTGATTCTGACGGCTGATAAAAATAATTTGAGTATTATCGAGTGACTACCGATTTCTGATCCAAAGAACATGATATTATACGTCGAAAATCAAAATTAAAAGCGGCAAAGCTGCTTATCCGATTAAACTAACACTTCTCATCAATTCCATCAAAGTGTAAGTTGCTTTAGCCCTTCAAAATACACACAATTTGCAGCACTATACATTTAGACATAACTTCCGGATGCATATACACTAAAAGTTACACATTTAGAAAAATCATAACAACTTACAATTTAAAAAGGACGGAGTATAAGATTCGCGTGCAGATTAGCTGGTTCAAAAGTGCTGCCCTCTTTTGCACCAACTGACGTATAAAATTACAACATGATGTGCAACGAAAGGTTTACGCTGTCTCTGGGAGCATAGCTAGCAGTGAACATGTCACGGGCAAGCCGACTGCAATTCCGAGGCCCCAAACTGTGACTGTTAGCACACCCAGCATCAGCGGTGATGGCAGCATCTGCCAGTGCCAAGCATAGCTGCCTCTGAAGCAGCATCTGCATTGACCCTTCCGCTTCTGGAGCTTGTTCTTTTTCCTTGGCCTGATGGGCACTGGAGAACGAATTCAACTGTAGGTCCGTAGCTATCAACGTTGGGAAGCCTCGTCAAACCCACCAGTGAGCAAACTCATACTGCAACGGTGCAACCTGACAAATTTACTCGCTCTCGATTCCCTCGGCACCAGTGAGCTGAGCTAGTTGATTGCAGGCCCAGCCAGAAGCCAGACCCAACTCGCTCTTGCTTGCGTCGGCACCAGTCGCTTGCGTCGGCACCAGTGAGCTGAGCTAGGTGATTGCAGGCCCCAGCCAGAAGCAAGACCCTCCCTATAAAAGACTTGCCTCGTGGTATGGCAAGATCGATCAGTCCTCCTCTCATATCTCACAACCGTACAGCAGGTCCGTCTCCACATACGTCTGGGATTCAATTTCCAGGCCTGCTGATCCCATCAGGCGCCATCCCTGGAGGGAAACAATGGTAAATATAATAAGACCTTCTTATCTGCCAAATTGAGTAAGCGACCAAGATGGTTATCGAGGACTATTTTTACTTTTCTTTTATTGACAAATAGTACATGCTAGCTTATTGTGAAGCACGATGAGTGTGTGTGAGAGAGAGGGAGAGCCCTCCCTCTCTCTAACATCAAAGTTGAAAGGGGACCTCTTAGTTGGTTACTGTTCTGTGTCACACATTTCTTCATGAAGATTTCTTATTTTGTAAGAAATGTTTTCCATGTTCCTGCAGTCTATACCTTTGTTCAATTTACAAAAAGGACACTGAGCAACATAGGAGACCGTTCAGGTCACCTGTTTTGATTTGTCTCTTGCTGTTGCCTAGCAGTGTTTTGGGATGTCGAGTATGTGTGTGTGTGTGTGCCTCTCTAGGTCTCCTGTCATTGATGTCACGGCTAGAACCTGTATTTATCACTCTCTTTTCGATCTTAATAGAAAGGCAGAGTTCCTACTGCCTTCTTTCAATTTTTTTTAACTCTGTTTAATTTACTCCTTGAACTCAAAAGTTTGAAAAGAGTGTTTTTTGGGGTTAGAAAAGAAGTTTTGCAAGCTCATTCTCTTCAACCTAAGTTTTGTGCTTAGATTGGGCCTTTTTGGACTCCTACAAAATTCCTGAAAGTCAAACTGCTCTGACTAGCCAGGAGACTGATTCTCCATAGCCTACATGCAACATATATAGGTATATGAGTATGTAACTAATGTGATCCAGTGCATGTTTTCAAAATTTCTCTTCCTAGAGATTATTAAGGAAATATAGTAGTCACTACTGATAATTATATTTGATAATAAAAGAAACTAGAGTACAAGGATATATGCCATAGTTTCTTATTTGTTTCTATTTTACATATTAAGTTCATTATTTACAGGGGATTTTCAACAGACCGTCTGAATTTTGGCAAGGATCAAGAACCCCGTCAATGGAGTTCAACGACAAAACTAGTACTAACTTTGATGATTTCCAAAGCAACATGTCGGCTTGTTCTGGGTTCTATGCCTTCGTGGATCCAGGCGATGAGTCAACTGATTTGGAGTTATATTTGGACCAACCAAGATCCATGCATCACAATCCTCCTGTATCAAATAATTTTAACGATAGTGACTATATTACGTTGAGCACCTCCTATTCAAGTACAATAGATGGTCCCCAATTTTGCGACCTCAGTAGCAATGTGGCACCAGATTGGTATGGAACTAGTGTGGCAGACTGTTCTAATAACAGTTTGATCAGCTCAGATATAACGATCAACTACATAAACAAGCTGATGATGGAGGACAATGACGACAAGGTAAAATTACATTGTGGATGGTATGCACTTAGAGCTATGGAAGAGCCTTTCTATAGAATTCTTGGACACACCTATCCTGAGTCACCATCACTCTGCAGCTGCAGTCATTTGAATAACCTCGATGGCAGTATCAGCAAGTTTTCAGGGCCGTCATGCAGTAGATGTTTAGTTCCTATTGACTCAAGTAACAATCACTCTAATCACAACTTGCAAGCTTTTGAATCTCCATGGAGTTTGTCGGACGTAGTCAAAGAGACAAAACGTTCCACTGAAGGTACACGAAACATGGAGCTTGGTGTGAAAATTGATGGCCTCTCAATTGTTGAAAAGCGTAGCCGAGATAATATGTCAGTTCAGGTAAATGCTGGGGATACGAGCAAGCATGCATCAACTGAGGTTCAAAGTGGAAATTACTCAGAAGATTCATATTTGTTAGAAGCAAGGAGTAGCAAGCAGATTGCCTTTTCATTCAATTGGCCAACCCGAGATGAGATGTTTGATAGGGTTCTACTCTTCTCTGAGCATAAACCTACGGACGAAGCTATTGTTTTGCAAGAAATGTTGACAAACAAATCAACCGTACATTCACATAATGAACAAGGAAGAGCATCAGCTCGGCGAAAGACACGAGGTAAGAAGCAACAGAAGAAAGAGGTGGTGGATCTAATAACCATTCTTATCCATTTTGCGCAAGCAGTATCTGTGAATAACCATGCCTTAGCAAATGACATGCTGAACATAATAAGGCAACATTCCTCAATAACTGGGGATGATACCCAGAGGCTAGCAATTTGTCTAGTGGATTGCCTTCAGGTGCGATTAGCTGGAACTGGGAGTCAGCTGTATCGCAAATTGATCACTAAAATTATGAATCCTGTGGGCATTTTAAAGGGCGCTGTATCAGGTGGAAACTAGAGGTCCTGTGCAAATTTAGAAACTTTAAATCAAGGCCATACAATACGTATCCGATGGATAGACGCTTAGATTTGTTATTTTTGCACTTAAACGCCTGCCAGCCTAATACTAATCATATTTCTTTGCAAAACCCCCCTCCATACCCCAGAAGGAGGCCGATTGTTCCACTTCTCGCGTACAGAACGCGCCGCCGCCGCCGCCACCATGGCCTTCATCGCGTGCCGCTCCTGTGAGCTGCCCGTAGGTGAGGCCACTGCGGTGGAAGCTGATGCCGAAGTCGTTCATGGTGGCGAATTCATTGAGACTAAACTCTATTTTATGTGTACAAACAAGTGTCTGACAAGGAAGAATGTTCAGGCATTGGAGAAGAACATAACAGCTTTTTGTTCAGGCATTACACGGAAGGCACAATTGCCATTGAAATTACAACACCGAGCAACTACACCGTGGATCTATACGCTCGGGCAGTGGCAGCTGCGGCAGCCATGCATCTTCAGCGACAAGCTGCTTGAATGCGGCGCCCCAACCATGGCAAGCGGAGGGGAGCAGCGGGCGCAGAGGGGCGCCGACGGTGCCCTAACCAGGCTGGTGGAACGGTGCGCCATGGGAGTACGGGCGGCGGCGAATCGACTCTCTCGAGCTAACGGACCAACGCCATGGCCGCTGCTCATGGACAGGGGCCACGCGCGCTTCGAACTCCATGGCGGCGGCGGCGCGTTCTGTGCGCGAGAGAAGAAGGTGGCCCGTCGGCCTCCTGCGCGTGGGGTTTGGAGGGGGGCTTTGCAAAAAAAAACATGATTAGCATTCAGGCTGGCGGGCGCTTAAATGTAATGTAACCCATCTCAGCCCCTATCCGTGGGATGGGCATCCTATGGCCTTGAATCAAAGTTTCTAAGTTTGCACGGGGCCTGCAGTTTTCACCTGATACAGAGCCATTTTAAAGATACACCAATTGTCCTTAGCGGTACATCCTTTACCAAGGGCATCATTTTATTTCTCAAATAAGACAATACTTGATGTCTCAAAGGGAAAATCTAAGGTGCAAATTATCGATTTTGGCATTTACTTAGGTTTTCAATGGCCATCACTATTTGAGCAACTCGCAAAGAGGGAAGATGGGCCTCCTAAGGTTCGGATCACAGGTATTGAGCTACCAAAGCAAGGATTTCGACCAAATCAAATGAATAAGCAGAACATGGGACAACGATTAGCTGCTTATGCTAGCATGTTCAATGTGCCTTTTGAATATCAAGCAATATCATCAAAGTGGAAACCATATGCATAGAAGATCTCAGCATTGAGGAAGATGACGTGCTGATAGTCAACTGCATATACCGAATGAAGGATCTGGGTGATGAGACACTATCCATAAACAGCGCAAGGAATAGGGTTCTTAATATCATTAGAATGATGAAGCCAAAAGTTTTTGTGCAAGCAGTAGTGAATGGATCATACGGTACACCCTTCTTTTTAACACGTTTTAAAGAAGTAATGTACCACTACTCTGCATTATTTGATATGCTTGATCAAACTGTTCCACGAGATAATGAGACAAGAATGCTCATAGAGAGGGGCGTCTTGCTCTCCCAACTTCTCAATGTCATCGCATGTGAAGGATCCGAAAGGATTGAGAGTCCAGAGAGTTATAAGAAATGGAAGTCACGAAACCTGAATGCTGGCCTTGAACAGCTACCACTGAATCCTGACATTGTGAAAGTAACAAGAGATATGGTGGGCCAATACCACAAAGATTTTGTTGTCAATGAAGATGATCAATGGCTACTACTTGGATGGAAGGGGAGGATACTGAATGCAATATCCACATGGAAACCTAGTGAGTCATATGATGGTGAGTAAGGCCTAAGAAGCTTGCTAGTACAAGTAGAGGTTTGACAATCCTACGTATCAATGTTCTGAACTTTGTATTATAAAGGGTGGCAAGAGCTTTGGCACGGTTTTATTAGAGGACAGATGTTCTGAACTTATGATATACTTATAAGTTTTTTACTGTGTACTGGTAATGCATTGCAATTGACTAACTAGTTGGACAAAATAGGCTTCCAGAGCCAACACATTGTATGGTGACAGTACTGCTTTTAAAAAACATTTGAATTTGCGTTACCAATATATCCTTTCTTACCTACAGAACTAATTTGTTCAATTGACTTTTCTATCATATAATCTATGGCGATTGCATTACACCTCAAAATGTTGGCCGCTGGTGGGACAAAATTCTGTGAAAGTTTAATCCTTTAACCTTTGTTCATACATGGGCAATACTACGAGCGAAAATGGAGGTAGGGCAGACTTTGACTATAAAATTTTGACTAGAAACGATAATATGGACAAAAGTTGTACAACTGCAAACGAGACTCAAGATGGTACCTTTTAAGGTATATGAATCCACAATAATGCACATCTCAATTGAGA
>CM041629.1:52717222-52745272 GCA_023333625.1 Bothriochloa decipiens
ATAAAATAAAAACCAAGCAAATGCTCTTTTTCCTAAATTAAAATAAAATATGGGATCCTTTTTATTTAAGATCCTCTTTTCTCCATCTCATTTCTACTTCTACTGCTTATTGGGATGTCTATGTGACCCATAGAAAGTTGGTCATATAATACATACATAATTGTATGTATAACTATAAGAAAAAGGAAGGAAAATTGGATAAGAAAGATTTTGGGTTATACATATAGAAAAGCAAAAGTAGAAAAGAATGAAAAATAGAATAGAGGGGGTTTCGAATCCAATCAAAAAAACCTGTTTTGGTCTTAGTATGGATAAAAGATCTTCTTATGTTATATTATTCCACTATCAACCATGAATTGATTTGATAGATCCAATATTCATAATATTGAATTGATTCAGTATTATTAGAATGCAAGTCTTCCCCTTGAATTTACAGGATACCCCTTTTTCCTCTCCATGGGATTACATCCCGAGTTATTGTGAAAAAAATAAAGAGGTTATGGAAGTCAATATTCTCGCATTTATTGCTACAACATTGTTCATTCTAGTTCCTACTGCCTTTTTACTTATTATTTATGTAAAAACAGCCAGTCAAAATGATTAATTGAAATTCCAATTAATCATTGAAGAAATAAAAAAAGGATTAAAGAAAATAAAAAAAATTCAAGTCTTAAATAAAAGGGTCTGGTTGGAATCATAAAGTGTGGTAGAAAGAACTACATATAGTTTGTTCTACCACACTTTAGATTCTTTCTATTATATTATCTTGAATCTACATAGAATCGATTAGTAGATTGAAATAGTAGTCTAATTCAACTTCTTTTTTCACTCAAAAAAAGAGCATAAAAATTTCTAAGAAATAGTATAAATGGAAAATATGCGATATGCTGTGAATAGCTTCGTGTAAGAAAGTATAATTTTCTTATGTTCTAATTTTCTTATGTATAGAACTTTCTTTTTACTCATAATTTCTATTTTACTAGAAATTATGAGTTATTATAATCACCCTTTCTATTCTATTATACTGGAATAGAACATAGTAGAATAGAACGACTGTTTTTTACTTTCTTAAAGAGTTTCTTACAAGAGTAAAACAAAACTAAAGAAAAAAATAAAGTTTGGTAAAATTATTAATACAAAATGATCAATTAGAGAAAAGAGTTGATACTACAATTCGACTGCTCAATTAATTGGTAGTATCCCTAGAGTCCACTCTCCCCGTGCTACTAGCGAAACGACTGCCATTAAAGCAGGCACCGCGTCCCCACCCTCTAAAGGCTGAAGGCCGCCGGAGTTCCAGACGAAGACGGCGGCGCGCGGCGCTGTTTTTTCTTCAGCGAGATGCAGAGCGCAGACGCAGACCAGAGGCGTCATGGCCTCATGGGCCGCGGTCGAACTCGGCACTCGCCGCTCGCCGCCTCGGCCTCGCTGCGGCGCGCCCGCGCCCGGCCGCCGGCGAGCCAACCAGTCTCCACGGCCGAGGACGCGACCCCGCCCGGCCCGCCCCAGCCCCCAGCCACTGCCGCTCGGCTCGGCGCCGGCCAACAGCCAGCTCCCAGGAGGCCAGGACACCGGTGGCCGCCGCCTCTGCCCCAGCTGGCTGGCCCTCAGGCCACAGCTGGCCCTGATTTTGTGACTGGGTCATTTGGTGATTTCTGATTTGGGAATTTTAGGATGGATGGCGGAAGAAACTAGGTGTTGACAAATTTGTGCTTGTTTATTTCAACTAGTAATCACATAAAACTTAAGTTATCATTCATGTTATCATTTCAAATGAATTTTAATAGTTCTTTTGTCCCGTTGCAACGCATAGGCATATTTGCTAGTAATTATGTACGTGCGACACACACGTGATATTAATTAAAGTTAAAAACATTTATAATTACATTTCCTAGTATAAAATAAAAAATATAATTGAGCTTTTACATCAATATTATACAACTTATTATCCTGTTGTTATTAACTACGATTTAAATTTTGCATTCATTTATTCAAAGCATTACACTTCAACTATAATTAGAACATTTTCATTTATTCACAAGCATTTTACATTAGTATATATATCGCAATGTATGATTAATAGTGTTAAGTATTTATTCACAAGCATTATACTTCAATTATAGTTAGAACGTATTCAATTATTCACAAGCATTTTACATTAGTATATATCGTAGTGAATGATTAACAGTATTGAGAATGGTAATGCTATGCTTAGGATAACCTAAGCATAGGACAACTCCCTAGCCTAACTCCCGCTCCCCGGCCCAACTCCCTCCCACCCGGCTTCTTCACGTGCCGCTCTGCTCTCGGTCCTCCACTCCTCTCGCGTGCCGCAGTCCCCGTGCCTCCGTCGTCGACGTGCTGCTCCGGTGACCCCCCGGCGATCTCCTCGCGCCCCGTGCTCGCGCGTGCCATCCCCTACGACGGCCATGGCGGGATTCGGTGGCGGCATCGTAGGGCTCCGGTGAGGTAGGCCTCCTGCTCCTCTCTCCTCACCCCTCCTTCTCCTCCAACTCTGGTTAGGGTTCCGGCGAGGCCTCCCTCTTCCTCCAACTCCTTCCGCGGTTGTAGATTGCGCTCGGCAGGCCTGGCGGCAGCCGTGACACGAAGGTGGTGGCGGTTCGGCCGGCGGTGAGCTCGGCGGCGGGGGGCACCATGGCCGGAGGCGCTTCGCCGGAGCTCCGGCAAGACCCAACCGCCGGCGGCGGGGCGGTGAACGGCGGCAGAGGCACCATGGCCGGAGATGCGGTGGAGAGGGCGTCTGATGCGGTGGAGCGTGCTAGGGTGTGCATGATCACTGAGAAGTTTGGTCTTTCATCCGACAGAAGGTGCACTTAGATGGGGCGTTCATTCTGCGTGAGGAGTGCTTCTATGTCCGGTGGCTATGGCCACGCAAGTACTGTGTGCCCAAGCTAGCAAGAGCAGACTTCGAGTCCCTTGTCTTCCTTGTTGGCTAGAGAATCCGGAAAGAGGGGGACACAAGGACATTGGAGGTCCAATCACGACGCCACAAGATTTGTCGCACCTGATCTTGGACGAAGCTATTGAATGGTCTTCAGCCTGCAACGGGTTTTAGACACTTGCAGCACTTTTTATATACCTTGCCATGATTAGCTTATATTACCGCCTAGTGCTCCTCTCGCACTCATGCTATTCCATAACTCTCATTAGCGGCAGAAGGTTTGTAACTTGTTCATTCTAACCCCTCTTATGAAAACGTGCTATGGCACTATCACTATATATAGACAAAATTACCAACTCATAAATTTGTTAACAATATAATTAATCTATCCAATCAATGGTATCATAAATGTTCAAATTCACATTTTCCTCCTAGTCCAAAATTCACGATCTTATTTTGGTAGCCTAATAAATTGTATGTCTCTCCTACATATTGTCAAGACTAAAAACAGACTTGTTACGGTGGTACGGCTGCATGTGGTGAATGCATGCATGAGAAAACACAGATGCATCTACACTATACGTCTGTGCAACGTTGATGCTAGAGTAGAAAGGTGAGAGCCGCGGCGTTAATATATTCGCATCGTATGGTGCCCGCGCCTCGATACTATATCTGCCTTCATCTCCTTCCGTGCTTGACCAATGTCACTTCAGTCGATCTCCACCGGCTGGCGAGAGCATCGCTTGGACGTCTCGGGTGTGTACGACATGGCAATGCAGGGTTGTCGGTCGCGTTGCTGGACTTTCTGACGTTGAAGGATGAAGTACTCCTTGATGACGAACTTGTCCGCGCGGCCCGACATGGCACTGCGCGTGACATCTCCTTCTTCTTTGGCGGTGTGTGGCGCATCCGACGTCTCCTTGACATGGTAAGGCGTCCCATGGACGTGGTCTCCGATTCTTCTCGCTGCTGTTGCAGCCACATCGCCGTAGCTGCCGGCAGAGTCATCACCCGATCGATCCATCCTCGCCGGTTCACCACCTGTGTTGCTTGCGATATGATGACTACCCTCCCAGCGACGCAGTCCTCTGGCCGGCGGGTGGCGGAGCGTACCTCAGGGCACGTCTCTGCCTTTTCTCCTTCCTCCCGTGCGTGGCCGCCCACCAACTACGCGATTCCATGTGTGTTATTAGGCCCTGCGTACGTTGTAGGCGGTGCGCAAGCGCGGAGAGAGAATTGGCGGCGGCGGCACAAGGTCAAGGAGATGGGGTGTGGAAGGTTTCGGTGGATATATATATAGTAGAAATTTAGATGAGGCACGATCGGCACGGTCCGTCGAGTCGGCGTCAAGAGGGAGACAGAGACCGACGGTGGTAAGTTTCCTGCGTAGACGGCAGGAGTTGCGAGCGGGTAGACTTTTGTTTCGGTGAAAAAAACGAGCGCCGCCACCAAAACTGTAAGACAGGAACATAAGAAATGTTAGATCTTACGGGTGGCCCATCTGTTAGAATACAAGAAGATCTAATGTCTCTTAGATTAAGATATTAAGTTACATCCAACGGCTAAAACATAGGGTGAGTATGAATTCTCAGGTAACGTGAATATTTTAATTTCTTCGCTCTTTTATAGTATAGATGGATATAGATAGATTTATTGATTATTATAGATTTTCTTATTCAATTTATTAATTATGCACATACATCGTTTTAGATTTGATTTGCTTGCTAATCTTGATCCATACAGATGTTTTAGACAAAAATTAGAGAGGTAACATATATATATATATATATATATATATATATATATATATATATATATATATATATATATGTTGTTTCTAATTTTTCATAGCCTAATAAAGAGAGTACATGTATTATCATACTACTAATAATATGAATTGATACCATACATATCCTAATACTTTGAGTTTGTCCAACTATCTCTTTTTTTCTTTTAAATTTTTTACTACTGTTTTCATTATAAAATATATATTTACAAAGAAACAGTAAATTATATTGAACTTGAAAGTGCATGATGTCAAATCCAAACCACTTATATTAAGTTCGATAGTTTCGTTATGTACTTCTTGTTTTAGAACAAGAGTTTGCCTAACAATTATGCATATATGTCCCGATGAAAACGGATCGGATACGAACAGATATCGGGCATACCATATTTGTTTTCATATTTAGGCCTGATACGAATATGAATAATGTCAATCATCCTGGATAGGATATGATTGGGTATCGACATCATAAATATAAGATTTTAATATTCAACGGATACGGTATTGGATGTTGAATATTCGGACATAGATACGGAGGGATTTAAACCCCTCTAAACGAGTACGGTCTCGAATACGGTCGAAAAATATTCGTACCGTTTTCATCCATACATATATGGCTTAGAGCTTGTTGGAACAAAATTTACAATAGTTGTGTAGTGGGATGGTAATTTTATCCTAATGTATATTCCCTAAGCAAGGCTTTTGTCCAACTAATGTCCCTCCTTTATTTCCTTCATCACAATTATCACTCCATATATGATTGTTGACATTGTTGTTTGTGTGTGATGCATGAGAAATTGACAAGGCTAGACTTTATCCATCAACTAACATGAGAAAAAGCCATAGACTCACTAGTGGTGAAGATTGAACACCTTCACTCAACCACTGGTAGACCCTCTTCTAAACACTTGCGCCAAACACTGAAGTTGAAGTTGGCTTTATATGGGGTGCCATATGGACATATGGTTGGTATGGAGACATTAGCTAGAATTGTTGGTTGAATTGAGGTGGAACATTAGCTAGAAATGGCTGTATTGGGTATGTCGGAATGGTTGATTGATTCTCTTGTGTTGGTCATATGAGTTTGAAGGATTACATGTGGATGAACCATCCATGGTGTTCTCTTTTCTTGAATGCAATATTTCTTTTTCAAAATGATGTGTCAGAGTTGTGTGGTCCACATATATGCTTGTATATCTTTAGGGAAAATTGATGTAATAAGAGCTAGTTGGCAACATTCACGAGAGTGGCAACATTCACATGCCAAGAGTTGTCTTTCCAAGGACAACCGTTGGGCGAATGTTCAAATAGGCCACTAGCCTTTAACATGTTGCATACTGTATGTTCTCTCTCTCCTGCTAGCACTCTTTTTTAGTATACTCTAAGGAGGATACACATACAGAGGTTAGATTTAAATTCGAGAAAGATACGAGGAAAAAAAAAAACAAAACTGGCACGACCAAGGGGACACTTCGGTGGTACAACCTAGACATGATTTTTCCCTCATTTTTCATGTTGTTCTCTATCGAATTCTAGCGGTTGCCACCAAAACCGTTAGTTAAAAACGTATTCCTACTTACGACCTGGTGATCTGCAAATGGAAATGGCCTGTTTTTAGTTGCCCTTCATACAGATACCGACAGTCAAAAATCATCATAAAAAACCACCATCCAGTGCAAATTGATTCTGACGGCTAGTATAACAATAATTAATTTGAGTATTATTATGCGACTTCCGATTCTAATCCAAAGAACATGATATTATATGTCGAAGTCACAAATTAAAGCAGCAAAGCTGCTTATCGGATCAAACTGACACTACTCATCCATTGCAAAGTGTAAGCAGATTTAGCCCATCAATCAAACACACATAATTTGTAGTACTATACGTTCAGATATAACCTCCGGATGCATATTAAAAATTATGTATTTAGAAAAATTAAAATAACTTATAATTTAAAACAGATGGAGTATAAAATTTGTGTGCAGAATAGCTGGCTCAAAACCGCCGGCTTTCTTTTGCACCAACTGACATATTATATATAATTACAACAATCGTACTAGTACGCAAAGAAAGGTTAACTTGAGGAGGTAGCTCAGGGAACATGTCGTTGCCGGCAAGCCGCCTGCAATTCCGAGGCTCCAAACTGTGAGCACACCCCACCAGTGCCAGCCGGCGATGGCACATCTGCCAGTATCAGGCATAGCTGCCTCTGAAGCAGCATCTGCATCGACCACTCCGCTTCTGGAGCTTGTTTTTTTTCCCTTGGCTTTCCTGATGGGCTTTCCTGATGGGCACTGGAGGTCGAATTCAACCGCTATCAACATCGGCGAGCCTCGTCAGACCCACCAATGAGCAAACTCATACTGCATCGGTGCAACCTGACAAATTAACTCGCTGGTGTGTTTAGTTTTCGAGAAATTCGAAAAAAAATGTCACATCATATCACCTCAGCGTACTGTAGTATTTTGTTTTTATTTAATAAAAATTGTCTAAACTTTACGTAACTAGACTCAAAATGTTCGTCTCGTAAAGTACAACAAAACTGTGTAATTAGTTTTTGATTTTATCTATATTTAATATTTCATACATGTGTCGGTATTTTGATATGACGGATGATAAGAATTCTGTATAGTAAATTTTAAAGTGATTTCAGGGGATCTAAACACAGCCGCTCTCGCTTGCGTCAACACCGGTGAGCTGAGCTAAGGTGATTGCAGGCGCCAGCCAGAAGCCAGACCCTGACCCTCCCTATAAAAGACTTGCCTCGTGGTACTTGAAGCTCGTCCTGCTCACGGCAAAGATCCATCAGTCTTCCACTCATGTGTGTGCCTCTCTAGGTCTTTTGTCTTTGATGTCATGGCTAGAGCTTGTATTTAGACTATTCACACTTATGTTCTAGTTTATATCTATACTGTTTTCTCTTGCAGTCATACATCTTTTATAGCATCTTTATTACTGTAGGGCCTATATAATAAAAATATTTTAATGCTCTCTCTGTCACCCTCCTTCCTCTCTCTGCTTTCTGTTCCACCGGCGCGGCCGGCCCGCGCTCGCCCCCTGCGCTCTGCCCCACCGGCGCGGCCCCGGCAAGCGCGCCGCCCCGGCGATGCGCGGCCCCGGCTCCCCTTCCCTTCCTCCATGGCGGTGCGCCGCCGCCCAGCCCCTCCTCCTCCACACGCTGCCCCTGTCGGCCGCGGGCGAGATGAGCGCGGAGGAGCTCGGCCGGCGCGGGGAGCCCTCCTCCGACCCCGGCAAGCCGCCCTGCCGGCCGCGGGCGAGATGGGCGCGGAGGAGCCCGAGGTGCACCGGCCATGGAGGATGGAGGCGGCGAGGCAGGGGCGGAGCTCCCTTCGGCGGCGGCTCAAGCTCGGGCTGCCACGGCGAGGGCGCGCCCGGCGGTGGAGCTCCCTCGGCGTGGGGCCATGGCGGCGCGGGGCGAACTCTCCCTCCCCGCCGGCGCGGCGATCTCCACCTGGACGCGCCTCGCTCCCTACCCGCCCTCCATTCTCCTTCCGGCCATGGCGCGCGGACGGCCTCGCGAGCGGTGGGCCGCGGCCTCCATGCTCCACTGGCCGCCGCTCCCGCCCCTGCTCCACCGGGCGCCGTGGAGTGAGGAAGGAAGGCGAGGTGGTGTGCTCCTCCAATGAATCGGCGGCTCCACGAAGCGACGTCGGGGAGGCGCTGTAGCAGGCGGCGGCCCTCGACGGTCCAAGCTCCCTCCTCCCATGTCCCCTGCTCTGCAGCTCTGCTTCCTTCCTCTCCACCGGCGCTCTCCTCCTCCCTCTCCAGCGGCGCGACGGGCAACGGCCGGCAAATCTCCGCTGCTTGTCTGCCGAACGCCGGCGCAAGCGAGGCCGAGCCCACCACTGCGGCACGTGGGCGAGGCGCCGCTGCCGGGCGGGCAGAAGGGGCCATGGGCGCCGCCCGTCCGCGCACGCCAGTGCCGTCGGGCCGCCCTCGCGCTGCGCTCTCTATCTCTCCTTCGTGGCGGTTGCGATGTGGGCCCGTAGCAGTCGTAGCGGACGTCGCCGTACGTCCGCGGCAGAGAGCGGACCGGGGGCTGTCGGTGCTTTACGGGACGCTATCCAAGACCCCGCTGCGGGCTTTTTCCACGGTTTGTGCTCCTCCAGGGTGATATCCAGGACAGTGCTGCGGATAGTCTTACTTAATTGGAAGGCTTAGTTAGTTACATGTTTCCATTTTACATATTATGCACATTATTCACAAGAATATTTGACATAGTGTGTTATCTATTTCTATTTTACATATTAAGTTCATTATTTACAGGGGATTTTCAACAGACCGTATGACTTTTGGCAAGGATCAAAAACCCCATCAATAGAGTTCAACGACAAAACTAGTTCTAAATTTGACGATTTCCAAAGAAACATGTCGGCTTGTTCTGGGTTTTATGCCTTCGTGGATCCAGGTGATGAGTCAACTGATTTGGAGTTATTTTTGACCAACCAAGATCCATGCATCACTATCCTCCTGTATCAAGTAATTTTAACGACAGTGACCATATTACATTGAGCACCTCCTATTCGAGTACGATAGATAGTCCTCAATTCTGCGACCTCAGTAGCAATGTGGTACCAGATTGGTATGGAAGCAGTCAGACAGACTCCTCTAATAACAGTTGCATCAACTCAGATATAACCATCAACTACTTAAACAAGCTGTTGATGGACGAGGACGGCGACAAGGTAAAATTAAATTATGGTGAGTCCGCCCTTAGAGCTATGGAAGAGCCTTTCTATAAAATTCTTGGACATGCTTATCCTGAACCACCATCACTTTGCAGCTGCGATCATCTGAATAACCTCGATGACAGCATCAGCAAGTCTTCAGTGCAGTCATGCAGTACTGCTCTGTTGCTATTGACTCAACTAATAATCAAACTAATAAAAATTTGCAGGATTTTGAAGCTCCATGGAGTCAGTCCAACATAGTCAAATAGACAAAGCACAAAGCATTTCACTCAAGGTACGCGAAACATGGAGCTTGGTGTGAAAATTGATGGCCTCTCAACTGCTGAAAAGCGTAGCCGAGATAATCTGTCACTTCAGGTAGATGCTGCAGATACGAGCAAGCATGCTTCATCTGAGGTTCACAGTGGAAATTACTCACATACAGAAGATTCTTATTCGTCAGAAGCAAGGATTAGCAAGCAGGTTGCCATTTCATTTAATGGTCCAACCCGAGATGAGATGTTTGACAAGGTTCTACTCTTCTCAGAGGATAAACCTACGGATGAAGCTATTATTTTGCAAGAAATGCTGACAAACAAATCGACCGGACATTCACAGAACGAACAAGGAAAAAACATCAGCTCGGCAGAAGACACGAGGTAAGAAGCAACAAAAGAAAGATGTGGTGGATTTAAGAACCATTCTTATCCATTGTGCGCAAGCAGTATCTGTGAATAACCATACCTTAGCAAATGACATGCTGAACATAATAAGGCAACATTCCTCAATAACCTGGGATGATACCCAGAGGCTACCATTTTGTCTAGTGGACTGCCTTGAGGCGCGATTAGCTGGAACTGGGAGTCAGCTATATCGCAATTTGCAAACTAAAATCATGAATCCCGTGGGAATTTTAAAGGTGCACCAATTGTGTTTAGCGGTGCATCCTATACCAAGGGCATCATTTTATTTCTCAAATAAGGCTATCCTTGATGTCTCAGAGGGAAAATCTAAGGTGCACATTGTCGATTTTGGCATTTACTTAGGTTTTCAATGGCCATCACTGTTTGAGCAATTCTCCAAGAGGGAAGATGGGCCTCCTAAGGTTCGGATCACAGGTATTGAGCTACCAAAGCAAGGATTTCGACCAAATCAAATGAATAAGCAGAACACGGGACAACGTTTAGCTGATTATGCTAGCATGTTCAATGTGCCTTTTGAATATCAAGATTATGCTAGCATGTTCAATGTGCCTTTTGAATATCAAGCAATATCATCAAAGTGGGAAACCATATGCATAGAAGATCTCAACATTGAGGAAGATGATGTGCTGATAGTCAACTGCATATACCGAATGAAGGCTCTGGGTGATGAGACACTATCTGTAAAAAGCGCAAGGAATAGAGTTCTTAATACCATTAGAATGATGAAACCAAAGGTTTTTGTCCATGGAGTAGGGAATGGATCATACGGTACACCCTTCTTTTTAACACGTTTTAAAGAAGTAATGTACCACTACTCTGCATTATTTGATATCCTTGATAAAACTGTTCCACGAGATAATGAGACAAGAATGCACATAGAGAGGGGCATCTTTCTATGCCAACTTCTCAATGTCATCGCATGTGAAGGATGCGAAAGGATTCAGAGGACTGAGAGTTAGAAGAAATGGAAGTCAAGAAACCTGAATGCTGGCCTTGAGCAACTCCCACTGAATCCAGACATTGTGCAAGTAGTAAGGGAAATGGTGGGAAAATATCACAAAGATTATGTATGTTACCATCGAAGATGATCAGAGGCTACTACTGGGGTGGAAGGGAAGGATACTGAATGCAATATCCACATGGAAACCTAGTGAGTCATATGATGGTAAGTAAGACCTAATAAGAAGCTTGCTAGTACAAGTAGAGGTTTGACAATCATTTGTATCAATGTTCTGAACTTTGTGTTATAAAGGGTGGCAAGTGCTTTGCCACAGTTTTATTAGACGATAGATGTTCTGAACTTATGATGTACTTATGATTTTTACTATGTACTGGTAATGCATTCCAATTGTCTAACTGCTTAGTGGCAGTGCTGCGTTTAAAAACATTTGAATAAATTTGTGTTGCCAATGTATTCTTTCTTACCTACAGAACTAATTTGTTCGATTGCCTTTCTGCCATATAATCTATGGTGTTTGCATTACACCTCAAAATGTTTACTGCTGGTGGGATGAATTCTGCAAAAGTTTAATTTTTTAACCTTTAATTTGTTCATTCATGGGCAATACTACGAGCATCTTTACATCCAAGCTTGCTCAATTTCTATGTGAGTAGAGGGAATGAGAAAAAGAATGGAAGATGTTATGTGCAATGCTGAATTTTGAATCCACGTAGCTAGATAAGATCACGGTTTTTTTTTTTTGACAACAAGATAAGATCACAATTGGTAGCTAGTAGCAGCATAATAGCGAGGCAGTCATGCTTGCCGAGCAAGAAAGAAACGAAGGAGGCATGGTATGGACAGGTACCTTGGTGGAGTCCGGAACGGACGCATTGTATCCTTGGCTCTTGGCGTGTGCTATAGCCGTCTTCTCCATCAACATCCGGAAGTGGCCGGTCGCCGGTCCGTACAGGCATTCTATCGAACAGCTCCCAAGCATCCACTCGTCATTGATGTCAGGTACCTAGAGCGCTAACTCGACCTCCCTGCAGCCATAGCGCCCCCGCGTTAGTCAAGACAAACCACACAGCTTCTCGAGAGGTGACAGATCCAGCATCAGATGCGCTCTTGACAGCGACCGCCGACCATGGTGCATGGGATCGGCAGAGGAGGTGACTTGGCTGGCTCGAGCTTGTAGGCCCTCCGGTCTTGCCACGTGGCTTGTTGAAAGACTAGCACACCGCACAACGGGACAACCGCAAGTAGCCGCAAGGTGAGAGGATGACACGTCGGCACGTCACGCCACCGCTAATTTTTTTATTCGACTTTGACCTACTATCTCTCTTTCTTTTTCGTTTTAAATTATGGTTTGATTACTGTAATATATATTTACAAGAAACAGTAAATTGAAGATTACTTGAAAGTGCATGCTGTCAAATCCAAACCACTTATATTTAGTTCAATAGTTTCATTATGTATATCAAGTCAAAGTTTCAAACTCTGGAACAAGAGTTTGCCTAGAAATTATGCATATAAGGCTCAGAGAGCGTAGGGACAAAATTACCTAAGCAAGGCTTTTGTCCAACCCATTCCCCCTCCTTTCTTTTCTTCCTCACTGTTATCACTCGTTATATGATTGACATTGTCATTTTCTTGTGATGCAGGAGAAATCGACAAGGCTAGACTTTATCCAGCAACAACATGAGAAAAAGCCAGAGACTCAACTACTGATGAAGATTGAACACCTCTTTTTTTTTACTCAGACGGGAGGGGAGAGAATCCCCCACCTGTTAGATATATTAATTAATATTGGCCCAGAAATGGCCAGATGGTTCACAAACATTTCAGTTGAAGCCTAATTAACATAGCGTTGGCCAATATGGAGCACCAGCTGGAAGCAACAACTGCATTGTCACATGCCAGTGGCGGACACAGAGACCGGGCAAAGGGGGCTAAACCGCTAAACAATGGCTAGAAATCTTACTAGCCATATACTAACAGATTTAATAGATATAACAAACAACATGATTAAGCTGCGGGGATTGACATTTACTACATTTATCGCATATTAGAAATCGAACCATCAGACATTCAGACTTGACTTTTACAGCCTTACAGGTGGGGAGCTCCAGAAGTACGGATCCTTCTGGCCAGCGGCCGCCATGGAGATTGGAGAGGAGAAGCGGATAGGAGCAGAGGCCAGGCGACGGAAGGACAGAGGTAGCAGGCGAGGAACGAGCGACGGGGCGGGGAGGGGGAGTGACCCGCGAGTCCGGGGCTTGGGGACAAGGCCGCGGCGGGCACTCGCCACGGGCTGTAGCTAGGTTTTGGATAGGAATATTGGGCTAGGCTGACGACCTGGTCCTTGCAAACTTGGGCCAGCAGGAGTGGGCTGCCCGTGAATCCGCCCCTCAGCCCAGTTTTGATCTGCAAGGGTGTGGCCGTCAGTTTGGTTCTTTCATCATCATTCCTTATAAAACGATAATTGTTGCAATGTTAGCCTCTTCTGGTCTGACTGTACGAGGAAGGTGTAAGTGCTTTCGTGCTATATGATCCGGTCCTGAATCTCTTTGAGCGCTTGAACTGGCAACTTTTGGTTTGTTGGACTTTGCAGAGCATTCCAAAACTGAGCACAATATATGTGTTGTTGTTTCAGTCTTCAACTATAGCTTACTTGTGTAAGTTTGATCTGCATTGTATCATATCGTACCATGAGACATTAGCCAGGCAAAGAATTTAACCTAGAGGAACCTTGTTGTTCTAAATGAACTTCGCCCAGACGTCAAGGCTAGAGTTAGCACCCTTGTGCTCTGTGTATATCATAGAAGTGTCACATTGTCTATCTTTTTTTTTTTTTGAAAGTACACACTTGCCAAGATTGAACATCTTCACTCAATCACTTGCAAACCCTCTAAACACTGCACGAAAACAAACATTGAAGTTGGCTTTTATATGAGGTGCCATGTGGACATATGGTTGGTCTAGAGGCATGCCATAAGGATTGAAATTTAGTGAAAATTGATGTTAGATTTATTGGTTCAACTGAGGTGAAATATTGGCTAGAAATGGTGGCATCGGGCGCGTGAGAATGGTTGGTTGATTCTCTTGTGTTGGTCAAATGAGGAGTTTGAAGGATTACATCTGAATGAACTACCCTGTTCTCTTTCTTTGAATGCAATATTTCTTTTTTTTTTCTTTCAAAATGACAGATCTCAAAGATGTGTACTGGTCCATATATATGCTTGTTGGGAACATTCACATGGCAACCGTTGTCTTGCCAAGATCAGACATCTCTTTTTTTATTGTTTGCATCGGAGTATAAGATTCGCGTGCAGATTAGCTGGATCGAAAGCGCTGCCCTCTTTTGCACCAACTGACATATAAAATTACAACATAATGTGCAAAGAAAGGTTTACTCTGGGAGCTATAGCTAGCAGTGACATGTCGCCAACTGCAATTCCGAGGCTCCAAACTGTGACTGTGAGCACACCCAGTGGCCGGCGACAGCGGCGATGCCACACCTGCCAGTGCCAGGCATAGCTGCCTCCGAAGCAGCATCTGCATCGATCCCTCCGCTTCTGGAGCTCGTTTCTTTTCCTTGGCTTTCCTGATGGGTACTGGAGGACGAATTCAACCGTAGCTATCAACGTTGCGTAGCCTCGTCAGACCCACCAGTGAGCAAACTCATACTGCAACGGTGCGACCTGACAAACTAACTCGCACTTGCTCGCGTCGGCACCAGTGAGCTGATCAGCTGAGGTAGCTGATTGCAGGCCCCAGCCACAAGCCTCCCTATAAAAGACTTGCCTCGTGGTACTTGAATGGAGATCCTCTCACGGCAGCAAGATCGATCAGCCTTTCATTCATACTAGTGATTTGTGCACGCGCGCTGAGTCATGGCCGACCGTGGTTCTATCTAGGAAATGGAACAGTATTATCGAAGAATGAAAACCAGACCAACACGAGCACCGAATAGAAAGCTGGATTTCTAAATTAAACAGTTGTCAAACGTTCAAACATTACATACATATATAGGTGTTCAAACAGTACTTATATCTTACACGAGACAGAACAAGGAAACAGACGACCAAATATGCATAACAGATCATTTAGAGTTACATTCGGGGCATGTCACTGAATCACAGATTCACAGGGGCCATATAGTTTCCCAGCACACATGAATTCAACCGTGACTCTATCTCGCGGTATCATCTGGCTAAGTGAGATGTGGCCGAGCAACATCGATGCATTGAGATCCACATAGGATACATACGAGCGTAATGACAAGGCTAACTAAACAAAAGAGTTCTTCATGCCTAATTACCCATATACGTCTCGAGCCTTCGTTACCGGGTTTTAGTCTCCACCGTGGAACACGAGATTCAATTTCAGAATGGAGAATATGGAACCAACAAAAGCAGGCAAAAGTCTCCTCTAGATGGCAAAAGGCAAAGAGCCATCCAATCAAAAGTTCCAGAGCAGCTATCATAGCTGTAAAGCAGCAAGCCAAATCATCAAAAGTTAGAACATACCCTGCAGAAGTATAATTGAAAGCAGTAGTGATAGGATTTACCTTATCTGGCCACTCTCCTGAATCAAAGAACAACCTCCAAAAGATTGTTTCCTTTTAGGAGCAAGAAGCCTATCATTCACAATGCTGCAACAGGAGAAATGATAAATGATAGCCTGTTGATACGTAGAGATATGCTAGGTGAACTAACATAACAATTCTACCAATACTTTCCAATTCCCACACTTTAATTCTACTTATATCATGATGCAGTCAATGAGAAACACAGGCAAACAAAGCCAATCATCTTTCCTCACCTGGAATGTATACCAAATTGTACATTTGCAACAGAAAGAGACATTGCACATAAAGAAATAGATTAAGCAAGATGAACTACTATGCAACATAAAGTGAGTTTCTCAGATATTTCAGCAAGGATCAATTGTATTGCTACCTTTATGCTCAGGCACTCAAGTTTGTCAGCGGCTAAGTAGTTTACAGTAGACTACTATGCAAATATATGGTCTCCTGAAAATGTACAATTAATACAATGCACAGCTGAGGGAAAACCTCATATCTAACATGAACTCAACCTAGGATCATAATGTGTTAATAGTTTAAGGACTACAATTAGGCAAATTGACCACGGGTTGGCTTTATTCAAAACTTAAAATATGCAATGCTCTACCAATTTCTGAGAAGGTAAAACAATTTGGAACTTAAAGCCAGTTCCAACAAAGTTACCTTGACAATCTAAATTCAAGGGGTGGAGAGGAGGGAAGAGAGAGCAGCAGTTCCCAGACAAGCATAGGTCTGCAGGAGAAAATTTGTTTGAAAAGTGGTTTGCATGTCTCTGGTCTATCTCTAGAGCAGTTGAAGGATTGTTCACTAACCCTGCTAAAACCACCTACTAAGAACAACAATCAGTTAGACAGATATAAAGCAAGGCCAGCCAGGAACCTATTAACTGAACAACTCTAAATATCTCTAGCCTAGCAGGCTAGCACAACTATCAGCTATGAATTTTACTAAACATATAAAAAAACATTTGTTGAACAAATACATGTCAAGAACAATTGCTAACTCTTTCTTGTGACATGTGAGATACTTAAACAACTATAAACTCTCAACCGCAGGTCTCTGGAACCTACTGCTATCTCAACTCCCATTTAAGAATAAGTTTTTCATGTTTTAAGATGGCACAATTATTTTCTTGCCTGACCAATATGACAAAGCTACTACTATTACAGTAGGACCTCATCTCAAGCACACTCTTAACTACTCACTCATCACTGAGTAAAAATGGAAACCATTAAAGTTTATGTGGGCTAAATAGTACCAACCTACAATGTCTGTTAAAAATCATCTGGACCATCCCCCAAGCTCTCAACAATGAGCAATGTACGGTGAACACTGGATTGTCCATTGCTGCACACATTTGCTATAACCAAATTTGCTATTAGAGTAGCCCTGGCTGCCATGGAATGAGCTACCTGTGCAGCATGGAAGCCAGACATGGCTCATCACAACTGATGGGGCATGATGCTGGTAACCCGAAATGAATAGTAAAATGTACAAAACAAAGCAGAAAAATGCAGGTATACTGAATTTATTCGGTGGAAACATGAACAAAACATTTTTTTTTTCTAGATTTCTTGATACTGCATGGACTTAAGGAGGCATATTTTGATAAAGGGGCCAATATTATTTTTTTTCTTCATACTTTTTTATCAAGATAGAGAAAAAAATGGAATCTTACATGAATCATTCTGTCTCTACTCTGAAGAATAGAGACAACAAATTCCTAAAACCAAAGGGAGCACGTAATCTCATCACCTACTCTGATGAGCAACATGATATCGCACAAGAATGTCAGCAAGGAAACCTCTCATCAAGCAGTTCATCAGACTGCACAACAATTCTGGTGGATTAGCTAAACTACTGACCATTCTAGCAACCCCTGCAATGACAGAAATTGATGTGTCATCTGCTCTGAAAGTAGTTTGGGTAGCAACACGAGTTTAACTGAAAGTAGTTTGGGTAGCAACACTACTATGAAATGAACATACCATGTTAGTAACGAAGGAAGAAATATTTTGTGTTAGACTACACTATAAAATTTCTTGACAAACAAACTGTTTAGTGAGCTCCTTGTCCAAGCTGGAGTCATCTCCATGTCATCACTCGCGCCCCCGGAGTGTGGGATGAACGGATCTGGCCACCAAGACACCAGTTCTGGCCATGGAGTCACTGGAATCATCTTCACGTCACCGTGACACCAGTTCATGTCGCATCGGAGGAGGCGTGCCGACTTTCGTGCGGTGTCGTAGTTGCTGCTCTCCTCCGCAGTGATGTAGATCTAGCCATCTATGGAGAAGAAAGACCAGGAGAGAGATTGAGTGAACAACAAGGAAGCAGACGAGGAGCAAAATGGGTTTGGCAGATGCACATACGCAAACGGAGTCCGAGGCCAAGCAAGAACACGATAGCGATGACGCTCCACTGCATCCGTGCCGCTGCCGCCGTGTTGGGGCCCTTCGGTGCCAGGGCCACCGCGCCGGGGGGCACCCTCGCCGGGTGCCGCGCTGCTGGATCCACTCCGCGGCCTCTCCAGCTAGACGAGGACGAAGCGCGGCAGTGCGCTACGCCTGCTGCCGAGCCTGCGGGAGCCGAGATTCAGGCCACCATCGGGGCGGCGCGAGCAGGCGCTCGGCCGCGAGCCATGCTCTGGTCGTCGTCGGGGGATGACGCTCCGCTGCATTGGCATCGCCGCCACCGCGTTGGGGCCCTCCCGCGCCAAGGCCACTGCGACGGGGACGAAGCGCGGGAGTGCGCTATGCCTGACGCCGAGCCTACGCGAGTTGACGTTCAGGCCGCCGTCGGGGCCACGAGAGCAGGCGCTCAGGCTGCTGTCGGGGGCGCTCAAGCCGTGCTCTGGTCGGCCTCGGGGGGCACGCGTGCCGTCGCTCGGGCGGTCTCTGGGGCCGTGCACGCCGGCGCTCGGGCCGCCATCGCAGAAGGGAGGGGCGGACCTAGAGTTGCCGCCTAGGGAGAGAAGAAAATGAGGGAGCGCAGAGAGTTGGCTGGCCAGTTATTTCTCCCCAGCGGGGCCCACTGTGTCCTACAACAATGAATGTGGCACAGGCTTTTGGGCTGGCTCTACCGCAGCAGCGGGCGCGAACGGAGAAAACTGGCAGGAATGCCCCGAGGCCGTTTTCACAGCTCTCACAGCCCCCACCCCCTCCAATCCCGGCTCGACAACGAGGGGCACCGTGCCTGGTACTGGTCAGCGCGTTCGCATGCTGAGCGAATGAGCAGATGAGAACAGGAAAATGGCAGCGTGCGCACGCCATGCCATGGGGGCCCACCTGCAGCGTAGCAGGCTCTGCACTCACGCGTGGTGCAACCGACAGATGGACCCAGCGCCTTCTAGCCAATGAACAGACGACAACGTCCTGAGCCAACCAATCTGGGGACGATAATGAACTGGACGCTGACCTTCACGCCGGCTCTCTGAATAACGGATTGCTCCCATCGGTCAGCGCAATAGAACCGACCATCACAAACTGGACGACCAACGTTCAATTTGATATCGTGGACGGCCTCACAGCAGGTTCGTTTCCACATACGTCTTGGATTCAATTCAATTTCCAGGCCTTGTTGATCCCATCAGGCTCCATCCCTGCAGGGAAACAATGGTAAATATAATTAAGTATCTCCAAGCCATTTCTTGATCAAGTCCATATTGAATTACTGTTCTACACTGTCATGCATTTTTCATGAACATTTTCTTAATTTTGTAAGAAATGTTTTCCAAGTTACCTTTGTTCAATTTACAAGGACACTGAGCAACGTAGGAGAGCGTACAGGTCACCTGTGTTGATTTTTCTCTTGCTGTTGCCCAGAAGTGTTTTGGAATGTTGAGTATGTGTGTGCCTCTATAGGTCGTCTTTGATGTTATGGGCTCATGGCCAAAGCTTGTATTTAACACACTCTTTTGTATCTTAATTGAAACACAGAGTTCCTACCACCTTATTTCGATTTTTTTAAGAAAGAATCTTTGTTTCATTTACGCCTTGAACTGGTTAGAAAACAAGTTTTGCAAGCTCATTCTCTTCAACCTAATTGTTGTCCTTTGATTGGGCCTTTTACACTCCTAAAAAATTCCTGAAAGTCAAACTGCTCTGACTAGCTAGGAGACTATACTCCATAGTCTACATGCATCATATACATACTACATATAAGTATGTAACTATTGTGATACAGTGCAAGTTTTCAGAATTTCTCTTCCTAGAGATTATTAAGGAATTATAGTAGCACTACTGAAAATTATATTAACAACAACAACAACAACAATAACAACTACAACAACAACAACAACAAAGCCTTTTAGCCCCAAGCGAGTTGGGGTACTAGAGTTGAAACCCAACATGAGCCCCTAGTCACGGTTCATGTGCATCAATAGCTGCTTTCCAAGCATTCCTATCCAAACCACTACTGATAAATATATTTGATAATAAAAAAACTAGAGTACAAGGATATACGACATAGTTTGATATCTATTTCCATTTCACATATTAACTTCATTATTTACAGGGGACTTGCAAGGGACCTTCTGACTCTTGGCAAGGATCAAGAACCCCATCAATGGAGTTCAACGACAAATCTCGTTCTAACTTTGAGGATTTCCAAAGCAACATGTCGGCTACTTCTGGGTTCTTTGCCTTTGTTGATCCAGCCAATGAGTCAAATGATTTGGAGTTTTTTTTTGGACCAACCAAGACCCATGCATCATTATCCTCCTGTATCAAGTACTTTCAATGATAGTGACCATATTACACTGAGCACCTCCTATTCGAGTACAATAGATGGTCCTCAAATTTGCGACCTCAGTAACAATGCGGCACCAGATTGGCATGGAACCAGTGTGGCACACTTCTTCAGTTGCATCAACTCAGATATAACCATCAACGACTTGAACAAGCTGTTGATGGAAGAGGGTGATGACAACAACGTAAAATTACATTATGGAGAGTACACCCTTAGAGCTATGGAAGAGCCTTTCTATAGAATTCTTGGACATGATTATCCTGAGACACCATTACTTTGTTGTTGCGGTCTTCTGAATAACCTCGATGGCAGCATCAGCAAGTCTTCTGGGCAGTTATGCAGTAGCTGCTCTGTTGCTATTGACTCAAATAATAATCACACTAGTCACAACATGCACGCTTTTGAAGCTCCAAGGAGTCTGTCTGACATAGTCAAAGAGACAAAGCATTTCACTCAAGGTACACAAAGCAAGGAGCTTGGTGTGAAAATTGATGGCCTTTCAATTGCTGAAAAGCGTAGCCGAGATAATCAATCACTTGAGGTAAATGTTGCAGTTATGAGCAAACATGCATCATCTGAGATTCACAGTGGAAATTACTCACGTACAGAATATTCTTATTTGTTAGAAGCAAGGAGTAGCAAGCAGGTTGCCTTTTCATTCAATGGGCCAACCCGTGATGAGATGTTTGACAGGGTTCTACTCTTCTCTGAGCATAAACCTACGGATGAAGCTATTGTTTTGCAAGAAATTATGAAAAACAAATCAACCAGACATTCACAGAATGAACAAGGAACAGCATCAGCTCGGCGAAAGACACGAGGTAAGAAGCAACAGAAGAAAGAGGTGGTGGATCTAAGAACGATTCTTATCCATTGTGCACAAGCAGCATCTGCGAGTAACCATACCTTAGCAAATGACATGCTGAACATAATAAGGCAACACTCCTCAATAGATGGGGATGATACCCAGAGGCTAGCATTTTGTCTAGTGGAATGCCTTGAGGCGCGATTAGCTGGTACTGGGAGTCAGCTGTATCGCGATTTGGTCACCAAAATCTTCAATCCTGTGGGCATTTTAAAGGTACACCAATTGTCTTTAGCGATACATCCTTTACCGAGGGCATCATATTATTTTTCAAATAAGACAATCCTTGATGTCTCAAAGGGAAAATCTAAGGTGCACATTATCGATTTTGGTATTTACTTTGGTTTTCAATGGCCATCACTGTTTGAGCAACTCGCAAAGAGGGAAGACGGGCCTCCTAAGGTTCGGATCACAGGTATTGAGCTACCAAAGCAAGGATTTCGACCAAATCAAATGAATAAGCAGAACACGGGACAACGATTAGCTGAATATGCTAGCATGTTCAATGTGCCTTTTGAATATCAATATCAGCAAAGTGGGAAACCATATGTATAGAAGATCTCAAAATTGAGAAAGATGATTTGTTGATAGTCAATTCCAGGTATCGAATGAAGAATCTGGGTGATGAGACACAATCCATAAACAGCGCAAGGAACAGGGTTCTTAATACCATTAGAATGATGAAACCAAAGGTTTTTGTGCTTGGAGTAGAGAATGGAATATGGTACACCCTTCTTTTTAACACGTTTTAAAGAAGCCATGTACCACTACTCTGCATATTTTGATATCCTTGATAAAACTGTTCCACGAGATAATGAGACAAGAATGCTCATAGAGAGGGGCATCTTTCTGTGCCAACTTCTCAATGTCATTGCATGTGAAGGATCCGAAAGGATTGAGAGGCCAGAAAATTATAAGAAGTGGAAGTTAAGAAACCTGAATGCTGGCCTTGAGCAACTCCCACTGAATTCAGACATTGTGAAAGTAATAAGGGAAATGGTGGGAAAGTGTCACAAAGATTATGTTATCATCGAAGATGATCAGTGGCTACTACTGGGATGGAAGGGAAGGATACTGAATGCAATATCCACATGGAAACCTAGTGAGTCATATGATGGTGAGTAAGACCTAATAAGAAGCTTGCTAGTACAAGTAGAGGTTTGACAATCCTTTGATCAATGTTCTAAACTTTGTGCTATAAAGGGTGGCAAGAGCTTTGCCACGATTTTATTAGACGATAGATGTTCTGAACTTATGATGTACTTATAAGCCTTTTAATGTGTACTGGTAATGCATTGCAACTGGCTAACTAGTTGGTCAGAAATGGGCTTCCAGAGTCCAACATACTCCCTCCGTCCCAAAATAAGTGTCGTTCTGGGTTTTCGTGTCACAAGTTTGGCTCGATTTATAGAAAATACGTGCAATATTTAAATCTTCAAATAAATTTATTAAAAAACTAGATGAAAAGATTTTTCTGATAATACTAATTTCTTTGCATAAATATTTATATATTTTAATATTAATTGCCTGCAGTTGTTTCTCAGGAAGCGAGAACGACACTTATTTTGGGATGGAGGAAGTATTGCATAGTGGCAGTGCTGCTTTTAAAAACATTTGAATTTGTGCTGCCAATTCTGGGAAAGCTTAATTCTTTAACCTCTGTTCAGACATGGGCAATACTAGAGCATCTTACATCCAAAGCATGCTCAATTTCTATGTGAGTAGATGGAATAAGAAAAGAATGGAGGATGGTATGTGCAATTCTGAATTCTGGATCCTCGTAACTTTATAAGATTACAGTTGGTAGCTACTAGCAGTATGACAATAAGATCACAGTTGGTAGATACTAGTAGCATAACCAGGCACAGTCATGCCCGCCGAGCAAGAAAGAAACGAAGGAGGAGTGGAATGGATAAAGTACCTCGGTCTCGGTGGAGTCCAGAACAGCCGCATCTTATCCTTGGCTCTTGGCGTGCGCTATAGCCGCCTTCTCCGTCAGCATCCGGAACTGGCCGGTCGCCGGTCCGGTCAGGCATTCCATCGAACAGCTCCCGAGCATGCACTCATGGTTGACGTCATACAGATGGAGAGCGCTACCTCGATCTCCGACCACCTCCCCGCAGCTTCTGGAGAGGCGTAGGGTCTAGCATTAGATGCGATCTTGGCGGTGACCGTCGACCATGAACTGCATGGGATCGGAATGTTCCCCCCACCTCTCCGGCCGTCCGGCGGTCGTGGCTGGTTCTCTGGCTTGTAGCCTTGTAGGCCCTCCGGTCCTGCCGCGTGACCTGTAGACCAGTCATCGAAGACTAGCACACCGCACAAGCACAACGGCACAAGTAGCCGCAACCGCAAAGTGACAGGGTGACACGTCGGAACGTCCCGCGGCCGTTAATTTTACTTCGATTAATTGTGTCAACTCTAGATACGGAGGACAACCGTACAACTCTTGCCCTGTTTGGATTTATTAGTTTGTACTCTATTCGTTCTAAATTATAGTTTGTTTTAATTTTTTTTGTATGTATTTTGCTATGTATCTAAATAAATAATATGTCTAGATACGTAACAAAATACATGTACAAAAAAATCAAAGTAAACTATAATTTAAAACGGAAGAAGTAATAATTAGCTAGCTAACGGTTTGTAACTAATAATAGATGTTATTAATTAGTTTGGTGCAACTATAGTGAAATAGTTACTAGTTAGAGTGTTTATAACTAATAATTAGCTAACTATTAGTTAGGCTTGTTCGGTTGTTTGGATGAGCTAGGGCTAATTACTAGTTGTGCTAAAAATTGGCTGCCTAATTGGCAAACAACTAGTCTTTTTTTTTTCAACTCAGCAAACAAGTGTGTGAACTACATTTTATAAAGTGTACACATATTCTGCTTCAAAAGTGCCATACATATTAAACTACCTTGGCTTGTTTTTGATAACCTGCATATATCTCAAAGGATTCTTTCTGCGAGGAAGAATATGTGGAATGTGGTCCTTGTGGAGTAGCATAAATGATTGGCAACACAGCAAAAAAACTCATAAACCAGGGCGTGGCGGTCGCTTGGGCAACAGAGGCTTGCTTCCAGCTTTTAGCGCGAGGCTTTGCGGAACTGAGAGATACACTAATTCACCTGTGCTGGAAGCCACCAGAGGAGGCAGCTCTGAAGATCAACATGGATGTGGCCTTCTTACATGAGAATTGCATAGGTGCAATAGGCGCGGTGCTGCGAGGCAGCGATGGTGGGTTTCAGTCGGCTTCAGCTTTGTGTTTGAGGTGTTTGGGCTCGGTAGAATCAGCTCTCTTAGCTGAAGCAGAGGCAGGATGGTATACGACTTCTACTAGAAGGAACAAGACTTTGAAGTAGGCATCATTATGGAAGAGCGGAGGGAATAATAACTTAGAAATGATTGTGATCTGGACAATCTTGGAGGGATGGTTCACTTCTTTAAAAGTTGTACTCCCTCCGTCCTAAAAAAAAAGACGTTCTGAGATACGTGCAGGTCAAATTTTTTTAATTTTAATTAAGTTTATAGAAAATACGTGCAATATTTATATCTTTAAATAAATTTATTAAAAAACTAGATTTAAAGATTTTTCCTATGATACTAATTACTTAACATAAATATTAATATATTTTAATATATAATTATCGGCATTTTAGAAACGTTGACATCTCGAAAAGCGAGTTTGACATTTATTTTGGGATGGAAAGAGAACACAACAAGAGTTTGGCGAATTTTGCAACACAACTTTGTGCTCAACATGCTTTGGGGACAAAGCAAAATTTTAGTTGGCTTAGTCCTCCTAGCTTCCTGATTGCAATGACCCCCCTTTAATTAATGAAGTTTATTTTTCAAAAAAAATCCAAAATCGTTTATTTTTTAACCCAGAGCCATCTCAAAACAACTCAAAGTTCAAAATTGAATGGTTTTGATTGTTTATGTGTCAAAGATAGACAAAATCAAAACTTGAGGGGCCAAGATGGACTTAAGCAATCAAGTATGTATATTTAATTACTTATTTAAATATTTATTTACACTTTTACCATATTTTAATCATAAAAAGAAGTTTTAAAATAAACATAAATTAAACTTCATACCAAAAGTTCTCTAAACATATAATCTATAATAAGATCTACAACTACAATTTAGATTATTTCTCTATCCGAGTTCATTTGAATAACTTAGACAAAAATGAAATTTCAAATTATGAGAACTTTAAACATAATTTAGAAACTATAAAGGAAGAACCTGTCATCTAGTTTTGATCATAATTTAAGTATGTAGCTTTTATAAATACTAGAAAACTAAATACTTGATTAAGCCCATTTTCGGAGCTCCAATATGTTTCACCTATCTTTTTTCGTCTCTCCTAATAGCACCACATTAGCAAGTACTCTATTTGTTTCAAAATACTCCCTCTGGGTTAAAAGAAAATCTTTTTGTATAACAACATGGTCTCCAAAGCGTATCAAAAGCGCCACCTTCTTGTTTTGCACAAACTGACATACGCAATAACAACATATTAGTGCGCAAAGAAAGGTTGTAGCTAGCTAGCAGCGAAGATGTCATCGCCGGCAACTCCGAGGCTCCAAACTGTGAGCACACCCCAGAGCCAGCAGTGATGGCACATCTGCTAGTGCCAGGCATATCTGCCTCTGAAGCAGCATCTGAATCGACGCCCCGGCTTCCGGACTGGATCGGAGCTCGTTTTGTCCTTGGCTTTCCTGATGGACACCGGAGAACAAATTCAACCGTACTACTACGTAGCTATCAACGTTGGGGAGCCTCGTCAGACCCACCAGTGAGCAAACTCATACTGCAACTAGAAAAATTGAAGGGCAGAGCTCCAGCCGTTATTTTCAAAAAATACTGCAACCTGACAAATTGCCTCGGCACCAGTGAACAACTGTACTAGCTGATTGCAGGCCCCAGCCAGAAGCCAGACCTTCCCTATAAAAGACTTGCCTTGTGGTTCTTCAAGTTTCTCATGCTCACGGCAAGATCGATCAGTCAATCTCATAGCTGCACAGCAGGGTCCGTCTCCAAGTACGTCTGGAATTCAATTTCCAGGCCTGCTGATCCCATCAGGCGCCATCCCTGCAGGAAACAATGGTAAATATAGTAAGACCCTCTTATATATCTCCAAGCTATTTCTTGATCAAGTCTGTTCAATGAATGCCATCACTAATATAAAGTGCCTGTGTGCCAAATTGAACAAGTGATAGAAGAACCAGTGACTAAAATGGTTATCAGGGACTATTTTTACTTAAACTTTTCTTGACAAATATATGCTAGCATATCGTTAAGCACGGTGAGTGTGAAGTTGAAAGGTGAAATCTTAGTTGGTTACTGTTCTAAACTGTCATGCATTTTTCATGAAGTTTTTCTTAATTTTGCAAGAAACGTTTTCCATTTTCCTGCAGTCTATACCTTTGGTCAATTTACAAGGACATTGAACAACCTAGGAGATCTCTCAGGTCACCTGTGTTGATTTGTCTCTTGTTGTTGCCCAGCCGTGTTTTGGGATGTGGAGTATGTGTTTGCCTCTCTAGGTCTCCTATCTTTCATGTCATGGCTAGAGCTCGTATTTAACACACTCTTTTCTATCTTAACACCTTCGTTTTTTTTCAAAGCTTTGTTTAATTTACTCAAACTCATAAGTTTGAAGACTGAACCCTTCAGAGAAAAAAAAAAGTTTAGCAAGCTCATTCTCTTTAACCTAATTTTTGTGCTCGGATTGGGCCTTTTACACTCCTAAAAAATACTGAAAATGACTAGCTACGAGACTGATACTTGTTTCGTCAAAAAGAAGAAGAAAACAACGAGACTGATACTTCGTAGTCTACATGTATCATATATATAATATATATAAGTACATAGCTAATGTGATACAGTGAAGGTTTTCAGAATTTCTCTTCCTAGAGATTATTAAGGAATTATCATAGTCACTGTTGATAATTATATTAGGTAATAAAAAACTTTATAAGTATATTGACATAGTTTATTATATGTTTCCATTTTACATATTAAGTTCATTATTTACAGGGAACTTGCAACGGACAGTCTGACTTTTGGCAAGGATCAAGAACCCCAACAACGGAGTTCAACGACTAATCTAGCTCTAACTTTGAGGATTTCCAAAGCAACATGTTGGCTATATCTGGATTCTATGCCTTTGTTGATCCAGCGGATGAGTCAAATGATTTGGAGTTATCTGTGGATCAACCAAGATCCATGCATCATTATCCTCCTGTATCAAGTACTTTTAACGATAGTGACCATATTACATTGAGCACCTCCTATTCCAGTTCAATAGATGGTCCTCAATTCTGCGATCTCAGTAGCAATACGGCACCAGATTGGTATGGAACCTGTGTGGCAGACTCTTATAATAACAGTCGGATCAACTCAGATATAACCATCAACTACTTAAACAAGCTGTTGATGGACGAGGACGATGACGACAAGATAAAATTACATCATGGAGAGTATGCCCTTAGAGCTATGGAAGAGCCTTTCTATAGAATTCTTGGACAAAATAAGCTTATCCTGAGTCACCATCACTTTGTAGCTGTGTTCGTCTGGATAAACTCGATGAAAGCATCAACACGTCTTCCGGGCTGTCATGCAGTAGCTGTTTTGTTGCTATTGACTCAAGTAATAATCATTCTAATAACAACTTGCAAGCTTTTGAAGCTCCATGGAGTTTGTCTGACATAGTCAAAGAGACAAAACGTTCCACTGAAGGTACACAAAACATGGAGCTTGGTGTGAAAATTGATGGCCTCTCAATTGCTGAAAAGCGTAGCCGAGATAATC
>CM041629.1:52770272-52839777 GCA_023333625.1 Bothriochloa decipiens
ATGCATGCATTGTGATGCTCAGGCACAGGCTAATGAGATGGTGTGAGCGGCGGCCGGCGGTGTCCAGCTCGTGGACCGTGCCTAACCTTGCATGCCACAGGTAACGAGGTGCTTTGCATGCACATATTCTTGACATGCAAATGGACGGTGCCGCATGCAAATAGACGGTGCCTAACTTGCATGCATGGTTAGAGTGATGAGGAGCTGCTGGCAAAAATATGGATGTGCTATGTCCGCGTGTATATGGTGCACGATGCTGCTGGGGTTGCTATTTGCACATGGTAAAAATATAGCAGGCATCTGTCGTGTTGCTGCTATGCATGGAAGAGCGAGAGGTAGTGCGAGGTGGGTCCCACGGCACTACGGGCAAGGCGAGGTGGTGGGGTCCACATGTCGCGGTGTCGCGTGAGGCTGCAGTCGGCGAGAGGGTTCCGGGCGCGGGCGTGCCGCAACGGCGATGGCGGTGGGGTCGGCGCACGTGCCGTTGTCGGGCATTGGGCGAGGGCGAGCAAAGAGAGAGAGAGGTGGGGGATAGGCGGGCGATGCAGGGGCATCGGTACGTGGAATATAATTGGAGTGAGAGAAGCAGAAGAGATATGAGGTGGATGAAAATTTGAATGAGATGATTGAGCTCAAATGATTTATAGTTTTTGAAATATATTTTGAAATACATTTTAATGCGAGTGATTTTGATTTATGGATTTTTCGGGATGTTACACGTGCTGATAGTCAACTGCATATTCCGAATGAAGAACCTTTGTGATGAGACAGTATCCCTTAACAGTGCCAGGAACAGGGTACTCAAGACCATCAGAATGATAAAGCCACAAGTTTTTGTGCATGGAGTAGTGAATGGATCATATAGTTCCCCCTTCTTTTTACCACGTTTTAAAGAAGTCATGTACCACTACTCTGCATTATGACATCTTTGATAACACTGTTGCATGAGATAATGAGACAAGAATATTCATAGAGAGGCATCTTTATGTGGCAACTTCTCAATGTCATCGCATGTGAAGGATCCGAAAGGATCGAGAGGTCAGAGAGTTATAAGAAATGGAAGTCACGAAACCTGAATGCTGGCCTTGAGCAGCTCCCACTGAATCCTGACATTGTGAAAGTAACAAGAGATATGGTGGGGCAATACCACAATGATTTTGTTGTTGACGAAGACGATCAATGGCTATTACTGGGATGGAAGGGAAGGATACTGAAGGCAATGTCCACATGGAAACCTAGTGAGTCATAGTATGGCGACAAAGACCTAATAAGCTTTGCTAGCACTGCATGTCTGCACCACAAAAGTAGAGGTTTGAAAATTTCACGTATCAATTTTCTGAACTTGTCATGTAGGCGTTGCAATTGGTTAGGTTGTTTGAAGGAAATGGGCTTCCGAATTTCAGAACATCATGTATGGCAATGCTGCCCTGTTAAAGATTTGAATTTTGCACTGTGAATATATCCATCCTTACCTACAGAACCAATTTGTTCATTTGCATTTATGTCATATAATTTATGATGTTTGCATTTATAACACGTTGTGCATAGGGGTGCACCTGGCAGCCCTAGGCATGATCCGTGGGCGGCGGCGGTGGCCGCGGCGTGCGGCGGCGCAGGGGGTGGCGCGCGTGGGAGCAGGCGCGGCGGCCTCTGCGTGCGTGGGTGTGGGCGTGAGGGAGGGAGAGAGAGAGGAAGATAGATAGTGATAAACCCCTTCTATTGCTTGATCCAATCCGATTACAATTCCCAAGTATTTATAGCCCGGGGATTTCTTAACCCATAAGCAACCTAAACCCTAACCTACACGAGTACGACGGCGGCGCGGGTGGGCTGCGCGCACCCAGCCCTTTGCGCGCGCGTGCGGCCTCCATGGCCGACACGACTGCTGCGATGCCCCTCCTCTTCTGGGCTTGGGTTGGCTCAATTTCTTCATTAATCAGTGGGCCGGCGTTGTACTTGTTATAGAGCCTCCCCTTTTCCACTCAGCGCGCCCTCGCGACGAAATTGGAGCCAGATGTTGACGCTGATGCGGGACAATACTCCTGGCGAAGTGGCCTCCAGGTTGTGGGTCATGTGACCGTTTGCGGAAGATGATGTGGAGCGTTGATGCATGCGACCGTTTGCTGAAGATGATGTGGAGCGTTGATGGAGTCATGGAGGATGTTCCGCTTTATGCAAGTTTGTATATATTCAGAGTAGCAGGGGTGGTTGCTGATGTTGTTGTAGTTGAAGTAGCGGTCCATATTTCGGTGTTGGCTGGCCTGTGTCCTGTAGAGGATGGCGCTCGATGTAGATGTTGTTATGGGGCATGGTGTTCCGCATAGTGGTGGAGTTGTTGATGTTGAAGAGGTTGTAGTCCGGGAAGTAGTCGTACATGGTGGTTGTTGCTGCAGAGAAGGTGAGCATGTTTTCTAAAGAAGAATCACCAATGAAGGAGGCGTTGTGCCAAATGCGTGGCTCATCTCCGTGCCCACAGAACATGGCCCATCGAGAGATGTCATTGACTGGTGTTGGAGAAGGTTCGACTCCCATCTTAGCTGCAATTTGAACATCCAATTTTCATGGATATTCCTCTACTAGCTGTGATTGTTTTCGTTTGTTGACGACAATGTAGACATGATATGGGTAGAAGTATTCCTGGTCTGTTGCCTTCTTGTTCTCTGTCAGGTATATGTACTGAATTATTTTTGAATAAAATGTTCCATACATGATTGCTGAGCACATAGAGCTGACCAGCCAAGATGATAAATATTTTGCATTGTAGTTCATGGCGAAGGGTAGCTCTTGTTCTTGTTGATTGATCTGGCTTATCTGATTGCTGCTGATAATATTTTTTTGCAATAGTTATCCCAGCGGTTGCCTCGAACGTCATGTGGCAGCTTGCTTCTGTTGGTGTCATCAGGGGCCGGATTAATTATGCTGACTACAGGATAGCTGTTGTAGTCGATCTATTTTGAGAACACTGTAGAGTGGGGCTGTTGTGCTCTTGTTGGTGCCATAAAAAAATTCGACAGCTCGAATTTGGTATCTGGAGGTACTATTGAGGCTGCTACTGAAGGAGTCAAAAATTATAGCCGTGACATATGATTTACCTCCTGTCCTGATTTGGTAATCATACTGGAACGTGGCATCTCCTTATGGTCTGGTTGCTTGCTATTGTCGTTTATGCGAATTGGGTTTGGTGGCACAGACAATTGTTGTGCTATTGGTGGCATGAGCTGAATATTTGGATCCTCCGTGGTGATTTCCGTGATGCTGACTGAGAGGGATGGGTGCATGAATTTAGTAACGGAAATTTTATTGGAGGTGGTGCTAACCTGTTGTTCCTCCATAACAGCATTGTTGATGATGACGCTCAGGTCTGATATTTCCTTGGCGTCTTTACTATTGGTGTGTGTGCTCATCATTTGGTCAGACTTTTCATTGAGCAGCTGATGGGGATGATGGTTCTTTGCACGCGTGCTTTCTCCTTGTCGTTGTGCAAGGGGATGGCTTCGACGTTGAGGTGACGTAATCGTTAGCATTTGTTGCTCCTTGCGTAGTCATGGTCCTTGTCGTCCAGGACGGACAATGCTTTGCCTATCCAGTTGACGTCGTACGACAGCGTTTTGCTGTCGCTGTCGTCGGAAACCGGTTTGATGATAATGAAGACCGGGGTGCAGTCGTTATCATTCTTTTGCTGTTCCTCTGGTACAGTGTTGTCGATGGTGTCGACGTTGGCCCGCCCAGACCCAATCTAAGTTGGACCTTGGTGATAGTGGTGCCATGGGTGTTCGCGTAGGCGTGCCCGGTGCCGATGGCGTTGATGAGGACGTTGTTGCTGACATCGGCACGTGTCCATTTGGCCTCTGTGGTCGTAAGGCGCCGATCCAATTCGGCGAGCTCGTCGTTGAAGAGTTGTTGGGCATTGGTGGTGACGTTGTTGTTGGTGCGTGGCGTCGTTGGCGTGACGTCGAGGGCGTTGGAGACGAGGGCGAAGGTGCTCCTCAGCATGGCCGCGGGTTGCGGCGCTACTCTTGACGTAGTTGCCGTCGTCATTGTTATTGTTGATGGCGTGGTCGTGACCGTGAGATGATGCTCCGGTTGGGTGGGCACATCATCAAACAGGTGGTGGGCGTCGATGTTGACGTTCTCCGTGTTGATGATGGTGACGCCGTTGGGACGTATCTCCTTGGTGTTGGCGGTGATGGTAATGACGTTGCCGGCGATGCACGCCAGCTCGTCTTCCTTGGCGTTGAGACGGTGATATAGATCAGCGATCCCGGTGTCGAAGTTGAAGGCGTGGAACGCGAACTCTTCCTTCATGAAGGCGACGTTCATGGCGGTTGCGGCCGCCATGGATTGATCTGGTCTCCGGATACCAGCTAGAACAGGTCGCGCACAGGGGTGCACGTGGCAGCCCTAGGCGTGACCCGTGGGCGGCGGCAGTGGCCGCGCAGGGCGGCGGCCTGCGGCGGCGCAGGGGGCGGCGCACGTGGGAGTAGGCGCGGCGGCGGCTGCGTGCATGGGTGCGGGCGTGAGGGAGAGAGAGAGGAAGATAGATATGGATAAACCCCTTCTATTGCTCGATCCAATTCGATTAGAATTCCCAAGTATTTATAGCCCGGGGATTTCTTAACCCCTAAGCGACCTAAACCCTAACCTACGCGAGCACGACGGCGGCGGCGGCGGCGACACGGGTGGGCTGCGTGCACCCGGTCCTTTGCGCGCGCGTGCGGCCTCCATGGCCCACATGACGCTGCTGCTACGATGCCCCTCCTCTTCTGGGCTTGGGTTGGCCCAATTTCTTCACTAATTCGTGGGCCGGCGTTGTACTTGTTATAGCATTACACTACAGAGTGTTGCCAGCTTGTGGCCTGGTGAGAAGAATTATGCTTAAGTTTCACCTTTATTTATATATGGGCAATACTATGAGCATATTTCTGTGCAAGCATGTTCTCTTAACTAGACGATGATAGGGCAATGGAGGATAGTATGGGCAATGCTAAACTATTGATCCTCATAACTAGAAGATCACCAGTAGAGGGTCCATACTTCCTAGCAGCATAATAGCGAGACACACAGGCATGCCAGTCGAGCAAGAATGAAACGAAGGAGGCGTGGAATGGACATACCTAGGTGGAGTACTGAACACTGAACAACCATCTTCTCCTTGGTTCTTGGTGTGCGCTTCGGCCTTCTCCTCTGTCAGCATCAGGCAATGGCCAGTTGCCGGTCAGGTCAGGCATTCCGTCGAACAGCTTCCGAGCATCCGCCTATAGTTGCTATAAGACACCCCCAGTGCGACCTCGACTTGACGACCTCCCACTATCTCTCCGTAGAGCGGCCGCGTTACTCAAGATGAACTGCGCCGCTTCTTGATGCGTCAGGTCCAGCATGGATTGCGATCTTGGCGGCGAGTCGGCGACCGTGAAGTTCCCCTTCTTTTTACCACGTTTTAAAGAAGTCATGTACCACTACTCTGCATTATTTGATATGCTTGATAAAATTGTTCCACAAGATATTGAGACAAGAATGTTCATAGAGAGGGGCATCTTTCTGTGGCAACGTCTCACTGTCATCGCATGTGAAGGATCCGAAAGGATCGAGAGGCCTGAGACTTATAAGCGAAAGTCACGAAACCTGAATGCTGGCTTTGAGCAGCTCCCACTGAATCCAGACATTGTGAAACTAATAAGAGATATGGTGGGAAAATATCACAAAGATTATGTTATCGACAAAGATGATCAGTCGCTACTAATGGAATGGAAGGGAAGGATAGTGAATGCAATGAGTCATACAATGGCGAATAGGACTTAATAAACTTGCTAGTATAACCAGTGGTTTGACAATCCTACGTATCAATGTTCTAAACTTATGATATACTAATAAGCTTTTTGGTATGTGCTTGTAACACATTGGCAATTAGCTAACTAGTTCAACAGAAATGGGCTTCCAAAGTTCAACACATTGCATAGTGGCAGTGCTGTCCTGTCAAAACATTTGAATTTGTGTTGCCAATATATCCTTTCTTAGCTACACAACCAATTTGGTCGGTTGCCTTTTGGTCATATAATCTATGGAGTTTCCATTGCACCTCAAAATGTTGCCTGCTGGCGGGACGAATTCTGCTTAAGTCCTTAACATTTGTTTACTTGGGCAATACTACGAGCTTCTTTGCATCCAAGCATGCTCAGTTTCTATGTGAGTATAGGGAGAAAGGAAAGAATGGAGGATGCCAGGATGGTATGGGCAATGCTGAATTGTGGATCCTCGTAACTAGATAATATCGCAGTTAGTAGCTACTAACAGTATAACAATGAGGCAGACTCTGCCAGGCAGAGTCATATCCGCCGAGCAAAAAAGAAACGAAGGTGCGTGGAATGGACAAGTACCTTGATGGAGTCTGGAACTGCCATCTTATCCTTGGCTCTTGGCGTGCGCTATAGTCCATCTTATCCGGAAGTGGCCGGTCGCCGGTCCGGTCAGGCATTCCATCGAACAGCTCCCGAGCATCCAGCTGTCGTTGATGTCAGACACCCCGGTCTACCTCGACTGCGCGACCTCACACAACCTCCCCGCAGCGCGCCCATGTTGGCGCGTTAGTCAAGACGAACCACGCAACTTCTCGAGGCGTCGGATCCAGGCGTCCAGCACTGGCTGCGATCTCGACGGGGACCGCCGACGATGGAGTGCGGCGTGAGATCTCCAGAAGAGGTGAATAATTTTTACCCCCACCTCTCCGGGCCGACGGCCTTCCTGCGGGTCGTGGGCTCGTGGCTGCCTCTGGCTTGTAGGCCCTCCGATCCTGCCACGTGGATTGTGACAGGGTGACACGTCGGCACGTCGCGCCACCGTTAATTTTACTACTCTATAGAATGATAATTCTCTTTGGCGACTCTATACGTAGTAGTAGAATTGTAGTACTGTAGGATTAATAGAAGTACTGTACTATCTCTGGAAATTCATAATACATGATGTTGTAGACAAAAATTAGAGGGGTCAAATAAGTAGTTTCCATTTTTTTTATTGACTGGAGGTAAGTATATACTAGGTTGCTAGTATCCTCAGTTGTAACAAGTACTTCCATTTGGCCAACGATATCTCCTTTTCTCTTTTAAAATTATGGTTTGACTACTGTCTTCTTGAAAACATATACGGAGTATTTTTTTGAAGGTCAACGAGGAGAGGCGTTCCCCACTTGAATTATACTTTATATTGGCCCAAACCGGTCCCTTGGATAAAGTATCATTACATTTTGTTTACAGTATCAGTTGGAGAGTAATGTCTGAATAAAGTGAAAAGGGAAAGAAGACTACTGGGCTTGTCTTGCCAGTTCAAACACTTGACACCACTGATCAGCAATGTGTTTCTTCCTCTTGGAGAACCTGAAGCGCCATTGTTGTGCAGGCTCAGAAAACTTGTGCGATGGTCTTCTGAAAATCGCTGTGTTCCTCTCCTTCCATAGTTGCCAGCATGACAAGGCAATGAAGGCTGCAAATTCATCATTCGGCACACTGCGTGGAGGCGTGAGCGTGTGCAAGTTTGATGCAAGAGTCCCAAGCATTGAGTTCATGTTCAGTTTTTGCCACAATTGCTTTCCGAATGCGCACCCGCTGATGATGTACGTGCTCTGGAGTCTCATCTTCTTCATGGCAGACCTCACAGATGGTATCGTGAAGCACATGTTTTCTGTGTAACACAGTGCGGCACTGAATGCGCCCTTGGACAAGCATCACTCGGTTGAGTTCCGCCAAATAAAGGTTGATCTATCATCATTCGGTTGTCCGCGTGCTTTGAGCAGATGGTAGATGGCTCCACTGTCCAGTCCGGTGTTGCCTTTGCTGAAGGCTGAGATGCGACGATCCGGAGCAGGCAACGAGGCGCCCTGTGCATCGGCGCCTTGGTTCGCAGGCCACCGACGTTGGCCGGGCAAAGCGAGTGGCTTCAGGGGAGCGGGGCCCCAACCGGGATGCCTCTGCTCAGGTGTCGATGAGGTCCCCGCCTCGTCTGGTGCAGAGGCCGACCGCATCGTCTTCGTCGCCGAAGCAGCCGCCGACCTCTCAACCGCTGGATGACGTCGACAATCGTCCCAGGATCGAGACAGCCGCTGTCCGGAGGAACGTCGACATGGCTGGTGAGGCCCTCGCCTTTGTCCTTGTCACACTTCCTGGTGCTGCTACGCTGGATGAACTCTTGGCGCACCTTTCTTTGAAGTTCGATGTGTCTCTTGCTGTGGTCGGAGGTTCCATGGATCAGAAGGAAGGCCCCTCTTGCACCACTTTGCAGGATGACGTTCCGTGCAGGGAGTTCGATCCGATGTCGGTCGAGGTAGACGCTTGCCAGACAGTGTTGGCAGCGACTCCGACGCTACCGGAGATGGAGGCAGGCCTCGCGGTGGAGGACTTGTTTCTCTCTGGCCCCGACATGGGCGGCCACGGCCTAAGCTCACCTGGGCCCCTCGAGCCTCCCACTATCCAGACTGTTGTGGTTGAGGAGGAGGGCTTGGGCGTCGCCCCACTGACCTCTGATGACGTTAATGGTGTCCGCTCCATTCAGGAGGAGCTGGAAGCTGCAGTCTGCCTACCATTGCAGACGCCGGTTCTCTGCACCAGGCCACGGCTGCGTCGGGCAAGGACTCCTGTCTCTTCGCTGAGGAGGAGTCGTCGCATTGCGGCTAGGCCGCGTGCAGCGAATGCGACCCGGCAGGCGCAAAATATCCTCCAAAGGAAACTCGGGGAGGTAGCGCAGGAGAGTGCACCCGATGCCGAGGTGGCAAGCAAGTTCAAGGCGGCTTTTAGGGGGAACCTGACGGAGAGGAAGAAGAGGTAATGCAGATCGTGTTGAATGGAGAGTTCGACCTGTCTGCCATGGATTTGGACCTGATTGGGTTGGAGGATGAGTTGGTGCACTCCTAGAGCACGGTTTTGGCTCGCTCCGGTAGCTCAATCTGTAGCGATGTAATACATCGATGGATTTCAAAATGGTTGCTGTGAGTTTTCGGATTTGATAACCTCGGTTACTGCCTCTGTCTTTGTTGTATTTGCTTAAAACTCATGTCTTCTTAATGAAATGCGCGCCATTGACGTGTTCTAGAAAAAAAAAAAAACCCTCCTCCACAGCCTCCAGCTGCTTCATTGCTTCTGGATAGTCTTGGTACTAGAGCCTGCTGTTTCATTGCTTCTGGATAGTCTTGGTACTAGAGCCTGCTGTATCCCGGACTGCAACATCTCACACACAGAGGCATCTTTCTTGGTATAGTGACTGTATAGTGCTGGGGAGATATCTGCCCAAGATTTGTCGCCATGCCAAACATCAAGCCAGAAGGAGCTGGATGGACCTCCCATCGCCAAGCTGCACAAAGGTGATCGCCTGATAAAGTGGCAGCAGTGACCCTAGGAAGTTCAAGATAACTTGAAAGTGCATGATGTCAAGTCCAAACCACTTATATTAAGTTTAATAGTTTCATTATGTACATCAAGTCAAAGTTTCAAAACTTGGAACAAGTGTTTCCCTAGAAAGTTAATGCATATATGGCTCCAAGGGCGTAGGAACAAAATTTAGATCTTAAAGGCTATGGGAAATCCTTTTTTTCCCTTTTATCGTCTAAATATAATCCGAAGCAAAGCTTTTGCCGCTCTTTTTTAAAAAAGCTCTATGGAAATAGCAATAGATTATTTTGGTGCAGACGTGAAAGTAATGAGAACTTTGCAATTAGAGAGCACGTTTGTTTCATCTTTTTACCGGCTTCTTTTGGCCAGAAGTCAGAAGCTGGAACAAATAGTCTAGCTGTCGAGTTGGCTTTTAAAAAGCTACAAAACTGAAAAACTGAAAGCTGAAAAACATGTTCCGAAGACCTTGAACGGACAGTATCAGGCACTCGATCTGCTCATCACATGCTGGATGTCCCGATCACGTAAATCTTCTGAAGAACTGAACATAGTCTCAACATAGTCTCCTGCTTGCACAGTTGTGATGATGATCTGGTAAGCTTTTATACATCGTGGCAGTCTGAAAAGTTCAGGTAAAGTAAATGTCGAGATTATTTGTGACCATATTCGAGGTGACAGTGACACCAAATTATGGTGATGAATATGTAGAGGATTTAGTGCAACAAGAAGGGGAAGACTGCTGGAGCGTAAAAGGTGTCATCTGGCAAAGAGGATCAGATCTTCATAGGCCTTTTGTTTTGCCTGGGAGAAGCTAAACTTCTATTACGCCAAGTCGGCGTCGTATTATCTGCTAGTTCCATTGGTACTTTTCTGGAGCGGTTCTCTGTTAACGCGTGTTAATGTAAGTCTGGTAGGGCGGCTTGCATTAGCGTTCAGCGGGTAGTCGTTTTTTTTTTTCAGCTTTCGAATTCATCATCTGTTACTGTCCTGTCTGTATCCTCTCAAAACTTTGTATTTCCGTTATTACAATAATGGAAATGGGGTGGGGTGATCTCTCGGTTCGAAAAAAGAATATGTAGAGGATTTGATATTTGACACCCAATTTGTGAGCCTTTTCATGATTTGAGGTAGAGAACAACTCAACTCGCCAACACATTGGTGGCATCTGATGCCTTGAAAGAGCACGCATCAATAGCAGTAAGTAGGGAAAACAGTCTTACATCTAACAAGAAATCGATCCTCCTCGTATTGCATTATCGTTGCAAAGCTTATCCAAACTAATAGGACTACAAGATTGTTGCAAATAAATAAAGTAGCTGGCAAAAGGTGGTGCCTTCTCCTACTCCAAGCGCACCAATTAATGGACATAAACAATGGGCAGAGCAAAGATTTACCTGCAGTCACAGCAGCAGAAGATAGAGATTTAGGAAAAAGTCCCCGGCAAGGCAAAGGCAACTGGCAACCCAACTGCAACTCCGAGGCTCTAAACTTGTGAGCACACCAGTGGCCGGCGATGGCAACATCTGGAACGACGCCTCAGCTGTTGAGCTCGTCTTGTCCCTAGCCTTGGTGCAGGCCCTAGCTATCAACGTTGGAACTTGTCAGACTCACTAGTGTGCAGCTCATACTGCGTCAGCCACATGACATTGACTCGTTCTCGCTTGCGTTGGCATAGCTGATTGCACCGTATGATAAATTTAAGAGAGATTTCCCTGCTGCTCACGGCTTCAGTTTTCCGTTCATTCTTGGCCAGTCTTGGGGCCTTTGCAGCTCCCATGGTACGGTACCCGCCTTCAGGAAAACAAAGGTAACACAACAGTCAGTCACCCTCTTCTGCTCTGCTCATTGTAAAGAAAACTATTTGGTCTTCTCATGACTCTTGTTCCTGTATTGCTGAGACAATATGTATAAAAAAAATTGGTATTATTACTTAGACTAATAACTTTACAAGAAACATCGATAACTTCTGCTATCAGTTTCATGTTTAGGAACTTACTTCATGTAACAGAAAAAAGAGTTTGGAAAAGATGAATTACCTATTACATTTTGCTTGAAAAAAAACTCTAGATTAGAAGGATAGATTACATACTCTACATTCTGTTTTAGTTTTATATAGTAATATATAAGTTCATTGTTGACAATGCAGTTCAGCATAATCTTGTACATCTGTCTTTCTGCAATAATCAGACACCCAAATATCCAATACATGGAGTCCAAAGACAAATCCAATTCAAGTTTTGAGGACTCCCCAAGCACCACGGTGAACAATCCTGGGTGCTATGCCACTTCTCAGAAATTCATCGATAATCCAACTAACAGGCATAATGATTTGGAGTTATGTTTGCACACACCAAACTCCATGAACTATTATCCTCCAGTATCAAGTAATCCAGACATCAATGGCCATGTTGCATCGAGCACTTCCTCTTCAACTAAAATATCTGGTCCCCATCCATGTGAGATCAGTAGCAATCTAAAATCAGATTGGTATGGATCCAATGGGACAGACTATTCTGTGAACAGTTCCATTGCCTCGGATATAACAATCAACTACATAAACAACCTATTGATGCAGGAGGACAGCGATGAAAGGGTCCAATTACGTCATGGAGAAAATGCACTTAGAGCCATAGAAGAACCTTTCTACAAACTCCTCGGACAGAATAATACAGTTTATCCTCACCCACTACCACTTTGTAACTGCAATCATCTGAAAAATATCGATGACAGCATCAGCAAACCATGCAGTATTTGCTCTGTTGTTGTTGACTCAAGTACTAGTCATTCTAATCAAAACGTGCAAGTTTCAAAAACTCCATGGAGTCTATCTGACATTGTCAAAGGGAAAAAACGGTTCACTCAAGGTACACTCCGCATAGAGCTTGGTTTAAACATTGATGGCCTTCCCATTGCTGAGAAACGTAGCCGAGATAATCAATTACTTCAAGTGAATGTTGCAGACGAAAGCAAGCATGCATTATCTGAGATTCATAGTGGAAATTATTCACGTACAGAAGATTTTCAATTGTTAGAAGGAAGGAAAAGCAAGCAGTTTGCTTTTTCATGCAACAGGACAACCCGGGATGAGATGTTTGACAGGGTCCTACTCTTCTCTGAGCATAAGCTTACGAATGAAGGCATTGTTTTGCAAGAAATGATGACAAACAAATTAACCAGAAATTCACAGAATGTTCAAGGAAGACCATCAGCTTGTCGAAAGACACGAGTTAAGAAGCAACATAAGAAAGAGGTCGTGGATCTAAGAACCCTTCTTCTTCATTGTGCTGAAGCAGTATCTGAAAATAACTATACCTTAGCAAGTTATATACTGAACACCATAAGACAACATTCCTCAGTAAGCGGGGACGATACCCAGAGGCTAGCATCTTGCCTAGTGGACTGCCTTGAAGTACGATTAGCTGGAACTGGGAGTCAGGTGTATCACAAGTTGACGACTGAAACCGGCAATGTTGTGGACATTTTAAAGGTATATCAATTGGGTTTAGCAGTATGTCCTTTCATGCGGGCATCATTTTATTTCTCAAATAAGACAATTCTTGATGTCTCAAAGGGAAAACCAAAGGTTCACATTATCGACTTTGGTATTTGCTTTGGGTTTCAATGGCCATCACTGTTTAAGCAACTCGCAAGGAGGGAAGATGGGCCTCCTAAGGTTCGGATCACAGGTATTGAGCTACCCCAGCCAGGATTTCGACCAAATCAAATTAACAAGAATGCAGGGCACCTATTAGTTGATTATGCTAGCATGTTCAATGTGCCTTTTGAATACAAAGGAATATCATCAAAATGGGAAAGCATCTGTATAGAGGATCTCAACATCGAGGAAGATGACGTGTTGATAGTCAACTGCCTATTCCGAATGAAGAACCTTGGTGACGAGACAGTATCCCTTTCCCTTAACTGTGCCAGGAACAGGGTTCTCAATACCATCAGAATGATAAAGCCAGAAGTTTTTGTGCATGGAGTAGAGAATGGATCATACAGTACCCCCTTCTTTTTACCACGTTTTAAGGAACTCATGTACAGCTACTCTGCATTATTTGATATGTTTGATAAAACGGTTCCACGGGATAACGAGACAAGAATGTTCATAGAGAGGGGCGTCTTTCTGTGGCAACTTCTCAATGTCATCGCATGTGAAGGATCCGAAAGGATTGAGAGGCCAGAGAGCTATAAGTACTGGAAGTTACGAAACCTGAAGGCGGGCCTTGAGCAGCTTCCACTGAATCCAAACATTGTGAAAGTAATAAGAGATATGGTGGGGCAATATCACAAAGATTATATAATCAACCAAGATGATAAGTGGCTACTGCTTGGATGGAAGGGAAGGATACTGAGAGCAGTATCCACGTGGAAGCCTTCTGAGTCATATGCCGGCAACTAAGACCTAAGAAGCTTGCTAGTATAAGCAGAGGTTTGGAAATTTTATTTATGTATCAATGCTCTGAACTAATTATGTACTTATTATTTTTACCTTATGCTGGTAATGAATTGCAACTGGCTAATACTTTGACAGAAACGGGCTTCCAAAGTCCAAGGGATTGCATAGTGTTAATGTTGTCCTGTTAAACATTTGGATATGCATTGCGATATGTCCTTTCTTACCTATGGAACCAATTTGTTGGTTTGCCTTTCTGTCGTAATTTATGTTATCTGTATAACTGAATTGTTGATCCTTGGAACTAGGAGTAGCTAGATACGACCATGACCAGGAAAACTTCATTAGCAGTATAACAGTGATGAAGGAGGCACTGATGGACAAGCACAATGGTACATACCTGGCGGAGTCCTGAACAGCTGCCTTTTCTCTTCTCCTTGGTTCTTGGCATGCGCATGCGCGTTGGTCTTCTCCTCCGACGGCAACCTGACGTGGGGGCTGGTCCATCAGTGAGTTGTAGTATTTGGTGCCGGTCGGGCATTCCATCGAACAGCACCCGAGCATCCACCCCCGTCGTTGAAGCCCGGAGCGGAGGGCGCCCTCATCTTGACGGCAAGTCGATAGCCGTTTGGGATCGCCAGTTGGCCGCAGGTGACTTCATCTTCTCTTTCACCCCTCCGGCGGACGTGGCTGTATGACCAGTCAGCCAGGACCACCACAACCGCTGAACCGCACAACTAGTAGCTACAAAGTGAAACACTTGCGCCGCCGTTCAACTTCAGTTCAGTTTGCTCTCTCTAGAAATGGCATTTTCTACGACATCGAAACGTTTTGTTGTGCTTCCGTGACGTTACCTGATCGACACGTGGATTACGGGTTGTAATCTTAGCAAATCTGTTCATGTATCATAAATTGCCACAGCAAATAAAAATTCCCATACATTTCGACAATAAATTGCCACAACAAATAAAAATTCCCCATACGTTGACACAATGATCGGTCACACGCCAAACTGGTTTCCAGAATCGGCCTAATGGTAAATATCATACTTACATGAGGAAAGACAACAATTTTATGAGCAAATCTACAAAGGGTAACCAATTACCCTGATATCTCATTTCTAGGTGAACTTATAAAGTAGACGTCGAAGCTCTCGTTCAGGAGTGACCACATCAAGGTAATTAACGAGATCAGTGGGTTGTCTTAAGTTAGACAGCAAGCCTATGTCGCTTTGTCGTCATCTTTGATCATCAGATCGAGCTTAGTTGTCATCATCTTTGATCATCGGATCGAGCAATGAGTATCAATGTAGAGATCGGAAAAGATTAGAATAAGAGAGAGAGAGAATAGATTAATTTTTTATTTAACAAAAGGAAAATTTGCTTGCTGACACTAAAACTAGAGGTCATTTGCTGGCGGACACTCAAAACAAAGCAACTTGTTGTTGAACACTTTGCTTCTACTAGTCAAATTTATTGGTCGACACCACACCCAATATATTCTTCCTCCCTCCTTTCATTTTTTCTTGTGTCGACTAAGCAGGTTGGGCGGGCTTGTCAGCACCAGCCTCTCTGGTGCCACCACTCCCGAGCCCGGCTCACTGCGTGACCTATGACCTGTGGGCGAGCAGACACGCAAACGTGGGCACAACCGGAAGCGTGAGTGGTGCAAGCGGACACACGCACGAGCGGGAGCGGGAGAGGCAGCTGCAGCACAGCGGAGTAGATGCGCGCGAGTGGGTGAGGGAGAGCGGACGAGCAGACACGAGCAGGAGCGGCGAAGCGTGGGCGCACATAGGCGGGCGGGCAGGCGACCACACTAGTAACAACTTAGTGGCGGCGAGGAACCAATTGGTCCTGACCTTAGTAGACCGAGCGAGCGTGCACGGGGGATTAGGGCCGGCAAGCTCGGAGCTCTAAGCTCGTGGCCATGAAGGCCGGCAAGCATGGGGCTCTGAGCGCGGGGAAGGGAGGTGAGGTTAGCAGCAGCAGGAGAAGAAAGAGATAGGGGCAGGAATGACATTTCACCTCTCTTCTCTCTCCTTGGTCACTGGAAGTGAATAAAATAAGGGACGTGGTATCCCGTTTCCAATAGCATAATTGTCAGCAACGAAGCAAATAACTCTATTTTGAGTGTCCCTCAATAAACGACCTTCACTTTCAGTGTCCGCTAGCAGATTATTCAAGATAACTTGAAAGTGGATGATGTCAAGCAAGTCCAAACTACTTATCTAAGGTTTAATAGTTTCATTATGTACACCAAGTCAAACTTTCAAATTTTTGAACACTGAGTCTGCTTGTAAAGCATCTACGGCTGAGAGGACGTAGTAACCAAATTTACGTCTTAAAGGCAATGGAAAATGAATAACATTAATTTAGTGCAGACGTGAAAGGAACGAGAACTCTACAATCGAAGGGTAGAGTATGTCTGTTTCAGCTGGCTTTTTAAAAGCTAGAAAACTAGCTTATGAGAAGATAAACTAAAAGCTGAAAAGCATATTCTAAAGACCTTTCTAGTTTTGGTGTCACGATCGAGAAGCTAAAAAATTTATTATACATGCCTACAGCGATAAACAAAACAGTTAGATGCAAAAATCAACTTTTGAGCCAAAAGCACAAAAGCTACAGCTGAAGCAAATAGAACTAAATTCCATTTCACCCATGGGTGTGTAATTCTATGATTTGGCAGCACATCACTTAGGTGCGACAACAGCTGCACATTGGCAACATTCACAAGATATGCTGTGATGTGTGGTTTCGGCGTTGTTTTAGCTACTAAGTCTGAAATGTTGGGTCAAGACACTGAAAGGAGAATAATTACTGGGAGAATAAAGACATGCTGGAAGCAGTTGGGATGGTTAACCTGCCGATCACTCTCGTAAAGAGACCTCAAAGTTGTTCGAGAAAGCCATTGTCACGCTCTCCACCTCAACGGTCTTCGGTGCTGATCGAAACATTCATGAATGCCCAGTATCAGGTACTTTGCTTGCATGCCGGACGCCCGGATCACATTGATCTTCTGAACTGAACATACTCTCCTGCTTCCTGTTTGCACATTATCTGGTAAGCTTTGATGCATCGTGGCAGTCTGATACGTTCAGGTAAAGGTTGAGGTTTCTGACCAACCAAATTCAAGAAGACACCATGTTACGCCGTTACGTGACGACTGACGAGAATATGGGGGATATTCGACATTTGGCTAGGGTGCATCCAAACAGGCTTTCGAGATTTGGGACAGAGACCAACTCAATTTGCCTATACACAACCACGACTCAAACTCTGCACCAATTGAAATAAACAATGCGCAGAGCAAGATTTGCCTGCAATCACTGCATTAGAAGATAGGGATTTAGGAAAAGGTTGCCGGCAAGGCAACTGGCGACCCAACTGCAACTCCGAGGCTCCAAACTTGTGAGCACACCAGTGCCGGCGATGGCAACATCTGAAACGACGCCATGCCCTGGTCGGCAGCTCTGCTCTTCATCTCGTTTTGTCCTGCAGTCCCTAGCTATCAACGTTGGAGCCTCGTCATACTCACCCGTGAGCGGCTCATACTGCGTCAGCTACATGATATTGACTCGTTCTCGCTTGCCTCGGCACAGCTGATTACACCATATATATAAGAGAGATTGGCTCCTACTAGTTGCCTTGCTGCTGGTGGCTCCGTTTGCCATTTAATCTTGGAGCCTTCTTTGCAGATTCTGCTGTGTGGGCTGCCTGCAGGAAAGCAAAGGTAACGTAACAGTCACCCTCTTCTCTTCTGCTGTGCTGCTCATTGTAAAGTAAATATAACATACAACATCTTCCAGAGACTAATACGTATGTGCGCGCAAAATTAAACAATCGAACAGAGTGATAACATGAAAGGTGATTCAAGCTTAAGCTCAACAGCTGAGTTCTAATGCCAAATATCAGAAAACTATCTCCGTGGTAGTTTCTACTACTTTATTCGGTCTTCTCATGTTACTGTCTTCCTGAGACAATATTCTTTTACCAAGCAAACTATGAATAACTCACTGTACTACCACAAGGTAAAGGAGGTTTTCACCTAAATATATTACCTCAAAAAAGTTAGGAAAAAAAGGTTTTCATTTTCATGAAAATTTTTGTTTCAACTTCTAAAAGACTATTTGACAAGTTCCTCCAAGCTACAAATTTATTCAATTGACTCCTTAAACTCCTGATTTGACAATAAAACCCTTCTGCCCTATGATAAAGTTTTCCAAAGCTGTTCACCACATTAACAAAAAGGAACTACGACACATTGTTTTTTTTTCTCGAATATGCAAAAGATTTGCACATCTTTGTATTTAAGAAGAAAAGTTTTTTACATCGGCGCCGTAGTGCGTTTGGGAGGTTAAGATATATTACATGAAGCGCGTCCTCCACTGTGACGCATTGTGCATTCTCTTCAGCCTATTTATTGTGGTTAGATTGGACCCTTCATCTTACATACATGGAGAATATGAATAAGTGGTCTAATTACTTAGATTAATAACTATACATGAAACATCGATAACTTCTGCTATCAATTTCATGTTTCAGAACTTCACGGACAAGAAAAATATTATGGGAAGATGAATTGGTATTACATTTGGTTTTACATAGTAAGTTCATTTCTGACAATGCAGTTCAGGATAATCTTGCACGTCTGACTTTCTTCAAATGATCAAACACCCAATCCATGGAGTCCAAATACAGGAGTCCAAAGATTATATAATCAACCAAGATGATAAGTGGCTACTGTTTGGATGGAAGGGAAGGATACTGAAAGCAATATCCACATGGAAGCCTTATGAGCCATATGATGGCAACTAAGACCTAAGAAGCTTCCTAGTATAAGCAAAGGTTTGAAAATTTTATTTATGTATCAATGCTCTGAACTAATTATGTACTTATTATTTTTACCTTAAGCTGGTAACGAATTGCAAGTGGCTAATACTGTGACAGAAACGGGCTTCCAAAGTCCAATGGAATGGGTAGTGGCAATGCTGTCCTGTTAATCATTTGGATATGCATTGCGATTTTCAAATATGTACTTTCTTGCCTACTGAACCAATTTGTTGGTTTGCTTGTCTGTCATATAATAATTATGGTATTTGTATTTCACCTCAAAACATTTACTGCTGACATGTATTCTTCATGAGTTGAACTTTTAAAGGGTCCACAGTATTGCTCAAAACAGTGAGCCAAGAAGAAGAAGAAAAAGAGGGTGGTGGGGTGCAGTGTAGTATATGACAAGTTAATACTGAATTGCTGATCCTTGGAACTAGGAGTAGCTAGATACGATCATGAACGGTAAAACTTCATTAGCAGTATAACAGCGATGGAGGAGGCACAGGGTGGAATGGAAAGCAAAATGGTACATACCTGCCAGAGTCCTGCACACCTGCATCTTCTCCTTGGTTCTTGGCATGCGCATGCGCTGAAGTGGGGGCCGGTCCGTCAGTGAGTCGTAGCATTTGGTGCCGTTCGGGCATTCCATCGAACAGCTCCCGAGCATCCACCCCCGCCGTTGAAGTTTCACGCCTGGAGAACGCCCTCAGCCCCTCATCTTGACGGCAAATCGATGACCCTTTGGGATCGCCAGTTCGCCGCAGGTGACTTCATCTTCTCTTTCACCTCTCCGGCGGACGTCAGCCAGGACCACCACAACCGCACAAGAGTAGCTACAAAGTTTTGCTCAAAAAAGAAAAAGAGTAGCTACAAAGTGAAACACTTCCGTCGCGGTTCAATTTCAGTTTGCTCTCTTCTCTGCTAGAAATGGCAATCTCTACAGCAGCGAAACGTTTTCCTTTTTGATGAAAGGGAAGGAAAACGTCTTGTGCTTCGGTGACGTTACCTGATCGACACGTGGATTACGGGTTGTAATCTAATCTTAGCAGATACTCCTGCTCCACGTGTGATAATAATGCATCTAGAGTTGATTTCTAACTCTGAAATAACTAAATTTAAGCAAAGTGTGATAATAAAGTGTGATAATAAGGAAGTTCTTCTGTGAGACAAACTTTCGTGTCATGCAAAACCGAAGCTCGGCAAAAGGAGAAAAGAATAGACGACGCCCGGTGTATAGCTTGTTTTGTAATCTCAGCACAATCTAGCGGCTTTCCAAAATGTCAACTCTTATCGTGAAAAGTCTACTTCACCCTCTAATATTTGGAGAGATGTCTACTTAACAGCCGCAAGTATAAAACTAGGTATTAAGCACATCAAAGTTTGCAAAACAATTCCACTTACCTGTAGGGTGTGGTTTTACTGGGCGGTTTGCCACGCTGAGGTGGAATCTGCTGCTGATGCGGACAATTAACAAGTGGGGCTTGCTTATATGTGATAGGTCCTTCTCTCATTGACAGGTGGTCCCCACCTATCATCCTTTGCCGCCATCTCCAACTCCTACCTTCCATCCATGTCGCGGGACGACACCAAACCGTGGAGCTGGCCACTAGCAGAGAATGGGAAGGCGGCCACAATGAACTCGTTGGCTGGTTTCAAGTCGCTGGGAAGGGAGCTGGTCGCGGTGGTTGCTGCGAGGAGGGGAGCTCGACGACATGAGATTCAGTGAGTATGACAAGAGCTACTCCGACGTTAGGCCGGTCTATCTAGGGCACGAGAAAGCATGAAGAAGCTCACAACGGCTTAGTCGGTTCCTTAGTTGAAGTATAGGGGCACGGAAGCGGCTGTCGGCATTGGTCGGTTCCTTAGTTGTAATCTAATCTTAGCAGATACTCCTACTCCACGTGTGATAATAATGCATCTAATTGATTTCTAACTCTGAAATAACTAAATTTAAGCAAAGTGTGATAATAAGGAAGTTCTTCTGTGAGACAAACTTTCGTGTAATGCAAAGCCGAAGCTTGGTAAAAGGAGAAAAGAATAGACTACGTCTAGTGTATAGCTTGTTCTGTAATTTCAGCACAATCCAGCGCCTTTCCAAAATGTTAATTCTTATCAGGAAAAATGTCTACGTCACCCTCAGATTTGGAGAGATGTTTACTTAACATCCACAAGTATAAAACTACGTATTAAGCACATCAAAGTTTGTAGAAGCATTTAGTTTACCCCCTAGGGTGTGTTTTCGCTAGGCAGTTTTGCCATGCTAGGGTGGAATCTGCCGCTGATATGGACGATTGACAAGGAGGGCCTGCTTGTAAGTGATAGGTCCTTCTCTCATCGATAGGTGGTCCCCACCTGACAACTGTCATCCTTTGCCGCCATCTCCAACTCCTACCTTTCATCCATATGCGAGACGACACCAAAACATGGAGTTGGCCACTAGCAGAGAACTGGGAGGCGCCCACAACAAACTCTTTGGCGGGTTTCACGACACTGGGAAGGGAACTAGTCACGGTGGTTGCTGCGAGGAGGGGAGCTCGGCGAGATGAGATCTAGTGAGCACGATAGGAGCTGCTCTGAGGTTAGGCCGCCCTATCAAAGAAGCTCACCAGGGCTTAGTTCCTTAGTTGAAGCGTAGGGACATGGACATGGTTGTCGGCATTGGTTGCGGACGTGGTAGCGTGAGCCGGTGGCGGAGGCAGTGTTCCGAAGCATCTAGAGTATGAATCAAAAAACCAATAGGCTGATGAGTTTCAAGGAAGCAAGAAAAAGCTAGAACAGAAGAGTTATGGGAGGGAGATTCTCCAAAGCGGGGCGGCCACAGTGTAGGGGTCGCGGCAGGATGTACGCTACTGTGCACTGGGACAAGTCTGGCATAGAGGGCCGACGCTAGAGGCCTAGAGAAAAATGTGTGGTGGAGCCACGGACAAGAGGAATCGTGCAGGGATGGGTTGCGGTGAATTCTCTCGGAGCAACTACTTCCTCGTCACCTACGCCTCCTTCCTCGCTGCCACAGCGCTGGCGCTCGCCACAAAGCTCGCATTCGTGACCGGTCTAGGCAGAGATGCAGCAGCAATGGTGGAGCCAGGAATTATACATAGGAGGGGCCAACTACAAAATCCAACATGTATAAATCGAGCCACAACTCAATTGCTTAGGTTTCTCATGGTCGTCGTCGAGGCTAATTCTTCTGACTTGACAGAGATGTTCACATTTTCTTTTACATGTATTCTAGGATTTAAGTTGCTATTTTTTCATAGACAACATGCCCATTGAAAACAAGGATCTACAATGATTTCATAAATCACAAGATCTAGGGGGCCAATCTTTTAGATGTGCGTGTAGAGATAATTTTATTATCTAGTGTCTTTTAGACAGGACATTAATAAATATGTTTGATAAGAACTGTAATATTAACTCCCTTGGTGTAAATGAAAACTACGAAGACATACTAGTAAAAAATTTTGGTGTCATATTATGTTAGGGGGCCATGGCCACTACCAGCCCCCCTTGGCTTAACCATTGTGCACTGAGACCCCTTCTCGGTGGTGCGCTGGGGCGGCCATGTGCTCTGCTTGGGTCCCATGCTCGGCCTAGGATATGCGCGTGCTCTGCGTGGGGCGGCCTAGGGTGGGTGCGTGCTCTGCTTGAGCTGGGCAGCGGAGGGATATAGAAAGGGAGGTAGCGGAGCGCACGGCGGCTTGACGGTGGTGGGAAGCAGGCAGGGGAAAGTAGAAGAAAGATCTGATGAGCGGGTCCGAGCACTTACGTGTTCAAACTAGGCCAGCTTGGCTACCACCTAAGCAAAATCAAATTCCAAAACCATTCCAGGGGGCCGGTTAAATATCTGGTTTCATAAAGTTTAGTATGCATAAATTCAGTTTTATAGGTTGAGGTGATGTGTACTGCTACTCAATTTCAAATTGTTTCAAATTTTAGTTCATTTGACTCTTTTGACACTAAGTTCATATTATTTAAAAATTTATGCAAAATATCACATCTTTTGTGGTGGCTTGCTTTATTGACAAAAGATCTTCAAAAATAACTTAAATTTGATTATATTTGCGTTATTTGTTCTTCAATAAGACAAGCGATCAAACTTGGAGTAAAAAAACTCAAACGAACTATAAATTAGAATAGAGGGAGTGCCACGTATAGATCAACAGGTCATGTAGACTTTTTCCGTTCTTATTATATGTAACCGAAGCTCCAATGTTTCTTGCCTGTCCAAGATCAATGCAACAAAATCAGGTGGGAAATAATCCCCCGCCCTAACCCACCCCATTGACCCATGGAAAAAATAAAGTGTGTCAACATATATACGAGATGCCACACTTGTAATAAAATTTGAGGCGAACGAAAGTCTAGTATCATAACTAGAGAAATTTTACTACGCTTGAAAATAACGTGAGCGCTCCATTTCGATAGATCTAACGGTTTAAAAATAGGAGGAACCGGACAGAAGAAACTCAAGTTGTGGTCCGAAACTTAAGAATACGTGGGCCCAAAACTGATTTCTAATTAAAATCAGAGGGTATCTTGGCATTTTAACACGTCGAGCCTTCTCTGGATACGATTGAACCAGCAACGTGTGATGGAGCGAAACAGTTCGTCCTAGCATGGCTGCGTGCGCATGCAGTCATGCAGAGACTGCTCGTCGCCGGCGGCAAGACGGTGGTCGTATCGGGGCTAACGCCTATAGGGTGCTCGACGCGACGGGAAACCTCGTGTTCTTCGCGGGCAAGAACGCCGCTGACTACGAGCCGGCCACGGGGTGCCTCGATCAAGGATCTCAACCTGCTGTCGAAGCCTTCAAGGAGCACAATCTGCAGCGCCGTCAGGGGCTGGGGCGGCTCGACGTCAGGCACCCCGACTTCTACGCGCCGATCGAGAACTTGGCGATTCGCGGTGCCCGAGGTGTCCGGTCTGCTGCAGGGCAGCGGCGAGTAAACTTTGCGGTGGGCATGGGCGGCGAGCCGGCGGGCGGAGAGGCGTTGAGCCGACCGGCGGCGGGGTCCTGTTCGTGCCTCCGTGGAATTGGGTGGAGAGAGAAGTACTAAAGTGCCCTTAAACATAATTAATTAATTTGTTTAATTAATAGCTGTCGAAATCAAATTTTAAGGGAGGAACCGGTGGTTCCACCCAAGCACCGTAAGTAAACAATACCTAAAAATTAGTGGCGATGAATTTTACTGCAGACTCGAGGTGAACGAAAACCTTGCGATTATTCCATACACATCCATGATAGTAACTATATGGTTATTTAATGATATGAAGTGTACAATGCCTAAAAATTAGTGGCGATGAATTTCACTGCAGACTCGAGGTGAACGAAAACCTTGCCATTAGGTTCCATTCCATACACATCCATGATAGTAACTATATGATTATTCGGCCATATATCGCTTGCGTAGGTGGCATTCGTAAGATACGCTGATGTGAGCTTTTCACACTATTTTAGCTTACTGAATCTGAAATGTTGGGTGAAGACGGTGACATAAGAATAGTTACTGGAATAAAGACAAATCGCTTGGAAGCAGTTGAGGTCGTTAACTTGCACATCACAAACTCTTGTCAAAAAAAAAAAAAAAAACGTTTGTGGCAGAAAGCCGGTGTCGTCACACTTTCCACCTCGCCACTCCTTGATGCTGATCGAGAAACATGCGTGAACGTCCTTTTCAAAAAAAGAAAGAAAGAAAGAAAGAAACATGCGTGAACGGCCATGAGAGCACGCCCACTATGCTTTCGTGCCGGATCACGTACATCTTATTAGGAACATATTCTACTGCTTGCTTTGCACAGTCGATCGTGATAGATGATGATCTGGTTAACTTTTGCGCCACGTACTACATTGTGCCATTTTAAAAAGTTCAAGTAAAGGTTAGTGATAAAATTCGAGATGGCAACAAACTAAAGGCGAAGAATATGCATATGAATGCGCAGAGACGGGGGCGAATTCAACTTTGCTACCAACTTGGTCCTAGAAAAAAGTATCATTTCAGGTTTAGTCTAAATAAAACTTATCTTACTTTTGACTAAACTAGTAGAAAAGAGTATTAATATTTACAACTTCAGATAGTTTTTTTTTAGATAATGACAACTTCAGATAGTTATACTATGAATGTTTATTTAGTCATATATGAAAGTTTATTTTGTGATGAATCTGTAGTAAATAATTGTATCTTTTTTTATATAATTTGGTCACATTTGTGCATTGATGGCCGTTGACTATTTTTCCTTCCTCAGACCCCGTAGTGCAGTGGAGTGAATACTATTTAGAATTAAATTGTTCCTCTGACAATTGAGATGGTGGACGAGGCCATATGCATGACAGGACATGGCATCGATAATGCTCGGCGGATCCGTGGCATCCACCGCCCACTTGATGTACTGTGATGGCTGACCCGCCAATTGCCAAATCACTTTCTTCTGCTCGTCAATGAAATTTCTAGCACACAATGACAATGTAACTTGATCCTAGAAGATTATTAAACGTATATATAAATTAAGAAGCTAGTAACCAACTATAGAATTTTAGATCTCTTTAAGTTCCATCTTAATTTGATCTCATATGAAAAAATATGATTTTTTTAAATGTTATCACTGCCGGTATATGGCTGGACTAGTGTTGTCGGTTCATAGCTTCGTCACTTCAAGCCATGAACTGGCAGTGAGCTATCATTGCCGGTTGTCCTATCATTTTCGGTTTAAGCCATATGAACCGAAGTGATACTCCATCACCGCCGGTTGCAAAACAACAACCAGCAGCGATAGTCCAACAATGATTGCTAGTTCTGTAGCAGCGTAACAGATTCTAGGTCAACATGCCTTTGACATTGATGACCAGGCACGGGTGATGGATGTTTCGACAGCCCTCTTCAAGTTGAAACTTCAGCTAGCGACTCATGTGTTGAAAGCCCTGCAGCAGGAACAATACAAACTTCTCTTAATTAATTAGATTTTGGCAAACTTCTTGTGTTGCGTTGTACCGTGTAGTTCTAAAAAAAACAAGACCCTTCGAAACGACGTGCTCACTAGAAACTTCGACCTTCGATTGCTCGTATTATTTCCAATTATGAAGCAACTCAAAATACTATAAGGTGGAAAAAGAAAAGAACAAAAGCTCACGCGACCGCCACAGCTAACTTTAGATTGTATCTGTGACTAGTAGGGAAAGTCGACCAATCATACAACCAGATGAGAAATTTTCATTGCAAAGCACTTGAGTGGCTAATGACATTATTATCTGCACAAATCAATGGGTTTGGCCATGACTCATAGCATCCACTTGCCGTACTGTTATATTAGTGTACTAATTGTCTACTACTACTGCTGCTTTTTGGCTCGTGACCTAACTGATTCAGTGTTCATTATGCTCGAGATGACAATCCTATATAATCCATCTTGCATGAGGCTTTTTGTGCAGTCTATTAATTATAATAAAATATTTTTTTCTCACAATAAAACAATATAAGCCAGCTTATCGGCCGCATAAACCATCAGCCAAATAAGGCGGTAATTTGTCTTGCTTCGAGTTTTGTGTTTCTCACCTATAAGCTAAAGAGTAAAAACAGATCAGATATTTCTCCATATTTTACCCATTCATTCAAAAGGTTTTCAAATATTAAATGGATAGCTCGTATCTGAACCTGTCCCTTTTATGTTAGCGAGCTGTGTCCTTTTTACTATTGGCGCACCTTGTCACGTTCAAAAGTAGTACAAACTACAAAGTGAGGTGGCCCTTTTTCTGGTAACTTGATCATATCATTGCTCCGTGGTTTAGTCATATATCAATTCTCTAGTCTTTCCAAGTTTTCAGTTCGACCGGCCGTGGTAATATGTCACTATCAACCGTATCATGTGCATGTGGTAGGGCTAATAAAAAAAAGTATCTATAGAATAACGTGTCTTCTCCTTTACTTGATACCAATTGTCTTGTTCAGTAGCACTCTCAGGTCTCACTCAGCATACAAGAATCTTCTTCATTATTCTCTGAAAAAAATTAGGTGAAGCTAGAGCTGACCCTATTGTGACTCATCATCAGGAGAAGAGTTGCTCCAAAGGTGATGATATTTTATTGCCAATTCAGCACGCATGCAATCTTCAACAGATGTTCTGCTTTCTTTTCACGAAGTGGAGAGGGCCTCGCGCGACATAGACAATGAATTCAAACGTGTCATTGTTTTCATGTGTTCATTATTTGTACTCTAAAACGCATGCTTTCCTGATGAAAACTATTCATCAAGAGACTGATGTTATCTCTCCATTATTCCAAATCTATTTCGAGTGCTAAAAATCATGGATAAGTGCAGTATACAATAATTGAGCATTATTGAGGCAATGTTGTGTGTGATTCTTTCCTAATCCCACTAAGATTCTACTTTATAAAAGCATGTCATCAAATGGGTAATGAACACCTAAAATTATTGTTCTGGGTAAAGATTGGCTCCAAGGATATAATGATTTTCCGAGTCTGCTTCGTGTCATTAAGCAACGTACATGCCCCTTTTACTGCTGATGCTAGCTACCACTCCGACTTGTCATACCAAAAAAATGGTCTATCAGAATATCCTGGCAAGTACAAAGCTGCAGGTAGGTGATGCTTTTCATTTCTCTAGCTACTAGTGTAGTATAGGAGTAATAGCTACTAGCTAGTAGTGCAACCAATCACTCCTTATCACCCCATGACTGACTTAGTCCTAGTCATACCCTGATACAGTATATTTATATTTACTGGTACCTCAGCTCAGGTCCTACAAAGTACAATTATAGGTGAATCTTTAGTGTCTATAAAGTTTGATTAAATATATACAGATAAAAAATAGGAAATCTTTATGACATTGAATAAATATACAATGAAAAATATGTTTCATGACTAATCTAATGGTATTTGTTTAGTATAATAAAAATTAATGTCTTTATATAAATTTGATTCAACTTGATATATTTAAGACAGCATTATTCTAAAATTATATCGTTCTTAGGACCAAGGGAGTTTTATCTTCCTCTTTAAACAAACTCAATCTATACTTACTCTAAAAGTCAAATAATTTTAATTTATGGAAAACCATGTTAACTCTTATGACTCTAGATAAATATATTACAAAAATATATTCCATAAAAAACCTAGTGATACTTATTTAATATAAAAATATTAATATATTTATGTAAATCTGATCAATTCAAGATTGTTTAACTTAGCCTTCGCAAGATCCTAGACGGAGAGAGTATACTAGGCCTTGTTTAGTTCACATAATTTTTTTACTCTCTCTCCATCATATCAATATTTAGCTGCTTGTATAGAGTATTAAATGTAGGTAAAGAAATAATTAATTACACAGTTTAGTTGAAAATCACGAGATGAATCTTTTGAGCCTAGTTGATCCACGATCGGATAATATTTATCAAATAAGATGAAAATAGTACTATTCATCGTGTTTATTTTTTTCGTCATACCCTAGTTGTTTTTCATGCTTTCTCCCTTGGTAACAATGTCACTGTCGATCTTTGTCACAGAGGAACAGTGAAAGTATCCGAATCATTTTGTTCTGCTTTTCATACTTGTCCCGTCAAGTACAGCTCAGGTTATTACCGGAGCAACTTTAGATAGATTGGGTGAAGAGCTGACCCGGTGACTGACTCAGCACAGGAGCTGATCAGATGTTATCACACTTTTTTTTTAGTTCCGGCTCTAGGGGTGTTTAGATTGTGGTATTTTTTAAACCTGATGAATAGTATTACTTTCGTTTTATTTGACAAATATTGTTCGATCGTGGACCAACTAGGTTCAAAAGATTCATCTCGTGATTTTAAACTAAACTGTGTAATTAGTTTTTTTATCTATATTTAATACTCCATGCAAGCAGCTAAATATTGATGTGATGGAGAGAGAGTGAAAAAATTGTAACTTTTGGAGGGAACTAAACCAGGCCCTAGTGCTTTGCTATGATAATAAACAGAGTTAGAGTAGTTAAAGAAAAAAAAATTGTGCCTTCAATGTTTTTTAGTTCATTTTGATAGAGAGGATAGAAAAATGATTTCTCAAGATACAGTGCGAAAAGGAGCCAGAGTTCAAAGGCACTTAAGCTCTAGCAAGTAGGGCTATAGTATATTGTGTTATTATTTTGAAGATATTAAGTTGTTTTATGTACTGATTCCGTTTTAAAAACAGAGTCATTAAAGTTAGGGAATATACCAATACACTATTGTCTGACAAAATATATATACTCTTAGAAAATGTTAACCTAGGGAGTCTTTCTTTGTAGGTCGGAGTAAATAGTATTTAGGTCCTTCTAAAAATCCAGTAGTATTTAGGCGAGACCTAAATGTTTATCTACGTGACACATTTTGTGAGACAATTTAATTAAATGCTATAGTGACACCTTTTTTTTTATAAAAGAAGGGAATGAGCAGTGCAAGGACATTGAATTTACATCGACTTGGTACCCTGTAGGTATTGTACATGGAATCTTCAGAAAATACCTGTACTTCTGTTTATATTTGTTCATTATTTCCAAAATTCTGAACAAGTTATTTCTTGTGCTTCACTAACCAGTGTTAGGTTTGGCTAAAAGCACATGTGAAGACAGTAGATCCTCCAATGATTTAATAGCTTGATGACCATCAAAACAATAGGTCCTTGTATTTTTTTTTTGTGTGCCAATGTATTTTTCTTTTTTTGTCTTATTATATGTCACCCGTGAGGCAGTACATATGTAGTAGCTTGATTCCATATCCCTCTACTCCACTATCCATTTCTCCGAGGACCTTGATTTCTTCTCATCTTTCTTTTAATATAAAAAGATGTAGCAGTTCTTTTTATCAACCCATAAATTATGAGCGTTAATTAATTAATTATCTTATAACAGTGTCGTTATCCAAATGTACAGTACAGGCGATCTCGAGTGAATGAACAACGATCCGTGCGCGATGGATGGATCGAGTGAAAAAGAAATAAAAAACTAAAACCAAAACCAAAACCAGAACCGCAGGGTCGTCCGAGACCGGGACGAAGGATGAACACGAGGCAGGCAGGAGGGGGCAGAAACGGCCGTGCGTGGAGACGCAGAGTGAGCAGCAACCAACAAGTGCCGTGCCGCAGCCAAGATTTCAGAGGAGGGGAGCCGCGTGCCCGGCGTGGTGGGACGATGGTGGACCACCGTTCCACCGCACCGGGCACGCGGCTCACGTTGCCAGGACCTGCTTCACCGTCACCGTCCCACCACACCGGCACGCGGCTCACAGTGCCAGGAGAGGACCTCCTGCTTCACCGCCACCGCCCCACCACACCGTGCACGCGGCTCACAGTGCCAGGAGAGGAGCAGGGGCAGGGCCACCACTCCTCTCTTCTCCGCCACCTACTCTTCTTCCTTTCCCTGTTCCCCGCTCCGTCCCTCTCTCTTCTTCTTCTCTCCTCGAGGGAGGACTAGGACTAGGGGACTAGGGTCGCCTCGCCGCCAGCCAACCACGCGCGCACACGCCCCCGTCCGGTCCGGCCCGGTCGTCCGTCCCCGCACTTCTTCTATCATCCCCCCACTGCACACAAATACTCCCTGCTGTGACTCCCGTGAGGGAGGGAGGGAGCAACAGCCAACAAGAGGAAGCAGAGGGCCAGAGGGGCATTCGTGCTCCTTCCTATCCAGGAGTACAGGACCGCCTCTCCTTCTACAGGTCTTCGCAGCCTCTTCGCCCCCCGGCCATGTCCGCCATGGGTATCCCTCTCTCCTTCCCTCCCTCTCTCTCACTCGATGAATGTCCCCCAAGAATCTTTTTTTCCCCTCTTCCTGTGTGCGGTGCCATGCCTGTGCCAGCTGCTAGCTGTTCCATCTCCCCTGCCGCCGCTCCTGGACGGATTGCCTGGCGGCGCCACTCCTCGTCATCTCCTCTGCGCTGCGCGGCTGCTGTAATCTGGCCTCTTCTTGGTTCTTGGAAGAACCAACAACAACGGCTGCTTGCTTGCAAACCCCAAGAATCCACGCCTCTTCGATTTCCTTAATTGAATCCTCAGACGGCTTTCTGTTCACACCTTTCTCCTCTCTCTCTTTTTTTTTTCCTTATCTATTAATTTTTTTAAAACAAAAAAGATACAAATTTTATTTTTCCTCGCACATGTTTTTCCATCTCTGTTTCTCGCCGTCTTGTGCCGTACATGGAGAGGATTGCTGCTCTGCCTCTGCGCCGGTGGGAGCTGATGAACGGTTACTAACATGTGGCTGTACTGGCTGTGGGCGCAGATGAAGGCTACGGCCCTACTTGGGACAGCGACGACGAATACGACAACTTCATACGCAAGATGAACCCGCCAAGGTACGGTGTGCACGCACTCTCAATTATTCACCACATCAATCTCCTAGTACAGCAAGCACTGCCTCTTGAAAAAGAGATGCCACGTGCATGTATCAAGCCTACCCCTAGTCAGTTTTGGCGATTGACTGCAGGATCGTCATTGACAACGAGTCCTCAGCAGATGCCACAATTGTAAGGGTATGTATGTTCCTTCCTCCGGTTAATTTGCTGAATTGAATTCCACGGTCGATTTTGGAATTTACCGTTCTGCTGTTTTGTCCATTGCAATTTGTAGGTGGATAGCGCAAATGAATATGGGATACTGCTGGAAGTGATCCAGGTCATGATTGATCTCAACCTTGTCATAAGCAAGGCATACATAACCTCGGATGGTGGATGGTTCATGGATGGTAATAATCTGATTGCACATGTCTGTTCTTGTTCCGTTTTGTGATTGTCTCAACCAACCAAACAGAGCTAAACAAGCTTAGTAATCTGCTTTCATGCTGTGGTGTTCAGTCTTCAATGTGACCGATAAGGAAGGGAAGAAGATCAAAGATGAGGCAACCCTCGGAAAGATTGAAGACTACATCAGAAAGGTATGGTCATACAATACAGCCATATCAACCAATGATGCCTCCCTCTGTTCTCTAGTGTGTCCTCCTAAGTAAGATTAACAGATGTTCTTGGAATATGTGCAGTCCTTGGGTGCAGATTCAAGGTACATTCCTTCCCGCCGGAGGTCAGTAGACATCGCCGCAGCAGCCGACCACAATATCATCGAGCTGACAGGGACGGACAGGCCAGGCCTGCTCTCTGAAGTCAGCGCGGTGCTCGCCAGCCTCAAGTGCAACGTGGTCAGCGCCGAGATCTGGACCCACAACACCCGAGCTGCGGCCGTGATGCGGGTCACTGACGAGGACACCGGGCTGGCAGTCACGGACGCCGAGAGGATGGAGAGGATCAGGGAGAAGCTGTCCTACCTGTTCCGCGGAGGCAATCTCTCCCGGGGAGCCGCCATGGCGGTGTCGTCGGGGACTGCCACCACGCACACCGAGAGAAGGCTGCACCAGATGATGCTTGACGACGGCGACTACGAGCAGCTCCAGCAGCAAGCTCCGCCGGGGCAGTCTCAGAGGCCTAATGTCACCGTGAGGAACTGGAATGACAAGGACTACTCGGTGGTGACCATCAGATGCAAGGACAGGCCCAAGCTTCTTTTCGACACGGTTTGCACTCTGACCGACCTGCAATATGTTGTTTTCCATGCCAACATTGATGCCAAGGACAGTCAGGCTTACCAGGTGAGTATCTGGACGTCTCTTACTAGTAATGACGTTATTGATCTACTCCATTAAAATTCTGGTTCAAAGAAAACTATTTGACATTTAGATGGTTACTGTTATAGGAATTCTATGTAAGGCATGTGAATGGATCGCCAATGAACACTGAAAATGAGAGATTGCGAGTCATCCAATGCCTTGAAGCAGCCATTGAACGGAGGGTATCTGAGGTAACAATTCCATGCACTTATCTGAAATCACGTAACCAATAACCAAATAATCTGCAAAACCACTAATCATATAGCTTAAAATTGAAAACCACCTTGTGTTCCTCGTTGTGGTTGTTGCAGGGTGTCAAACTTGAGCTGTGCACTAATGATAAGGTTGGGCTACTATCCGAGGTCACCCGCATCTTCCGCGAGAACAGCCTGACCGTCACAAGAGCAGAGGTAACCACAAGGGGCAGGATGGCTGTGAACACGTTCTACGTCCGTGGTTCTGATGGAGAGGATGTTGATCAGAAGGCAATAGACTCCATCAGGCAAGCCATAGGCCACAGCCTTCAGGTGAAAGGCCAGCCTGAGCCACAGGAGGCGCAGAAGAAAGAGTCACCCACATGGTTCCTCTTTGCCAACTTGTTTCGGCCAAGGTCTCTCTACAGTTTCGGGCTCATGCGCTGACCGCACCATCCTGATTGTTTCCAAGAATCGCCTTGTAATAAGTTCATCATCCATGAAGCAATCCAGGAAACTGAAGATCCTCAGAAGGTGGAAGCCTTCATTCTGTCCCAGTAGTGCAGGTTTGGCCAATAGGTAGAACATGGGGTTGTTCATATGTCATCATCATCTGTAAATACGCTGATTTTCACTTTATGACTGCATTTGTACATATATGTAACATGTAAATTAAAGGACGTAAATATAAGCTGTACAGAATATGGTTAAATCCCAGATTTGTGGAAACTGTTGCTGCGTCATAAAAAAGCCCTGCCTTTTCTTCCGACTATTTTCAGTCTTTCCCGTGCGAGAAGGATTCCGTTAACTTCTTTTTATCTTTTCCCTCAAAAAAAAACTTCTTTTTATCTTGTTCCGAATGAGAGGCCAAGGCGGCTTGCTTTGCTCTCAAATTATTGCTGCTGTCCTGGACCACTGGAATATGCACGACAGCAATGGCTGCTTCAAGTTATGTGGCAGGAGGCTTAGATGCAAGTCACTAGTCAAAAGCAAGAGCGGTGATTGCCGTACCTGAAGCTTTGCTGATGGAGACAGATTGCACCAAGTTGTTGTCTAATGCAGACAAAACTGCATCAACATGACATCCAACTTCTGTGGCTGATCTATCATCCTGTGATCTAACATAATCTCCGATATGCGAACTACAATCGCCGATGATGAGGCGGTGACGTCGCACCCTGCTCAACATCGCCTAAGCTAGAGAGGTTTGGCAGCCTGAAAGTCCAGTGGCGAGCCATAAGGGTAGCTGAAATAAGAATCTAAAAATAGGCAGCACAAGAGTTGGTTCAGAATGTTTTGTCACAATCTTAGGAGGGCCTGTCAATGCCCCATCAACAGTGCTGCTTTTTGGCAACTTGTGATGATTGGCCGATGGCACAAACTTGTGCTTTCGATCTGTGACATCTGGACTCATTTAGTTCATCCTAAAAGTTAGAATTTTTTTACTCTCTCGATCACATCAATATTTAGCTGCTTGTATGAAGCATTAAATATAAGTAAAAAAATAACTAATTACACAGTTTAGTTGAAAATCACGAGATGAATCTTTTGAGCCTAGTTGGTCCACGATCGGACAATATTTGTTAAATAAGACGAAAATGATACTATTTATCGGGTTTATTTTTTTCGCAATCTAAACAAGGTCCTGATTCAAAAGGGCATATCAGAATCAGAACACCAATAATGCGCCATCGGGGTCAGAAGTGGAGCCTGTCAGTTTTCGCACTCAGCAAGCATGACATTGTTGAACAGCAAAGCAGCGTTGGAGCCGGTGCAATTGCGCCATTGGAAGCACGGCATTCTCGCAAGGCATCCAGTGGAATCGTCTCGACGGTGGGGAAGTGGAATGTCCTGTAAAGCAGTTAGGCAGAAGTAGGCGTCAAGAGCCATGCGGCATGGGCACGATTGTAACATTGTTGCTCTCCACATGTAAGAAACGCTGCATTTGAGCACACGAACACAAGTGCAAAACCAGTCGTGCTTTGGATACCGGTAATGTATTGTCCCCCCTCTGTTCTAAATGGTACTCCCTCTGACATCATCCCAAGAATAAGAGTTTCATGGTATCGGTTCAGTCCATCCGGGTACACGCGTTCTAGACGCCCTTGCGAATATCCCCGACGATAGATTTGTCCTCCAATACGCTTTAGTCGATGTTGTTGTTTCTTTTCCTACTCGTAGGACCTTAGTGTAACATGGTCTTCTCTAGAAGACTTTAGTATAACAGGGTTACTTTAATATATAATATAAGTTGTTATAAAAAAAAGCTGCTATAACAAAACATAATAGAGACGATAAAAGTTTTATATGATAAAATTAGTTTCATGGATATCTATGCAGTTACAAACACATGAAATTTTTGTAAACTGAGATATCAAACCTGCCTGGTTATCATTCTAGTTTTTTACATTTGTCTCAAGTTGATTGTTTTTCTCACTTTCTAAAGTCCATTTCTTTTTACCAAGACATCTCTATCTAACGGTTATTATTCGCACTTCCTTCTTTTCCGATACATCTCTATCGCATCTCTTCTTCTAGTAGACCACACATTTTCACTCTTTAATCCCCGTGCCCAAATTTTCACTCTTTAATCCCCATGCCCAAAGAGAAAATATGGGAATAAGGAGGCAAGTCAGTTTAGTCCATTGAAAACTAAACAAATATCTACAAGCGCAAATAAGATAATAGATATATCCAGATATACATTTTTTATGCATTTATTTAATATGATAGATGTTAATATATTTTTATATATCTTGGTCAAAAAATAAGTTTGGCTTCCAACAAAGCTAAAGCAATACAGAACAGTAATAGTAATGATTTTTCTAGTACAAATCTGTGTCCAAAATTGCCAGACCCATATGGCTAACATGTCAGAGTACAAGAAAAATGGAAACAACAAAAACTCTTCACTGTGCTAAGGAAAAATTACGCTGGCTCCAGTATAACACAGGAGAGCAATTCCACGGTACAAGAGGAATAAAGCCTTTGCATGTGTGGTAGTTTTACCATGGAGTTGAGGCATTGCAGTGTTCTAGGCAAAGCTTTAAGCAGGTGGGAATGTTCCATAGGACTATGAGGGATATCTTGACCCTCTTCTTTCGTAGTCAGGACAAACTTAAGACAAACTTAGTTGGACTGCACAGTTCACAATACAGTAATCATCTAGATCCACCTCTCGTGCCATATTTACACTGGCCGAACTGCTCCTGAAATATAAAGCATCACCGCCTCCTTTTCCTGCCCTTTCCTTTCCCCAGTTGTCCAGATTTGAAAGCACTTTCCTGTTCTTGAAGGAACGCCATCGCTTTTCCATACATCTCAGCTCTCTCTTCATCTCGCTTCCTCCTCTCTTTCTCCTTCACAGCAGACAGGAAATAATTATCCTTTTGCAGCTCACGCTTCGCCCCCTTCATCTCACTCTTGACATGCTTCCTCAGCTTTTTCATTTGTGCCCTTTCTCGGTCAGGATCATAATCAAGACCCTTGATGTAACTGCCGAAAATAGAAGTAAATTGATCAAAAGAAGTTAAATATTTTTCTACATTAGACCACCAATTAGACCGATGAGAAGTTCAGAACAAAACAGGACAGAATGGTGTATACTGAAAACATTTAATACCAAAAAATACATACTTCTCTTCGAATTTTGGATTCAATTGCTTGATTGGTTCAGGCTTCTTCTTCCGCATTCGGAGGGGCTCTCTTGAAGCATGGTGTTCATCACTTCTCTTTTTAACCAAGTCAATGACTTCATGGAAAATGTCTTGTAACGAGCCAGGCAACTCAGATCTCTCCAAAACTTCTTGCAGCAAAGAGGATATTGGAAGGAAGATTTCTGGAAAAGAGCATAACCCTTCATGTATAATAACAAAACCTCTTAAACATTCCACCAAAGATAAAAGTACACCAGCCCTGCCAGAAAATATACAGACTGTAAGGATAACAAAAAAGAGAACCACTACAAACAATCATGAAGCCATTACAACCATATATACTTACTTAAAGTTATCAGATGAGAAATAAGGGGCGTCAGGATCCATGCCAACTATTTCTAGAATATTCACTGGATTCACCTCATGCACTTGATCATGGATACTGAGCCACGGTTTTAAAGTCTTGAGCTCCATAAATTGGTCGTTAATCTATAACCGAGATGATATTTTGCTTAATATCAATCAACTAGCAACAAATATGATAAATGTCTGAATTGGTAATCACCTGATTGTGCAGATGAGTTCCCAGTTTTCCTTTAAGAGAAGTTACCAAAAGAGATTGCAGAAAACCAATTGCTTCAGGGCAGAACTTTTTAGATTCTTTAGTAACCTACAGATGAAAATTTTAGAAAGAAACAAGTATACACTACTGTCAGAAAAAGATATGGAAAAAACTAGTATACATACACGTGTCAATATAAGAAAGGAGGCTGAAAAGTGATTAATCACTTCTGGACTAGTTTAAGGTCCTCCTCGGTACTGTATGAAAGTTGAAAGGGAGATTCAGCTCCAGTTTCTAAGTTCTAAATATTCATTCAATGAATAGGGTAAAAACTTGAAAAACTTATAAAAATCATTATACATTCTGAAAAGAAACTAAAACGCAGGATATAACTTCAAAAGCATACCACAAGCACCATTGAACACAAGAAAGAACCAACAGCAACATCTCGACCAGATTGTATAGGGCACCGCATCAGATATTCGCACATAAGTAGAAGCAGTGGAGTTGCAACAACATGGCGGAAGTCGGAGCATGGAAAAATAAGAGACCATAATCTCAGCAGAAGTAATGTCTTCAGATTTGGCCAGCTGCTCTTTCCTGCAAATAATATTTAAAGGAGGCGGCATGGTAAAAAGGTTCATTGATCATAACAAAACAAATTTCCAATAAACCATGTCATTTATTATCTCACAAACCTGGAACCTTAATATCTTCGCATAGACGGGTACGTGTATGAATAAGTCGCTCTCTTGCACAGATGGCAGCAAAATATGGAGTTTCTCCACTCATCTCAATTAAAGGTTTAACAAGTGTGTCAATTATTCTGAACTTCACTGGAGTTTGTGTAGCTAAAACTGCAAAGTACTGCAGAAGAACACCATAGAAAACCTGCCAAAGAGATCTGAATATTAGAGAACAAGTTGTGAAAAGAATAAGTTAGTTGGAAGTAAATGTGATATATGATAAGGAGTTCAATTGTTACTTACTTGCATTTTCCTTCGGTTTTCAGCTGCAAGCCTTATTGAATTGCAAGCACGTATACGAGTAATAATCTCAATTATTTCAGCTTCTGAACGACCATCTAGCAAAGAGGATAGATCTTTCAGGTCCTTTGGTGCATCAATAACAAAAGGAATACTGCCATCCTTGACTTGTAGTTTCATATTAGATTCTCCTTTCAAATTTTGTGCATCTTTTTCCACCACTTTGCCACTGATATCTTGCTCCTCTTTGAAATCCTCCATTTCATCATCTCCTACATCAACCTCATCATCATCACTTTGTTCCCAATCTCTAGCAGACATGTTACCGAAGTCATTGTCACTGGAGTCCTCTTCAGAATCTTCTTCGTCATCAGCCCCATCATCACCAGCATTTTCATCATCGCTTTCTCCATCATCAGACGCTGCTGCATCATCACCAATCTTTCTACCTTCCCTTTCATAAATTTCATCAACCCAGCCCTTTTTCTTTCCTATTGACTCATCCAAAGAGAAGGAATCACCAAGATCGTCTCCAGATATAGGTTTTGAGTTACCTAGCTTCATGTGCTTATCGTCCTCGTTGTCATCATCCTCATCAGATGAATCAGCAGTTCCAAGCATTCTTTTTTGGCGCTCCTCCTACAAGGAAGACCAATATCAACACAATTCAGTATCAGTATTTCATTGCTCCAGAAAAAAAAAATTAGACATGAAGGGATTACAAGCCTAAACATAATAATCGCATCGAATATCAAGTTTTGGATCATCATAAGGTACTTGCACTAGAACAATTCAGATAAGAAACTTAACTAAAACTGTATGCAACATACGTGAAGAGAGAACCTTTAAATAAGAGCAACAATGCTTGTGCTAAATTAATATCAAACAAACCTCCAACTTCTCAAGACGCTCTTTCTCTTCTTGTGCTATTTCCTCTGGGGTTTTAGTTCTATCAGAAGGCCGAGCACGTTGATCCATCACCATTTCTTTCACCAGTTTTTCATATGTATCTGCCTTTGACTGACATGTATTAAGATAATAACAAAATAGAAAAAGATTTAGTATCATGAACTAGAAGTGTGCAACTCCATCATGTAAAACATGAAGCTTGTCCATGACTAACAACTAAAATTTGTGAAAAAAGATAATAGCAAAGTGGGCATACACATCCTGCAAAGCCACTGATTAACCATACCCCATGCGTCACCTTGTTAATATATAGCTCCTTATACAATATGTTCAGATAGAAAGCTCTGAATGAAATGGACAGTATTTTGGTTAGTGATGATTAAAAAAAGGATCACCTTGTTAAAAATCTCCTTCCCTGTCAAGCCAGCACTTGAATCATTTTTGTTCACCTTGACCTTAGCTGACTCAGTTAAGGACAATAACGCCTGTGTCTGGGCTAATGATGCAAAATCACTGTCCAACTTGTCCACAAGATGTTCATCATCTTCCCTCTCCTTGGCTCTTTGGGCCTGCATCAATAGAGCAAATTGTGCTGAAGTTATATGACATCACTAAGAATTTCCAAATTCCAAGAAATATGTAATCTAAAGGGTTGAAGACAGAACAAGCATTATGGTGAAAAATCAGATCGTTCTTAGCATTAAGCTGCGAGAAGTTGGTACTCCAGAATAAGCTGTAAGTTGCAAGATCTCGGTTTTATTCCATCTAAGTCAGATACATCCTTATTTATCTTTAACAAGTCAGGCATAATTATATTGTCCTCATATAGATATAGATATTATTGTGACAAGCTCTTGAAAATCTGCTATCTCAACTTTACTTCAAAAGTTAAGTAGTGAATTTGCACTCACAGACTTAGGAGATCTACACTTCTTCTTGGGTATTGAAGTAAAGAGAAAGATGGTGGAATCTTGTTAACATAAATATGATCTAGAACTACTTGGAAGAGCTGGTACGACAAACATCGGAGAACCTGTCAGTTTATAGTGGAGATCCACTCAGCTCAGAAGAAATCTCAAAGTATAGAAGTGTTGTTATTGAGTGCCTTCTCTGATGCTGATTGGGCAGGATGCATAGATGATAGAAAATCCACTGGATGGTTTGCTGTGTTTTTTGGTTCTAACTTATATCTTGGAGTGCTTAAAACAGCCCACTGTATCTCGTTCAAGTACTGAAGCTGAGTATAAATCTTTAGCCACTTAGCCAGTGCTACAGCAGAATTGGTTTGGATGCAGTCTTTGCTTGTTGAATTGGGAATTGTTTTCAAACAACCATCATGTCTATAGAGTGATAACATGGGAGCCAAATATTTATCATCCAATCCAGTGTTTCATGCAAGGACAAGACACATTGAGATTGATTATCATTTTGTTAGAGAAAGGGTACCTAAAGGACAACTTCAGATTCGATTATGGCTTCACATGATCAGTTAGCCGATGACTTTAGACTTTACCGAAACGTTGTCCTCAGAGTCTACAAAGATTTTGAGGCAATCTTAGCTTGAGAAAGCTAAGATTGAGGGAGGCTGTTAGATAGAATCCTAATTCATATAAATCTAGAGATATTTCATTTAGTTTCTTGTACAAGTCGACTATGACTAGAGTCCAAATATGTCATGAGATAGTTCTCGTGCGTAATCCAACTCTGTAATATTCCATATATATTGAGACTACTGGCAACCAAAAAGGTTAAGCCGTTACAAACAAACATATTATTTTAAAATGTGATCAGACATATCAGAAACATATCATGTAAGTTGTTAAAATAAGTATGTTGTCACTTATTAGCATAGTATATAAGTTGAAAAATTGGTGGGTGCATGGTCAGCATTGTCAGTGTCAGGAAAGACCAAGACATACAAAGCTAGATTCATACAAAGCTAGATTCAGCTTTCTTTGGTATAGGAAGAAGTCAGATATGTTTGGGATACATCCCAAAAGGTTTGTGAAAAAGCATAAGTACCAAGAATTCAACACATTGAGATGGAAGTACCAAGAGTTGAACACAATGAAGTGAGTATCTATTGAAAGTTTGGAACTCAATGTGTTCTAGACCAATTACCTAGGTATTTTTGTTGAGGCTTCATCAGAACAATAGTTGATGTCAGTGGAAGCCGAAAGGACAAACCAAGAATGAACCCTTAGGTTATATTAAAGGGCAAGATGTTGTTCTAGGTAACATACTAGCCAAAAAAGGGCTTATTTAGACAAGAGTTAGGTCACACACAATACCCACCTTATAAAATTTACTCTTTGAAATGATCTCCGACATAACTTCCTTCTTGCTCTTCTGCCCCTGCTAACACAAAATAACTAGAATGAAGTCACCTCATATGGATCATGTTCACATGATGCATTTACATCCAACATTTTCTCACTGTGGCTATGAAACTCACATGTGTTTCTTGTGACAGATCAGTCACTGAAGGATGGTCTTCACTTTGGAGAGATAAGCGCTTCTTTGAGAGGACCATTTTACCTGTAAGTATAAAGATTGAAAGTACAATGAACAACACAGAACAATAACATGAACTGATATGTATTACAATTTTCTTTATAATGCTGTAATACGATCACCATTCTTATTCTCGACATTGAGGTAAAAAGCTCAAAATGGCATAATTAAATCTAGATTGAAGCAACACGAGTACTAACGCCAGATTTATACATCCACATCAAGATAACTTTTGTTCTACTCCCAGTGCTAACAGAAAGTGAGCCCAAACAAGAATACAGAGAGCAATGTGAAATCAGAAGATCACACTGCAGTCTGGCATCCGGTTGACAGTGATGATGTTATAATTGCATAACAGAAAAGATTGCTCAGACCGCACATAATGTGGATGCATATATACAGTATACAATCTCGCATGATGTAGAGGGATAAAATGATAACAAGAACTGGAAAGGATTGTATTCCAACCAGAAAGACAATAATAACAGTACCTTCCTCGTCGCTCCCATCCTCAAGAGGCACCTCCTCATCAAAATCATCCTTTTCTGAGAGCATGTTATGAACATTGACTTCGTCTTCATCGTCATCAGATAGATTGTACTTGCTTTCTCGTTTCAACTTGGCCTAGAAACCAATAGAAGAATGGGTTGATAAAGGACACCGGTTTATGTTTGGTCGAAATGCTAGAAATGTCAGCGTGGCTCTTCAATTAATAATGAACTATCTGTTGGCGCAACATACCAAGCGCTCGCGTTGCTGGCGAAGGATGGCCTTGTCGAACTCGGGCAGAGTGTCGTCCCTCTCGCCGATACGCCGGTCGTGGAACACGGACGACTTGCCGCTCTCCACGAACTCCTTGAGCAGCGTGTTCTCCCTCTACGGCGAGGCAGGAGGAATCAGCCCGCCAAATCAACCGGACCGGGCGGAAGCGCCGCTAAACCGAGCAAATTCGCAGCTGCTTACCTTGCGGATGGCCTCGGAGCGGGAGCGCGACACGCGCCACTCCTCTCCCTTGCGCTTCTTGCCGAGCACGTCGAACTTGCGGCGCGACCAGATGGCCTCGAACGGGTTGCTCCGCTCCTCCGCCGCCGCCGCGCCGCGAGCCTTCATGGCCACCTTGGCCGGGCCGTTCTTGCCCTTCTTATTCTTTCCTTTGCTCTTCTTCTTCTCGCCCGCCGCCGCCGCCATGGGCCTCGTCTTCGCCATGGCCGGGACAGGAGGGGACTGGGGAGAGGTCCGGCTGCTGCTAGGGTTTAGAGGTTTCTCTAAGAGAGAAGAGCTCGCTTCTCTGAGATTGAACGTTGGGCTGGTTCATATTATGGGCCACATATCACAATGCACTGAGGGCCAAGGCCCAATATCAATAGAGAACTTTTTCCAAAACCACAAAAAGACGAGGAGGTTACAGCCCAGCGCGGGTGAGCGCGACGGCGAGAACCGTACCGCCGAGAGCACGGCCAGCAGCCCAGCACGACGCTGTTCGGCGTGCCCGATCCCGGGCCTCCCCGCAGCAGTTCGGACACAAGAACGCCGTCCGGCGGAGACGTGGCACAGGTGCGGCCCAACGCCGCCGTACCTTGCCGCCCCTCCCTCGCCGCCGGCGAGCCGCCCCGTGGCCAGAATCGGTCAGAGGACCTCTGCCCCGTGCGTCTGCATCTGGAGGAAGAAGAAGGACCTCCATGTAAATAGAAGCTCTTTGTTGTGTTCACTTTATAAAAGTGTTGGAGAGAAGTTTTTAGTTCTAGACTTGGTTGATTTGCAAAAAGCTTAGGTGTCCCATTGCAAAGTGTTTGTCTTATATGATTTCTGTTTTTTCTTTTTAAAAAATAGTTCAAAAAATGGTTGAATTTTTTAAAATTCATAAATCATAAAATAGCAAATGAGGATTTTTTGAGTCCTTGTGAGTAGATCTATGTAGTAGAGCCATAATATGATACGCGTTAATAGAAAGTTTATAAGAAATAAAAGTTCTTAAAAAAGAAACACGCTTGTGGGACCAACTTTAAGTTTTGAAAAGTGAATCATGCCAAATTCTTGAAGATTCTTCTTGCTATATTATTTTCAGAGTTGGCAAACAACATGATTTGAGAAACAAGAAATGTCAAACTATTGAAGATGCTCTTATATAAGTTAAACCCCATAAGACATTTCTCTCGACATTCAAACTATTCACGTCAACAATCCACTAACTTGCAATTATAGGCAATCTATATCTATCTTTATCTCTTATAAAGGTAAACCCTCCTAGACATTTCTCTTAACATGTAAGCTATCTACACCAATAATCCACTAACTTGCAATTATAGACAACTAGCACATGTAAATACGATAAATATATCTTCATCTACTATGCATTTAGTTTTCCACATCAATGTGTCAAACCAGTCACCAAAATAAATTTAAGATATTTTTATTCATTTAACTATAAACACAAATAGTCTATTTTTTTAAAAAATATCTTTAAATCGTCGTAGCAATGCGTGGCATATTCTCCTAGTATTAACAATAACTCCCCACCTTACATTGTTTTTTCCTGTGCAATTATTAAAAGGTTGTTAAAAATGGTTTAGCACAAGAGAGGATAAAAATGGTTTAGCACAAGAGAGGAGTTTGATCCAGGTTTTAGTATAGTTTGGAGTACAATTTAGGGATCGATCATTTTGACCTTAAACCTGAAAATAGACCAAATAACTTGAATATACCTCCAACAACTATTAGATGGTATGCCCATCTTTGTGTTTGTTGCTCTTGATACAAGGTGTAAACTTTCAAACTTAACTAAGATTCCTTACCTTGTTTGCTGAGGTTAAAGTAGAAAAGGTTTGGAAAGAAACGACTAAAATCAGGGGCAGAGCTAGCGTGCATTTGCCATTGGGGTCAAGCAGCCCGATGAATTTCTGGAAATCTATGCAGAACTACTAGTCGCCCCTGACTAGAAAACATTAACCATATGTTTGAAGAGTACGGAAACAATGCTATCCTCCGTTTTAAATTATAAGTCATTCAGAAAAATCTTAGAAAGTCAAAACATCTAAGTTTGATTAAAATTATGGACAAAAGTATATGGATTTGTGACATCAAATAGGTATATTATGAAAGTATAATTAAGAAAAAATCTAATAATACTTAGTTGCTATAATAAATGTAATTATTTTATTGTATAAATTCGGTCAAATTTAAGATGTTTTAACTTTCTAAGATTCTTGGAATGATTTACAATTCGAGACGGAGGGAATACAACTTACGAAGTACAAGTGTTGTGGATGAACTTTTTTTTTGACACAATGGGATGAATAGTTCGTGCTATATTATCTTGGTTTTTTGGGTTAATTCCTATAAATTTGTGTAGGATTTTGATTGTCAATTTTCAACCTATTTTTTCCTATAGATCGAACATGCCACCTACACGGCATAGCAAATCAGTATGGAGTATGGGTGAAAATACACTATAATTAGGAACGACGTTCACTAGGGATTTCATACTCTTTTTTTGTTCCCAGCACTTGACACTAAGAGGAATTTTGAGTGAAATTGTTTAGGTTGTCTTGTACAAATTTGAACAACTAGTTGTGTGAATAACGTTGTGATTGATTATCCAAATCATTCAGGCCTTTGTTTAGTTTAGTCAGTTATCAAATCATTAGCTTCATCATGAGCATGATTTGGGTAGTTCAATACAAATCTTTTTACACAATTCATAATAAAATTGTTAGTGAACTTTACAAAAACACTCTTAATAAGATCGTAAAACTTTCATTAAAAATAGCTCTGTTATAGTAATAAATTATTTTGACAAAGCTGTTTCATAGTCCCTCTGCTTCATATTAGTTGTCATTCTAGTTTTGTGCAAAGTCGAAACATTCTATGTATCTTTGACCATTCCACACCGAACAGTATTCTGAAACAAACTGAAGTTTTGATTGTTCGCCGTTCGGATAGCTAGCTTTACAAACACAGCATCATCGGCCAGATCAGAGGCAAATTCACTCTGATCAATTAACCAGCAGGCGAAAGTTTTGAACTGACGACGATGGGACACAAAAACAAGATCTTTGATGCTGAATCAGCAGCATGGGAGTACTAGCTACGCGAGGAGCCAGAAGTCCCTGTGGTGCTTGCTGGAGACGAGGTAGCCGCCGGAGCTCCTCCGGCGCACGGCCAGCGCCACGCACGGCGCGTTCTCGATGCAGTACTCCACCGTGCCGCTGCCGCCGGAGCCCCTGCTGCGCCGGCGCCGCCACAGCGCCTGCAGCCACCGCGCCACCGCGGGCCGCCGCGGGCGCTGGCCCAGCACGAGCAGCGACGCGCCGTGCCGCCTGGCCGCCTCCACCACCGCCGGCGCACGCTCCTCCGCCTCCACGGCGCACGTCTCCACCTCCACCTGCATTGTGAAATGTGATCGTCTGGTGTCAGCCTCGGATCCCCAACTCCTCCCAACATTATTATTGCGCGAGTCTCTTTTTCTTTTGTTTTCTTTTGGCGCCAGCCAACGCCACGCCCCCCACAAAATCCGCTAAGTGGGCATTGCCTTTTGGTGGTGGTGGACGGCAAGAAATCATTGCGCACATCCCACAAATCATTGGCTGATTTGGCAAGCTTTATATATATATATATATTTCATTTCATCCTATCCTATCCTAGTAATAGTTTCCTGGGAGATTAATTGATTTAATCACATTGTTCAAGTATCATTAGCATTTGCTTGCGTCGGTACCTCTGGCCGTGTTGATTCACAGACGGTCCTCAAGGCGGCGAGGTGTTGCTGGCTCTTGGTGCCCAGCATCTTGACACACGAATCACTGATGGCTGCAGAACATAATATATTCGACGAAAAAATTTATAGTCAGTGAAGTTCTAGTCAGCGTGATGAAAGAAACCAACAATTTTTTGGCCGACGCGACGACGACACATGACACATGAGAGAGACCGACTGACCGTCTCGGGCGACGGGCTTGTCGACGGCGAGGAGGACGACGGTGTCGTTGCTCCGGACGGCCTGCAACAGCGCCCACTGGAGCGCGCCGGCGGCCTCGGCGCGGCCGTCGGCCAGCACCATGACACGCCGCCCGCCGCCGCCGTCCTTCTTGCTGCGGCTGCCCACCTCCACCATCAGCGCGCCGTTGCCATTGACGTAGCACCCTCCTCCTCCTGCAGGAGCTGCTGCGCTCCCGGCCTTGTTGCCGCCGCCGCCGCCGCCGGGCAGTGCCGCGGCGGGGAGCTTGGAGGGCGAGGCGTAGGACGCCCGCTGCACCCGCTTCCTCCTCACCCGCGTCGCCGCCCGGCCACCGCACAACGCCGCCGCCGGCACCCTCCTGCCCATTGGGTTCGTGTCGTTGTCCCGCCGGTGCCCAGCAAGGACACGATCGAACTCTAATTCTTCTACTATGCCAATTGCCAATGCTGCTGCAAATAGGAATATAATGTGGAGGGCAGGAGGAGGACCCTACAGCGTACCCTAGGAGTATATATGCTAGTGCAAGGGCAGTGGTTGTGCTGTACTGTATATATAAAAACGAGCTGCTCCAGGAACGTGCAGATGTTGTAGTGGCTAGCGCCCGACCCCTACCAGCAGTTGAGTGGTATACGCACTAGTCATCGTCCATCATATCAGTAGATACAGACGACGTGCAGGGCATGAATTGAAACCTGCAGCGATATATCGAGCTATGGAAAGGAGTGGTTAGGCAAGTGGCAATGTTGCATTATTGGAAAATTTGGAGCCTATCATTCCATTACTATTTGGCTGCTATTTCCTTGCCTGCACTGCACACGCGCATGCGTGCACGTACGCCAATCAAATCCCAAGTATATATCTGATATCGGCTCTCTATCACATGCATGATTGACGCGTTCATATCGATATATGATCCTGCCGTCCCTGCGCGATCTCAAACATACATATATATGCATATATATATGTAGGTAATCAAATTGTTTGCAGTGTAAGTGTAGTTGCAGGACAAGAAGTTTTATTTTGGCGTCAACAACTGCCAACTACGTATACGTACTCCAGTCCAGTCTATATTATCCTACCAGCTGTAGAAAGCGTACGCGTACGATCGATCTACCATCTACAATGGCCGGTACTGGTAGATGCCCTTCTTGTTAGTTGTAGGATATCGTAAATTAATTATATTTGTCAACACAATCGCTGTCCTCATTAATTAACAGACGTGAATGTCAACGTACAGCCACGGAAACTGGCAAGGACACACGTACGTATATTGTTGCACGGAGGCACTGGATTAGGATTTTGCATTGTATGTATCACGCACGACCTTAGGAACCACACTCGTGCACTCACTGCACACATCCTCGTAGCTTTGACGACGGCCGATCACTCAGCACGCCATAGTAAGTACATCTTCACGTCCATTATTCTTTAGCCCGATCGCCTCGCATAACATCCTTGACTGATAGGATCTAAGTTCCTTCGTCAATTGACACCCAGTAAAGATGGCTTGTTGACGTTTTTTTTTTGCCGAGTGTCCTTTACCAAGTGCGGCAGTGCAATTAGGGCGAAGAACTTGAGTCCGGTAGTGCAACTAATAGTCCCAATAACTATGTTCCCCCTTAACCTATTTCTGTTACAATATCGACAATGTTCCACCTCAAGCAACACCTACACATGAACAAACACACAAGCCATGTCCGAGCACAAGGCCTTAGACTTGACTCAAAGTCAATCCGCACAACACATGCATATCAATCTATGCCATAATTCAAATCACTTTGCCAACAATTTCATAGCAAACCATTTTTTCATGACATAATCTCACATAGCAAAAGTAGCAATTCATTTTTTTCTTGCCGTGAGTTTCCTCTCAGAAAATTAAAAAAAAGATATATATTGGTGCATGGAGAAAGATGCTGCTAGCAATTCAAGCCTTCATCACCCTGTAATCACGGAGGGACTGACGTGATTTTTAATCCGGGCGCGTTTTCTCTAAGTGCCCTCCCCTTTTTAATTTTGTGAAACGTGTACAATTCCTCTATGGTCCCTCCTCCCACCATGATATCCCCAATCATGAAAAGGATACACAAAAGGCAAGAGCAGAGATCATAAATAACTTCTTCGAGAAAAAATAGTATATAAATGACTGAAATTATATATTTTCCTACCTTCATCCATGCTTAGATATGAAATTCCTCTCCATTTCATCAAGTCTAGTGTGAAAGAGAGAGGAGGAAAACCCTCACACACTTTTTTACCAGGGTGTAGGGCACGGGTTGTATGTATTTTCTATATTATTGTCACCTGAGCTCCACTTATATTGAAGAAAAAACTTCTTAGTTGTCAGTGTCATGGGAATAGGGGCTCCCTATGCACCACTTACATATTTCAGTCCATAGGATCAATGAGAGGACCATTGACCAAGATCTAATCATGGTAAGGATGGGGTATAACTATAAGCGTCCCTTGAGCAAAATCGAAGCTACACTTGTAGAAAAGTTTAATAAGAAAATGAGTCTAGGACGTGTGGAATATAGTGCTAAAAAATTATGGTTTGCCAATGGCAGTGAACCAAATAGTTACCGAAAAACCATGACACAACTAACATGTCGCGTGATAAGTTGTGATCACGAACCAAATAAACCCTTAGTATTGAAAAATCACGACGTGAGTGTTCCTTCTTCCTATATTTTTGTAGTTGTATATAAATAGAAGTAATAGAAAACTAGATGGAGGGACCTGAGTGCCTGCACCAGATATAAAAGCAAAGCACTGGCATTTTGCTGATCCAAGCCGCTCTAGTCGCACGATAGGGACAGGAGATGAAGTTTAAGGTGAGCCGTAGGTTAGGTCGATCGCTTTGGTTCACTGCATCCGGCGCTGGATCGATGTGCCAGCAAGTGCGTCGAAGCCAGCCTGCCTGCCTTCCCAACTAGTTTCTGAATTGTTGACTAGTTAGCTTGATAGAGATGACAGACGACGATCGATGTTGCTGTCATTTGGAAGCTAATAATCTCCCCGTTCGGTTAATAATAGCCGTGATTCCTACGGGAACCGCCATGCATCTGCTTGTACTGCACGGCCCTTCATTGACATGTTTTCTTATAAGATTAGATAAGAATTATAATTTCACCAGCGCTAATGATTCAGTAGTAGTATATAAAGCAGGCCGGTTCAGTGAATGACACGGCGCGGTGATGCAGGAAGCAGCCAGCACCCACCTGCCACAAATTTGAGTAAATATAGAATTTCTCGAGTGCCACAGGGGAATGAATATTACCAAGCTACTACTACTTTACCTGATCGCTAGCATAAGCCACAAAGTCACAAAGGCCAAAAAAGGAACTCTTAACAAGAATATTTCTCACTATGAAGTTCCTTTTCTAGATACACGTGTTAAATATATATATATATATAAAAAATTCAGAAGCCAAATACTGGGAAAATTACCTGCAAAAAAAATGGAGTATATGTAGCGTAAGTATCTGGATTAGTAGTTAAATTAATGGCCAGGACATGCCGAGAGACTATATATGTTGAATGGAGAAAAATAGACGTTACTCTGTATTTTAAAGTAGATGGCTGCTATGACATATTAACATTATTTGATAGTAACATTGATAGTTAATACTAGTACAGATATAGTTGCGGCTGGGGAGCGCCAACTGCCTTGATTAGAGAGAATGGACGTGATTTAGTATAGTACTAGGGGTTAGCTAGATTATGCGACCCCTCCACCCATATGACCATACACGGCTCCACTACTCAAGAGCAACACTTTTTCCGGGATAAATGGCAAGTTGGAGCCTGGCCGCCATTCCGCAACTAAAGTGGCCACTGTAATCGACAGCAAAAATTTTCCTTACACAATGATAAACAAACATTTTCTGTTGCATGCTTGGGAAAACACTTTCTGTTAGATAATAGCCATGGAGTACACCACTGTTCCCATTCAATTGCTCCTGAAACATTTTAGCACTCAATGACAGAGTATGGCTGACCACATAATTGCCGACCGAAGGCGAAGGCACGGACTTCAGGCGGCCGACAACTGCTACCTCTGCGACCAACAGCCAGAGACCATCGACCACATAATTGCCTCTTGCTCCTTCTTGTGCCAGATCTGGTGGTCAATTCTGGCATTCCTCGGAGCGGACGCCTCCTTGATTGGAGCTGAGGACCTGTTCGACTGGTGGGAACAGTGACGGCGCAGATGGCACGACGACAAGCGCAAGGGAGCCGACTCTCTCTTCGCCGCGGTGGCTTGGGAGATCTGGAAGGAAAGGAACGCGAGATGCTTCAGAAATGAACAATCTAGTATCCACCAGGTCCTAGCCACCATCAAGCACACCGTCGATCAGTGTATCGAGGCCGAGGCGTGCAAGTTAGGGAGTTTAGTGCGTGAGTAGTCCGCTATGTACTCAAGCCGAGGGTGGCGGGGAGCGTTGTTCTATTTATATCCACCCCGGCAAACGCTTTCGTGTCTTGTAAAATCACTCTACTTAAATACAAAGATGCGCAAACCTTTTGTGTATTCGAGAAAAAAAACAAAGTATGGCTGATCAGTGCAGGAATAAATTAAACTGAAATGACTGTTTCAGCTGGTTTTAATTAGTATGGCTGATCTGCTTCACTACCTAATGAAGCTGATATGTATACTGATTTTGCATATCAGTACCCTTTAATGTGCTTCCTCCCTCAGGATGTAAATCTCGTTCTGAGAAGTCAAAGAATCTCAAATTTAACAAGATTTATAAAATATAAATGTTTATATTTTCAAATGTAGTTTATTATAAAAAAATATTTAAGCTTAGTGTAGTTATTATGCTATTTTACTTCTCAAACAATAAGAGTTATATTTTTATATATATATATTTGGGAACTGAGGACATGGGTTGCTTGATATGTTTTCTTTAGTGGTAGGTGATAGCGATGTACATATATGACTTTCTATCAACCCTTTCTGAGAAGTTTATAGATAGTGTAGGTGCTTTTTATGTATTTTGTTTTATAAGGGAACTCTGTATTCATATAATATAAACATACTCTTTTTTGTCAAAGAAAAAGAACATATTTGATTATCAATCAGTCCGCCCAACTAGTTGATCTATCAAGCATATATATGGTGGGGATTGGATTAATTTGAAGATATCAGATGGTTCATGTGTCAGTGTCCAGTTAATGCTAGATGTCCTAACCCACTAAAAGATGACTTAAAAATATGATGTATTTTCTTACATAAATTATAGTACGTATCAATTACCTCACAAATTTTGAAATTTAAAATGAACAAAAACATGGAGAAATAAAAACAGGACAACCTTTGCTTTGTGGTAAATTGGACTAACCAAATATTTGAAGGGAGTAAATCAAACAGAACGTTAATTTAGGGGGTTATCTTGACATGTGTCGAAATTGGAGTTGTAATTTGATTTTTTTCTCTTTTTATTTCACAAGTATTATATTCTTGTTATTAACTCTTAAGTGCAACAATTGTGTCCACCATCATGGAGAACATCTCGTCACCCTTTGTGCCAGCAGCAGGCATTACTACAAATCTACAATTTAAGTGCGAGTAATCAAGGAAGATCTGGACTGTAGTGTCTGGTGCCACCATCATTAAGAATGGAATGGGCACCTTCAAAAGTGCTACAGTAGCCTTTGTTATTAGCAAAAGCAAGGGCTAATCTCGTCCACCACCAAGATTCTTCTCCCCTCAGTTATGAATTTGTGATTGTTGTCCGGTGCAACAACAAATCGCAATTCGCAATACCTTGCATGTCACCTGGATATAACAAATCGCAACAACAAATCTCCTGACCCAAATATAACCAACACGATCGGGCACACCCTGGATTCAGCCAGTTCCACATCCAAAAATATTCCAGCTTTGTGAAAATTATTTCAGACTCAAGAGAAAACTATTTTTCAAGATTCATGAGAAAAAAGTTCTGCCTTAATAAAATAAAAGATACTTAATTACTCCCTTTGCTCATTTGCAAATGTCTGGATAAATAGTATCACGATTCGCCTGCCATGGAGAGTGTTCCATAAAAAGAATAAATAGAAGTCGTAGAAAGAACAAAAACTAAAAGAAGAAGAAATAAATAAATATAAATAAGAAAATATGCAAAAACAGTTGTCTAAAGCAATGGACCTCATGTCAAGAGGAGGGCCCGTGGTTGGGTCCTCGGCCAGAGGTGCAAATGATATGAATATTTTCTGTCCATATTTAAGTTTAACTATGTGTATATCCGAGTCCATATATTCGACCCCTGACATTGTTTTGGCATCCAAATATTCAAATTTGAATATATCAATTTATATCTTATTGTTTAACATAGTTCTATTCGGCCTCTGACATCGTTTTCATATCCAAATATTCAAATTTGAACATATCAATTTATATCTTATTATTCAGCATAGTTGAGAGTACATATGTGAGTCTTTCTTAAACTAACTCTTTGAATCATATATCGACGAGTCATTTGAATAGAAATTGCTTTCTATATATTTCTATATTTGGTATGCATTTTAGAGAGCCAACTTTATTTTATTTTTATGTTTAGTTAACAAGAAATCTAGAACAAAAACAACTCTATTCAAAGAACTAAATAAAGAAATTGCTAGTAGATGATCTATATTGCTATGAATTAGTAGTAGGAAAAGATATAAAAAGAAGCTGCGTATCGGAATCGCAAACGGAAAAACGAAAAATATTGCACCCATACTGCAGCCTCCTCGGCCGAACAGAAACAGAACAGCAGCCCCCCGGCTCCGACTCGGCCGGGGCTATTCCTTCTTCTCCCCGCGTGCCGCCGCCAGATGCCCAGGTCATCTACTTATCCGGCAACGAGAACCCAGCAGGTATGCCCCGCGGCTTCCCTTCCTGCTGTTTGGCTTTTATAATCAGACCTGATCTAATTGCAAGTGTGTGTGTGTGTGTATATATATACACACACACACATGAATTATGCCAACTAACTTCGATTTCTTTTGTTCTTTGTTTTCGCAATAAAAAAGTATCGATCGGGTGTTCTTCACTGGGCCCGCCGCCCCTGTGCCCCAGAACTAGAAGAATCCTCTGCTTGGCAAGGAAGAACTTGGAACAAGGGGGGAGGAGGCGAGGAGGGATGGGGTCCCTGCTTTGCTGCCTGCGGTACCCGGAGGACGGCGCGGCGGCGCCGCCCCTGTGCTACTTCTGCCTACCATGGCCTTTCCCTTACCACGGCGTCGACTCGGTATGTATGCTTCTACCACTGCTATGAATCTGCCACCCGTCCTTTGGTCATCATCATTGCAAAAATTGTTGTTTTGGGGTGTTGGCGTGTTGCGGCGGTAATGGTAAGGACTGAATTAGTTTATGGTGCGTTTGGTTTAGCGCCTGCATGTGTCTGTGTTCTTCGGATGATGCTTCATGGGTCGTGTGTTAGGATTTGGGGATCCATGCGGGCACTGTCAGACGATGCTTGTCTCTGTTCTTGGCTCTTGCATGCATTAGGCCTCTTCTGAGATCACATCATTGGTACAAAATTGCAATGGACCACATGGTGTTTCAGGTTGCAGAATTGGATGGAGCAACATTGATTTGTCACACTAACAGTTTTTAGCAATTGATATGAAGTGCCATAGTTTGCATGGAGCTCATCCAGTTTTTACCGATTCCTGACTTTGGCAACTGCTCCATATATTGGGATCTATTATTTTATAAGTTTAGCTCACATGCATGGCTTATTTTAGAAATTTATTTAAGCTCGCACGACTTACGGCATGTTCTGGAGTCATTCGTACCACCTCCGTCCCATAGCGTTTGTCGCTTGGGAACACCCGTGATGGTGAGGGGGGGGCGCGGATTTCAAACGTCAAACACCACGGGACAAAGGGAGTATGTGTTTGTTCTGTTCATTCACATGTGTTTTCTGCACTCTGGTCTTTCAGTCAGTCGTTATGCACTCTCTTCTAATCGCTTCTTTCCAAAATCCCAGGGCTCTGCTGCTCGTCACAGAGGTGATACACGTGTGGCACCTGATGGTGGAAGGATTCCTCTTGCAGCTTGCGCCTCTGCGAACCAAGTGGATTCATTGGATACTTTCCGTCCCCCTCCAAGGCCTTTGCCTTACGATGATCCTCAATTCAGCCCTGGGGTGGTGCAGCAAGTGTCAGGACATATTCAGAAAACAGGACAACCTACAGAATGTAAGCATACTGACACTGGATCAACTTGCACAGCCCATAAGGCTTCTGAGACATCAGCAAAACAGCACTCAGGAGGTTCCAGAATTGATGGAATACAACTCTGTTGTTCTTCTGACAATGAGGATGACTGTCCAGTATGCCTAGAAGGTTGGTGGAAACAATTGCACTCTCTCTCCCCTATTCACAAATTGTCTTTTCTTTCAACATATATATAATGCCTTCATAAGTTATATGATTTAAGTGTCTAGCATGCATGAATATAAAAAGTTAAATAGTTAAAAATCTTGTAGCTGTATGTTGTTGCAGAAGCAAATACATGTTCGTTCATTTGATTCATTCTAAATACATGGACATGCCTAAGTGCTCAGTTATGATGGTTTGTTAGATTCCATGTCAATATAAAAGTAAAAACATTTCACAAAAAATAAGAGTAAAAACAGATGTTCTAATTATCATGCTTGTCATTATAGTTTATGCACAACACCATACAGTTGTGATTTCAGTATTTCTTGTGTTCTGATTCATACTTATTTGCCCACAGAATATGATTTTGAGAATCCGAAGATTGCATTGCAATGCAACCATAATTTCCATCTTAGTTGCATTTACGAGTGGATGGAAAGAAGTCAAGCTTGCCCAGTCTGTGCAAAGGTACCTAGCTTTTCCCAGAAATCATTTCACTTGAGAAGCAAAATACTAGTACTTGTTGCTTTAATTTATCAACATGGTTTTTTTAAACAGTCTGAAAACATTTTGAAGAAGTAGATCTCTAACGCCATAATGTTCCACTGCGGATTATGTTGTTCAATGAGGATGAATGACCCAGCTGATGGAAGTCTTCACAGACGGCAAGTGGAAGCTCCAACCTAAATCCTGCGTGGTGTGTACATTGGTTGATGAAATACAGTTGCCAGATCGTTTACTGAAACTTCCAGCAGTGAGAAGATTCATTTTTATTTTTTTTTTCTTTATAGAGTAGATTGTACCCATTCTTTTTGACAAACTTGATGGTTTGTGTCACACTTTACATATGATATTCCAAACTAATGGGGCCTTTGATGTTAATGTCCACGGGGGTGCTTACAATAGATTTTCATGCTGAAATCTCAGGTTCTGGAAACCTCAGTTTACAGTTCAAGCTCAAATTGAATTAACAAGAAATCAACTAGTGGACAGTAGTGGGCCTCTCGGCAATGATTTTTAGGAGGATCTGTCAAGAGGTTTTGAAGAAAATGTCAAAGATCAAATTTCAAGCTTTGACTATATTAACATGGCAGAACTTTGTCCAAGTTAAATGGTTATATTGGACCTGAAAGTTTGCTGAATATTTAGTGTAAATAAATGATAACAGTCAATTTAAACACAGCTGTGATGCTAGTTTCTTTATAACTTTGAAATATCAAATCTGATTTTTGCTGTTTTCTTGCGAACATCCCATCAACTCAATTATAAATACAGACTGGCCTCATTCCATTCTAACATATATGCCATATCCAATCACCTAGAATTTTATTTGAAAGTGAACATCCACACCATCTTCACCGCTAATTATGACCATATCAAAACAATGGAAATACAACTGGCTCCACATTTTTTTTTTTCACAAATCAGTGATGAGCTGTACTGGAACTTTACTGTTATAAATTCTGCTCTTATATTCATTTTGAACATATGCGAAGACTACTAGAGCAGCTCCTTTAAAATACCATTAAGCTCCATCTTTTGCAGCCATCTCAAACGCCCTCATGAATACATTTGGAGGCTGGCCACCACTGAGTTGATATTTATTATTGATCTGAAAGATGGGGAAGGGAATAGCAAATGGATAAATTTCTTATACATGGTGGGACGGATAAAAGATGAAAAATATCATCATCAATAAATCCACATACCACAAAGTGTGCGACCCCGGAGATGCCAGATGAATACTTCTTAAGTTCTTCCTAAACCTTTTGGCAACAAAAGAATTTGTGAACCCTATCATATATATATATATATATATATATATATATATTACACCTGGGTATGCAATACATCCAGACCAAAACTGCATGCACGTGGTCCAACCCAACCACCGACCACGTCGCCACCGCTAACCATCCAACCACTGGCGCGGGCGTGGGCTCAGCCGAAACCTTCTCCCCACTCCACCGCTAACCTCCACCTCCCACCCGGCATTTATCAAAAAAAAAAAAAAAAAAAAAAAAAAATCCCCACCCGGCCACTTTCCCCGACCCCCGCGGCAGCGGCGGCGTCGCCGCACCTCCACGGCCGCCGGTCTCGCCCCTCCTCGCCGGCCTCGGCCCCGCCCCCTTCCCCAACCCAGCGGCACCTCCCATGGAGCATGGCGGCCTTCCCCATCCCCAACCATGGTGGCTTCTCTCCCCCTGCGCCGGCCCCCATCCCCTGCACCACGGCGGCGCGACGTCCTCTATCAGCGACGGGCATGGGTCGCGCAGCTCCCCCGCGGCCCCCCATCTCCTCTCCTCTGGCGGCAGTGGGGGGCCAATCGGGCCCTCCCATCCTCCCGGTGCTACGGCTGGTGGGGTGGAGGCGCCCATCTTCCAATAGTGGAGGTTTCCTCCCCCAAGTTAGGCGGCCCCAAGGCACCCCGACCCGGTTGGCGGCGGCGGATTCCACATCACCAGCACACGACGCAAGGACGCCGCCGATGAGAAGTGCATCTCCGCCGCAGTCGGGGCGGGTGAAGGCCGCCAGGCCGCTGCGGTTGTCGTTCGGGTGGGAAAGCAACTTCACCCGACGAGCGTCGTTCTCCTCCCTCCACCTGTGGCGGGCCTCGCGTTGTTGAGGGCCCCGGCGGCGGCGCCCCCAGCCCCAACGACGGCGCTCCCTCCCTCCACGGCACCCGGCTTCAGGTATGTGGAGGTGGCAGCTTCTCCAATGGCGGCACGGCCACCTGCTCCCGTTCACCTTCAAGCCGCAGTGGCCCCCTCCGGCAAGGGCAGCATGAACTGCTTGGATTGAGAGATGGTCCATCGATCTGAAGAACGTCGGTCTCGCGTTGATGGCGGGGCCCAAACTGGGTAGTCTCACCTCGCGTGCATTGGTCAGTACTCAGTAGGAGGCGGCGGCATCATCCCTCGTGGGTGGCACTCTCTGGTGGTGGCGGCGGTGCCCGTCTGCATGGTGGTGCCGCCCTCCCCACAGTAGCGCATGGGAAGCTGATCCGGCCGGAGGTGACAGTAGCTCGAGGTGAGCAAGGATCCTATTTGTTTTTGGTCTGTACTAGTGTGTGCTGCAGTTTGATTCGTAATTTTCTGCTTGATGCTGCCACACTGGGGTATCCTTTGCTTGATGCAGTAGCAAATTAGTGACGCTAGACCTTGCATTCTGTTAATTGGAGCAAAGCGAGTTATCTGATAGTGATTCGGCTGCTTTCATGCCACGAATAACTGCTTGGTCAAGAAACGGAGGAAGACCCCCCCCCCGCCCCCCCCCCAACCCTAGTTCCTGTCCATGGCTGCCTGACTACTAATATATTGTAACTTAAGTTCCTGTTATGATACAAAAATTATCGTAAGTAAAAATAACATATCAATCTTCCCGTAACCAATTCTATGTCAAGGTTGTTTCCACAAATTGACGAGCCTGCACGTATATGGTTCAACTATCCTCAATTTTTCTTGCTCTTGCAGTTTGAAACAAGCTTGCTTTCTTATTTTGCCAGTGACACTACCATTCTCATCGTAGTGATGTTTTCTACTTTTCACCCTTGCGGATTGAAATCAATTTGACCTAGAAACTAGAACTGAACTACCTGAATTAATTCTGATGGTTACTTAGGCCAAGTTTACAGTAAATTCATTAGTTCTTGTTAATGATTTATCATGTATCTTGGTTAGCTTATAATATGAATCACCAATGTGTTATTCGGTATGTTCATTCATCACACATGCATGAAAAGGGGCCATGTTTGGGTTAGAGCTGCACTTCTACACGCTTAAACCTGCAAATAATCCATGATGAGTGATAGCAGCTGCAGCTCTGAGTGATATGACTTATTCTATATTTTTTCGACAGAGATCATATATATATTGGATTATTAGTACTATTTTACCACACATTGTCCATCTAACTCTAGTTATGCAGTTCCAGTGCATTTGAAAATAATATCACAGACAACTACTTTCCTTTGGCAGTCTTTGGTGTGCATACCGGACTGCATATACACATTTACTGTAGCATGTTCATCTGAGTGAAGACTTAATCAAGGCTTGCCAACATGGTAACTGGTAGTTGCCAGAAAGAAAAACAAATAGAGTGCACCATTGCCAAAAAACATTTTATGTTTGACATGTGTGAACTAGCTTATTATTTTAGTTGTAACTGGTAGGGTGTTTTAGTTGCAATTGGTTAACAATTTCATCTGAAATTCAACTGATTTGTTACTGTTGCTGCAACCGACTTTAATCTAAAGGTGCATCTCTAGTGTTTTATTACTCTAATATGTATTAGAATGTGTATCATCTTATGTTTTTGTATTCTGATGTGTATAACTAGCTTTATTATCTTAGTTGTAACTGGTATGGTGTTCTAGTTGTAAGTGGTTGACAATTCATCTGAAATTCAACTGATTTATTATTGTTGCTGCAACTAACTTTAATCTGAAGGTGCATCTCTAGTGCTTTATTGGTTGCAAATTGGTTGACAATGTAATTTTTGTTATTCTTCTTTTGTCAACTGGCTTTTTATTATTACTTTAAGATGTACTCTGATGTATATCATCTTAGGTTTTGTTGTTCATATGTTGTATGTAATCGGTGTGTTTCTTTTTTATTTTGTTTAAGCTGTAAAATATCGTGTCCCATCGTTTTGTTTACCAACTCGATCAATTAACCAGAAACTTAGTGGAAGCTGGAATTGGTCCTCGTACTAAGATAATTAACTATGTTCTAATTTAGTAATTAACTAGGTTGTAATTGTATCACATGCCATGTTGCAAATGGTGTATAATAGATGTTCAATTTTGTACTAACATAAGATTTTTGCCATCATTCTTATTCTATTTTTTTTGTTTTTTTTCAGAATTGGTTCTTAAAGTCAAAATTAATCATGTGTAGAGAGCAACTATTTTTTGCCAGCATTCTTATTATAGTTGATGTTTTTTCAAAAACAACAATTAGCAAGTAATTTAATCAGGTTTGCAATTGTCTATGTTGCAATTTAGTAATTAACTAGGTTGCAATTGCATCACATATCAAGTTGCAAATGGTGTACAATAGGTGTGCAATTTTTGTATTAACCTATAAGACTTTTGCCTTTATTCTCATTCTATTTTTTGCTTTTCCCAGAATTAGTTCTTAAAGTAAAAATTAACCAGGTGTAGAGAGCAACTATTTTTTTACTAGTATTTTCATTATATTTGATGTTTTTCTAGAAATAACAACTAGCAAGTAATTAACCAGGTTTGCAATTGTCAATGTTGCAATTTTGTAATTAACCAGGTTGCAATTGCATCACATATCATATTGCAAAAGGAGGGTGACCAGCAGATCTGTGTATCCCAATCGGCGTAGCAGCTGGACTCATAGCCATTATCGTCGGGGAAAGCCTAGGTGTCGACGACGGCGCAGGATCTCTCCGATGAGCTCGAATCAATGCTCCTGCGATGGCGGGGCTTCGGCAGCTGCGCCGTTACTGCGAGAGGGGGGTTGGGGGATGCGATTTTCTCTTAGGTGTTCGTTATTTGTTTTTGTCTGGAAGCTTCTTCTTTTCTCTTTTTGTTGTATTCGTACTTGCCATTTAAGACACTCCGTGTACACACATCCTTGTTGCAATTGAACACCACACAAATGTTTTGCAAACCGAGATTAGAGTTAATAGCATCGATTGAGATAAGAGTTCAGTATCTTGCAATTAGTCATTTACGATGAAGCAATTGCTTTATACATAGTGTTGCAAATGGTGTACATTAGGTTTGCAATTTTGTATTATCTTGAGATCAGAATTGTCCGTTGTATTTGTTTGCAATTTTGTATTATCTTGAGATCAGAATTGTCCATTGTGTTTGTCTTTGTGTCGTTCTAGGGAGAGTTTTATCTATTGTCTTTTTATAGAAAAGAATTGTCCATTGCATTTGCCCTTGTGGTGTTCTATGAAGAAAGTTTTGTCGGTTGTCTTTTCATAGGAAATAATTGTCCATGTATTTGTCCATATGCCGTTGTATTTATCTATTGTCCTTCTATAGAAAAAATTATCTATTGTATTTATCCTTCTAGCGTTTTAAGGAGAATATTTTGTCTATTGTCTTTGCATAGAAAAGAAGTGTCCATTATTTTTGTCCTTAGTGCCGTTTTAGCCCAGTTGTAAATTAGCCTTACTCTAGTTGTAATCGGATCGCGTCAGGTTATAACTACATCAGTTTCAGTTGCACTGGATCAGATCTGTTGCAATTACTTTCGTCAAGTTGCAATTGTATTGTAATCATGATGGCAACCCATAGTACAGTGAAGTAGCAATTACCTACTTAAAAAAAGTTTATCAAATATAGTCTTTGTTGGATCTCATTTTGTTAAGCATATTTTTTCAACAACCTAGTATAAACGGATCTGAAATAGAGACTACGGTTTAGGAGATATCGTATTTTTTCAATCCGAAACAAAAAACAGATTCCCTGCATGCATATATGCATGCGAGACAGATGAGTGGGTGAGAGGCTGACGCGTAGGTGATCCATGTTACAACTGAACGCAACACCGTGTTGCATCCAAAACACACATAATGTTACAATTGACGCGCGGCGGACGGATGGATGCATGTACGCCTGAACAGCGCGCGGGTGGTGCGTACGTACACGGATCTGCTGGGCTGGGTAGGGTCTGTGCATTTGCTGCTATAGCAAATGCACCTTGTTGCATTTTAGCCTCGCCCTATATATATATATATATATACACACACACAGAAATATGGATCCAGGAACAGAATTATATAACCGGAAAACACACCTCGTCGACTCCTTTGGTAGGGTCTTCAAGCAGTTCTTCGGCCCCTTCTATGCCCACCTTTCTTGCAGCATCCAGCCAAACCTGCCTGCGATACAAGAAATAATTTAATTAGATGGCTCAGACATTAGTAGAGAAAAAAGCCACTTCAGAATAGAAAGGATGCAACTTGCAATTTTTTTTAATTTGTGCTGGGCTTGAGGAAACCTAGGATAACGATCACCAAACAGAACGCTCTGAAACTTTTCACAAATAGCATAATGTATTGAGTTTGATACTATCTCCTCTCTTCTGAAAAAAATGATGTGCAGTTGTCCTGCGTGTTCGAGAACAAAAAAAGGTTTCATGCATACTCAGTTACTCACTTGTCACCAATGTACTTTCCCTGGCAAAAGTAATTGAGGAATAGTTCTTCAACAAGAGCATTTTGCTTGTCATGGCCTTGGTGTCCAGCAAGTGTTATGAGCCTATGACTATCCATTGTATTGCCTCTGGATCAAAATCTTTACATCAGCACACCAATAAATGACGCTGCTACATGACATGAATGTAAACCACAGCTTCAAAACCATGTACTTACGTCAACCCCGACATGTCATATTCGAGCCCGAGTCCTCGATATTTCTGAAACACGAGCAAATGCACATCAATAGTATAACAGTTCTAAAATACATTTTGTGTGCAAAGCGAAAATTCAAGTTCACAGGAAGAAACCTCAGTCACGCGAGAAATTATACGCTCATATTGAGCAGGACCAAACTTCGTCTTGTAGAAGTCAGATTTCCTGACGCCCTCCTTAGGTGCATCAGGGTTCAGAAAGAACGGATGCCAACGGACCTTCCAAGCAAGCGGATGGACACAGAGTTAACACTGCATAAACAAGAACTCTGAAACCAGATCATGTTGTGGATTTGAATAAGGGTATGAAACCTCGAAATCGAACTTGTCCTTGCTTTGCTCCATTGCTTTATTAAGATTCTTTTTGCCGACGAAGCACCAAGGGCACACTGTATCCGAGCTCACATCGATCTGAATGAGCTTCTTGCCAGTGTCCGAAGCCATGAATTTTGCACACCTACGGTTGTTGTTTCGGCAGCAAAGATTCAAATTGGTCAGTGTTGGGGATTTAGATGCTTGTTAGTCATTCCTTTGTGCATTATTAAGTGCAGTTGAGAGTTGCCAGATGAGAGAATTTCTATGACACCAAGAATTTCCCCGAAAGGAAAGTGTATCTTAATCGGTCTATTCTATTAACCATAATATATGCTGGTTCATGGCTCATCCACCTAAACTCAACAGTTTAATCCCATGGTTTGGAAAAGATGACCATACCCTAAATTTATTTCAAATAGTATTATCGAGAAAAGATTTGTTTTTTTTCACCAGACAATACAATACATTTCCCAAACCTAGAAAGCGTGTCAAATTCAATTAGGAACAAATTGTTTTTATACTGATGCAATCGCCAGAATAGTGCGATGAAATCAACATGCCCGCAAATAATTCCGCTCTATCTTTTTCCAGAATAGTGCGATGCAATCGCCAGCTCCTGATGAAGCAAAGGCGCCCAATTAGATAGCACGATTAGCATCGAGGAGAGCCGAACCTGGGAGCGCCGAGTTTCGCGGGGGACGGAATGCGGACACAAGCACGCACGCGGAAAAGCCTTCGTTTTCCCCCCCACCAGCTTTCGTCGATGGAGATTTGACCAGCGAGCGTTCTTCCCTCGTGTAGTTCGTGGAAGGATGGAGAAGCAGGCGCCGAATTTTGGTTGGTTGGCGTTGGTGGGCTCGGTTCACGCGCGCGTGCTCTCAGCGACCCGCCAACCTCCCATGGACTCGGTTCACGGCAGGCACGTGAGCGGGCTCGGTCTCTCTCTGCCGTTCCTGTCCATCCTTCCCAGGACCTCGGGAGTCCAGAAAAATCCGGTGGTCGGTGCCTGCCCACGGGACAAGCGTGCGCGTGCGTCACGAGCCCGACGAACAAGGGAACGAGGCCATTCCCATCTCTACCGGGGTCAAACTAGGAGAAGCAAGCAAAGCTCCCACCTTTAGCAGAATCCGCCCGCGCTTCGGCCTCGTTCCTTCTCTCCAGGTGAGCGCTGGACGGAACCTCTGCTCGGATTCCTGCGGCCTGGTGTTTTTTTTTTTTTCTTGCGCTAGCTAATCGATTGCTGGATGGTCGCGTCGCCTGTCTGATTTGAGGAACAGAGGCTGGGGAAATTGAGGACCTCATTGGGTAGGAGGATAGATTAGCTCTTTCTTTCCCCAATTTTGAATCACTGGTAGGCTTCAATTTAAGCTATTGTTCACTTTATCTGGATTCCTTAACCAGTTACGTGGCCTGATGGGCATTTTCTGGACTATTGAGAGGGGGAATGGTTCTCGATACCTTAAGCTTGTTCTTCCTGCGGTTACCTGTTTACCCTATGAGTGCTGCGGTTGCAGTCATTCACTCGTTGCGACCTTGTTAGGAAGCGTGATTTAGTTTGCAGCTTCAATTTGCTCTGTTTGCAGTTCTATAAACGTGACTTGGGTATCTCTGACAAAATATAGCTGTGTTGTGATTTAGGGCCACATTTGCTCATCTCACCAAATTTGCTGCATCAAACTGCTTACTTGATGGCGTATAATTGTTCAGTTCCAAAGAGTGCTTTTGTTCTCTATACGATTTACTCTAGAATTAGCAGGCCGGATGGTCTCACTAATGAAAATTTCGTCTTTTGATGAACACATTAGTTGTTAATGAGAACATGAAAGAGGAAATGAACAGCCTTAGTGCTGCGAATGGAAACAATCAATATGAAAGCTGGATTTTTTTTTTGTGGTCGGACAGCTTTGTTTTGTCATTTTTTTGGCCTGATGGTCTCAATAGACTCACTTGCAGTGTTCTGTCTCTTTGTTTATTGGTTTAATGGTTGCACTGCTCTGCTTGTTTGTTGACGTGCTTGTCTTTTATTCATCGTAATCAACCAGGGCCATGGATGTAGATGACGTGCTCAGTAACCTGCGTGTTGTTGGTGTGCCAACAAAGAGCGCAATTTACATATGGGGTTATAACCACAGTGGCCAGACTGCCCGAAAAGGCAAGGAGTGCCACTTGAGGATCCCCAAGAGCCTCCCTCCCAAACTATTCAAATTGGGGAATGGGAAGAGCCTCAGGTGGACCGATATTGCCTGTGGTCGTGAGCACACTGCTGCAGTTGCTTCTGATGGATCACTGTTCACCTGGGGTAAGTCCTGCACAGTTCATTAGAGTGCCAAATAAATTAAATATAGTTTAGATGAGAGAAGTAGCACCTTAATTTGCAATATTGTACTAAGAGATGCCATAATTGAATTAATATTTCTTTATTTTGCTAGTTGTACCTGGAGATAACCTTCGCTGGTAGTGAAAGAGCTATTTTTCTGCTCATGTGTGCCTGGTGCTTTCACATTTGTTAGAAATTGCTTTGTCATGCTTCTTTTTTCAGTTATGTTAGTAACAAGATCCAAGTAACTGTGGACACTACCACTGTTTTTCTGAAGGCTCATCTTATTGAGCACGAGATTTAAATTGGCTTCACTGTGAGAAATTGAGCATTAGAGTTTGATGCACCCTTATATTGGAGTGCTTATTCTACTGGCTCAAAAGATCTGAACTACTGACGCTTTGCTGCTGGACATAGATCAATAATCGCTGTTTGGCGATCAGGACTGGGTTTAATGCAAACCAAAAGTAAATTTGTTATAGCCTCTTCTATCATAATGAAATAATTTAAGGAAAAAACAAAAAGTGGCTTTGGAAAAAGTTAATTCTACCATTTTTTCCGAAAGTTCGAGTGGTCAGTAGGGCCTTATTTAAAAAAAGATCAATTACCCCTACTTCAGTGGAAAAGGGGGAATCACCACTAAATTGAAACCTTGTACACTAGACAACTGCTAGCAACTGATTGATGGTTGATGGTTTCAGACTAAAGTACTGACTAAAGGGAACTGATGCCTTGACCTTCTTATCTTAACAAGTGTTCTCCTAATATATCGGGGCTATGTAGTTCTTACTTAAGGTCCTTTGTATCCAACATTCTTTGACAGTGATAAAAAAGTGTTGCTTGACGTATGGGGATTTTGTTTGGGAGTAAATGAGTTAATTACAGCTCAACTTGAATGCAACAGGTGCTAATGAGTTTGGCCAGTTGGGAGATGGGACAGAGGAGAGCGCAAAGGAACCCAAGAAGATCAAGTCATTGGAGACTGAGTTTGTAAAATCAGTATCCTGTGGAGCACATTGTACAGCTGCTGTTGCTGAGCCTCGAGAAAACGATGGCACGGTATCCAAAAGCAGACTTTGGGTTTGGGGACAAAATCAGGTTTGCTGCAATACGTTGTCACTTGGTCAACAGCCTTTGAGAAATTAATACAATCTATTCAATTAAATGTTCACTATTAGCATGCTTGTTACAGGGTTCTGATTACCCTCGTTTATTTTGGGGAGCTTTCACACCAAACACGGTAAGTTCTGTGTTTAATGACTGGTTCAAGTAGATATCCAATCTAAGGGGCATAAGTTTACCTAGTTAGACATTACAACAAAACAGTATTGGTAATATTGCAAGGCATTGATGTGCATAGCCTGTACATTCTGTTTTCCTTTAGTTTTCCTAACAATTTCGATTGAGCATCCCAAAAATAAATATAGAGCTTATACTAAAATGGTTTATTTCATTGACTAATTATATTTATGAGATATGATGACATGATTTTACTTTACCACCTTATATGGGAATATACAATGCCCTTTTTGGGTGGAAGAACTCAACTCTCTCATGATAGTGTTTTCTCTTTTCTTATCTTAATCATTACTCGATTTAGTTTCAGTAGATTTTTTTTCTCACATGTTGAGTGGTGTTCTATTTTCATCTGCACCTCAAGCCTCATGGTGTCTTTGTTTTTTTCTGTATTTTTTCCTAGTTGACAAACTTGACTGTGGAAAATTTGACACTTTGTATGCTCTGTTGTCAGATTGACTGTATTTTATGTTCTGTTGATCTAGAATCCATATCTATGTGCACATCCTAGTATTTTATAAATCAGTAAACCACATAAGAACATATTAGTGTTGGGTCTATAACTAGATTAAGTCTTACGAATTTAAAGAGGTGCATGAATAGGCCCTCAGTGCCACTATTCTCTCGTTTTCCATAGATGGCTCTGGATCTTAGTCTAGTTTGTGTACTTTCAATTATGTGTTACTTTCAAGTTCCAGATATTTTGGCTTCATGTTTGTATATACTCAAGTTTCAGATATTTTGGCTTTGCTCTTCTATAACTCAGAATGTGTAACAAGAAGTTGCGGGCATATTTAGAAGTTTTTTTTATACTGTGTTTAGACTTCAGATGTAATGCTTTTATGTGACATACTTAACATCTTTCATATATCTGCAGGTGATTAAGCAGGTTTCTTGTGGAGCTGTTCATGTCATGGCTCTATCTGAGGATGGTCTACTGCAAGCATGGGGTAGTGTGCAACCTTTCAGTCATAAAACACATGTTTTTACTCGTGATTTTTAAGACAAACATAATGCCCTCTGGTTCTTTACTGACTTGGTGCAAACCTTGTCAATTAGCAGTGATAGGAATTAATGTTTGGGCTATCAAGATAGCTTGTTGTGAGTTGTGACTGAAAATCCTTTTTTAAAACCAACAACAGGATGCACGCCAAATTGATTTCAAAATTTCCATTCCTGACTATTGATGGGACATGTGCTATTTTCTTACTAACCAGGCTACAATGAGTACGGTCAGCTTGGCAGAGGTCGTACTTCTCAAGGACTTCAGGGAGCTCGTGTGTTAAATGCTTATGCAAGGTTCCTTGATGATGCCCCCGAGCAAGTGAAGATTGTTAGAGTGTCATGTGGCGAGTACCATACAGCAGCTATATCAGAAAACGGGGAGGTGTAAGTCATCCCAAGGAGCTGTTATCTGCTGCCAGTGACTGTTGTGTGGTTTCTCGCATGACAACATAGAAGCATTTGGAATATTGAAGGCTAACCATGACTAACTGTAGGGCTAACTGCAAAGCAAACAAGTAAATTAGTTTATGCTATAAATCTAATGTTGATCAATTAATCTAAATATCAGTGTTACTCCCAGTAGCTTTCTGCTATTTAAGATCTTTGTGCACATAGATCCAAGCGGTCTCCTCTTGAGCAGCCCAATCTCTCAGTGGCAGCAAAGAAATGGGAAGAACTAAATGGGTGTTGGTATAACTTTTTTATAGTTGAATTTGAATAACTTATCAATCATTCGCTGAATCTATCGATTTGATAGCTGGGATAGGACATAAAAATTAGATTTGCTAGTTTTCACTTTCAACATGGGAAGTCAAAATCTTTCTGCTTTCATTTTCTTTTTTCACTTTTTGATCATTGAAAACCTAATCCAAGTAGGGACTTGATTATTAGTAATTATATCTTTGGATTTTGCAGGTATACCTGGGGACTGGGAAGCATGGGGCAGCTTGGGCATTGCTCCCTCCAATCTGGAGATAACGAGCTGATCCCTAGGCGAGTTGTTGCCCTTGATGGAATAGTAGTTGGAGATGTGTCTTGTGGAGGGGTCCACTCTTGTGCTGTAACTGAAGGTGGAGCTCTATATGCTTGGGGCGGAGGACATGTGGGTCAGCTGGGAGTTGGGCCGCAGGGTGGCTTCTTTTCTTGCTCCCTTAATGGATCTGACATGCTGCTTCGAAACATCCCAGTCATGGTGATACCCTCAGGTGTTCGTCTTGCTACCTGTGGGCACTCTCATACGCTTGTATCTATGAAAGATGGCCGTATATATGGGTGGGGCTATAATAGTTATGGTCAGGCGGCAAATGAGAAATCTACTTATGCTTGGTTCCCCTCTCCAGTTGATTGGTAGGTTTGGTAGTAATACAATCTTGTTTTCTTTTCTGGGTTAAATATAAGACTCTGCGGATGCTACTCTTGCTACAATGTGAATTTTATTTGCAGCTCTGTTTCCTATGATTATCATTTGTGTGATGTAGGTGTGTTGGTGAAGTGAGAAGACTAGCTGCTGGAGGTGGCCATTCTGCTGTTCTGACTGATGCATGTTCATTAAAAGAGCTGTGTGAGTTCAAGCTTGCAGAGACTGTGAACATTTCAAATGCTGAACTGATAGAAGACGTTGCATCACGGACTGGTGCTGATGCCTTGGCACGCTTGTGTGGGAAAGTAAGGTATGCACACAAATTTTGAAGGCAGGTAGAAATGGTTTATGAAATCCATAGAGTGTAAGATCAAATTCAGTCGTTGGAAGCTTTCCAAAACGATGTACCAGCCATGGTGAAAATTGCTTGCCCATGAACTGTTACTCCAATAGGACACAATTTGCAGTACCAATATTAGTTGACTTTTTTAGATTTTGGATTCATTTTGTTTTACTAATCCTAGTGGTTCATTCTGGCATTACCACAGGGAACATTTGGATAAGGAAGGAGAATGTGAATTCCTGGAAAAGCAAGTGGCTGAAGAGGTCAACACTACAGCAAGTTAGGCCACTAGCAGTTGAAGCGGTCTGAGGCGGAAGCCAGTCAAGACCAAAACAGTGATTCATCACACAATTAAAAGCTTGAACTCCCATTGAAGTTATTGATTCAGACATTAATTGTTGTCTCCATGGAAAATATGTGACTCCTCAATTGATTCTGATTGATCTGTAATCCTTCACTGGTATTTGGTTGCGTGCTTCTCAATTGTATCAGAAGAGCGGAGGCTCTGTATGTGTCATGAACTTGTTCTGGAGTGTCGGGTTGCTATACCTTAGTATTCCTGGAACTTGAAAGACATGTAACCGTATCTGCAACTATTAGTTTGGAAATCTGAATTCCATGCTAATGCTTCCGCTTGTTGTCGGTCAGGATTGGCTGATACTGTTACCCTATAAGATTGGAGACCTGGTAGAAAGAATTATTAAAGTAAGTACCAACATGAAACAACAAAGTCGTTGTAGTATAGTGGTGAGTATTCCCGCCTGTCACGCGGGCGACCCGGGTTCGATCCCCGGCAACGGCGAAATATTTTTTTAGTCTTATTTTCTTTTTCTTTTTAAATTCAACTCAGAAAGTCAATGGACCTGATATTGTCTCACAAAAGAGTTGTCTTCTTTTCTTTTTGTTTTAATTATACTAAGAAAGTCAATGGACCTGATATTGTCTCACAAAAGAGGATGGTAAAGAACTCTTGTGTCTTGTCCACTTCATTTTTCCAACTCTGCATTCGATTCATTCTTACTAAGTGCTGCTTCCTCATCTGTGGCATATTCTTGTCGGTGGCACATGCTTTACCTACCGTGTTCCTTCATGCAAATTTTACCGTAAGC
>CM041629.1:52839787-52888029 GCA_023333625.1 Bothriochloa decipiens
CACATGCTTTACCTACCGTGTTCCTTCATGCAAATTTTACCGTAAGCGCAGAGCTCTACTGATGTTGTGCAAGACCATATTATATACTACCACGGCTTCCACAGCTTGTTCAGAACGACTACCTACTGATGTTGTAAGCCTAGCTAGGTAAGACAAGACTACCAGAGGTCCATAGCTTCCACAGGTCAAAGCTCAGAGCAACTGATTTTGTAGCAACTTGTAAGCATGGACAAGAGCAGATCAATGGGAATTCAGGCTGACAATATGAAATCTGAACTGTCGAACTTCCACAGCTCAGAGTTCATAGATACCATTGTAAGCCTGGATAAGGGCATAAGGCGAGACTACCCAAGGTCGAGAGCTTCCACAGGTCAGAGTTCAGAGCAACTGATGTTGTAAGCATGGACAAGAGCAGATCAATGGGCATTTAGGCTGACAATCTGAAATCTGAACTGTCACCTTGGCAACACAAGAAATAAAAAAAGGGCAGCAGTGCACATTCATAGGCATGCTATAACACAAACAGGGCTTTGATTCTCAAAATTACACAATATAAATTATTGTCTGAATTATGTAAATGATAGTGACGACAAATCCCTTTCATCAACTACAGAAGAACCACCTGCTTCATAACAACAAAGAATTTATAAAAGCTGCTGCTGAATTAATCTCTCTTCCCTCTCAAAAAGAGCTATATCTATGAGGCCTAGGCAGGACCCAATCATACTTTGTTTTCACTTCAGTGGGCAGTGAAGGCACCCCAGGGACTCCATCTACTTGGCCTTGCCATTCTCAGCGGCAGGGGTAGCCGGGTTCAGCTCATCCCAGGCCTCAATCCAGGTGACCATTGCGTCAGCAAGCTTGACAAAGTAGGGGTCAATTGTGCCCAACTTCTCCTTCACCTGTCCAGAAAGGTAGATGTAGCACTTCTGGACGGTGTCGCAATCCTTGGGGATGGTCACGTTCTGGAAGAAGGGGATGATGTCCTCCTGCCAGAAGATGCCCTTGTATTCCTTCTTCAAGTTAACAAAGGGGTTGCTAGCCTTGCTGTGCCAGATGTATGGCAGGCCAGTCTTGACTCCCAGGCTCAAGTGGTCGCAGATGACCTAAGTAATCGTTTTACAGTTGTATAAAATAATCAGTCCAATGAACATTATGTTTTTTAGCAACAAAATCAACCGTAAAGGCAAGAACAGAAAGACCACACACCTTCACACACCATCCTGCCCACATGTCGTCGTAGCGACCAATAGGCTGGCCATCACCCATGAGACCAAAGTACATAGCAGGGCCAATGAGATCCCTGTCGAAGCAAAGGTTCATGCCGCACATGGGGAACAAGGTTCCCTTGGGGATTGTCATGACAGCATCAACATACCTGAAAAAAGGGGAGTTAGACCCAACCCTTGATGCAGCAGAACAGTTGCCAGAGTGTCAGATACAAAATTCAGAACAAAATGCAATACCTCTCATTCCTCTCCTTAGGCTTGACCAGCTGTGTGGGAGCATCATAGTCAGGGATGTTCAGCCACAGGCCATGGGAGACAGCGGTGTGGGTGCCCTCCCTGAGGCTGAAGGGGTATCCACGCACAAAGTCAGCACCCTCACGGTAGGGGTCGTACAGGGTGTTGAAGAAGAACGGGGTGGATGGGCTGAGGATGTTCTTGATGTGCTGCTCAAGAGCATTGATATCCTTGCCAGTTGGGTCCTTGGCAACCTAAATGACACGCAAAGACATTTGGTTAATAATGCGGGAAAATAGCAGGTGTGCAATGATGTAGCTCTAGTTCAGATCACGGCGTCTGCTCGCTAGGATGGTAAAATTCACAATTTGATCGCATTTGCTAGAGATTACTGCTAATGTTTCTCACAGATCATATCACAGTGCTGCTAGCTCAGGCGATCAAATTCAGAATGAATTTGATCGGACTGCTGGATACTACTTACAATGTTACCATAGATCACGATGCTGCTAGTTCCATTATCAGGATTATGAATGTCATCACGATGTGAATCTTACATGTCGGAGGTAAAAATAAACCATGAAGCATTGGCCCTGGTGAGTGGTGACAGGTTTAAAAAAATAACAAAGTTGTTAATTATGAATTGGTGAACTTAAGTTGTCATTTTGCTCGGATCTGATCTGAAGCAGCCGTCTAATCCAGATCCTGGCATTAAAGTTTTGGTAATAAAGTAAATGACAAACTGAATGTGCCAAGTTTGTGATCCACGACGGGATCACATAAACAAGGACCCCTAGCCGAGATGAAAAGGACCCTTGTAACGGACAAGGCAGGGCACTAACTACCAGTACCAGGTGGCAAACATCTAGCAACTGCTTCCCCTGTTTCCTGTCGGAACAGCGGCACTAGAGCCACTGAGCACAACCAGCTGCTCCGGATCGAGATCCGTAACGCCAGACTACTCCCAACCTCCTCCGGACCAACGCGTTTGACCGCGCGCGGCTAGATCCAGATCTGATCCGGGCGGATCTGGTCCAATTCGATCGAATTCGACCCAGATCCGGCGCCAAGACGCCGCCTTTCCTTCGGATCCACGCGGAATCGAACGAAACGAAACGAGAGACAGAGAAGGCGTCGGCGGGCTTACGAAGCAGTCGTCGTCGATGGTGTAGATGTACTTCTTCTTGGAGACCATGTAGCCGAAGCAGCGGCACGCCGAATCCTTGAAGGAGATGCACGAGGCCTTGGGGCCGAGGATGCGGTTGATGTCGTTGCGGTTGTAGAGCTCGTAGTCGAAGCCCTCGGGCACCTTGATGGTCTTGGTGGGGTCGCCGTCCTGCACGATGATGAGGTGGTAGGGCTCGAAGAAGGGCCGCCACATCTCGAGGAAGTCGAGGTTGCGGATCGTCGGGATCACGATGTCCAGCTCGTCCTTGAGCAGCGGCGTCGTGGGCACCGACGACCCCGGGACCGTCACCGTGCCCGCCATTGCCGCAGACGGTGGAGGTGCTGGATCTCGATCTCGCTCTGCACCCCGCCGCGCTCTGCTGCCGGACCGGAGGTGGGGAGATCTTGGGAGCACAGGAGGGAGGAGGTATGGGAGGCGTGGGAGGAAGCGGTGGGAGGAGCTGGTTTTATAGAGCAGGACGCGGATGGCCCCCCCACCCTCCTCTCCTCTCCTCTATTAATTTTTCCTCGACACGTCTACTACTCTATAGTCTTCGCTCTGTGACGAATTTTCTTTTCTACGTCATATATGCTTGTTGAATTTTTCTAATCTAATGGATCCAAACCAAAGGCTTGGATCTGGGAGAGGACATGTCGGTGCGTTGGAAGCTATTGGAGGTGCAGTATTAGGTACATACTCCATGTGGGGACAGTTAAAAATGTGAATTCTTGTTATACAGAATGTTATTAGCCCTATGCTTCTACCACTCCACTAACACTTGAAAAATGTGAATTCTTTTTGTACAGAATGTTATTAAAAAATATTTAGTGAAAAAAAATCTAGATAAATAAAATGTAGTGTTAAGGTCTTGTTTGGTGGAACTCTAGTTCTGCTTCCTGAATGCATTGTAGCTATGTACCTTCTCCGGAGATAAACAAAAATGACAAGGAACGTCTCAACAATGACTACAAAAGGAGAGATCAAAGTTTCAAGGCAGCAACAAAGGGTACTTTGTTTTGGTACCAAAGAACGGCGGTGACTATTGGGGGTTTGGGCAACAACAAAGGGTACCAAAGGACATAATGTTGACAATACACGAGAGATTGAAAAGAGTGAGAACTTTGTATGGTTATAATTATAACTTATTATACAGCAAAGAGGTGCTATTACGAAAATTTCGTTTGTCCTTGGCAAATACAGCTATAAATGACGGATTTCTTATTGAGTAGATAGCAAACTTCATAGAAGTTTGTAGGAAAAAAACATTTTGCCTTGAAAACAATTAAGGAATATTAGTTGGAGGTAAAAAACACGCCTTATCAAAATCCATAACTTTAGCATAAACATTAAATTAAGATTTTCTAGTTATTCGTGGTATAAGGAATGAAGAAAAAAAAACTTATCTAAATTTATCTATATATCTAAATCTTCAGGAACATCTAGGAGTACATTTGTATCTATATATCTCCATCTATATTTACACCTCACTGTACATCTACATTTGTATCTATATCAATATGTCTTCATCTACATCTACACCTGCACTATTACCTATATCTATATATGTTTTATAATGGGTGTATTTTTCCTACTCCCTTCAATAAACCATATTGTGTACTCATTTATAAGTTTGAGTATGTTTTATATATACTTATTTTAAGATACTTCAAATGTTAATACATAAAAATTTTATAAAAGAACACATATTTTTAATATATTGTTATAATACCATTGTAATAGCATATAAAATAAGAATCACCATATACTCCATATACACACACATACTTGATTGTATATGGTGATCACCGTATACTAGCTAGGTAAAATTAGCTCTATTCTATTCTATCTAAACAAGAGAGCTGATACGTGAGCCAATTTATCAGCCGCATTCAATTACTTCCAACCAGTAAGTATCCAATCACTCGAGATGAAACGAGTTTTGTCTTTTTGGAAGGAGGAGGACGAAATTGAGACCGGAGGAGACCTGGCAGTCCGGCTGTGCCTGTGCTGGGTCGACGGAGAAGGGAAGGAAAGCAAGCAAGCAGCAAGCAGGTAAACGACGAGGCGCGGGTGCGGGTGCGGGTGCGTGTGCGCGTGGTGAGCTGGCCGGGTCAAAACGTGGGAGGGAGGCAGCCCGGTTTGGAAAGAGCATCGGCGCAGCCAGCTCGTCGGCGCGGCGCTTGCTAGCTGTCCGCCGCGCCAGTGATGTGCCGGTCGGTGGCCGTGGCTGCTCACGCGCCTGGATCGGCCTGACGGTTCGGCTGGGTTTGGCGGGTTCGTTCGACTTGGCCGCACCTCACTCACCGCGCGTCGCGGACCCCCGTGCCCAACCCAACGCTTTCTCCCATGTCTCCGTCTCTACTACTAGCCTACCCGACTTGGCTTGCGGTTGCAGGATGCAGCTTCTCATCTCCTCTCCCTTTTACACGTAGTACTACGCTGGCATGGCTTTGGTGGCTGGCCAGTTCCGCACCCCGGGGCGCGCGTCCCTATCGATCGCTACCAGACTTCGTCGTCTTCTTCTTCTTCCGCGATCCGTGCTATTCGTTGACCGTATGCCCTGCGTACATACTACTGCTACTACTACTACTTATATTCTTCCTTTTTTAGACTATAAACGTATACTCTCTGCCGAGTCCCAAATACTCTAGTGGTACGCGCGTGTTTTTATTTCGGAGGCATGCCATCTTTATATCTTAACGATCCCAAAGCTGAAAACCCCTATCAACATTTAAGTGTATCTAATAATGCTAGACCTTGTACGAGTGATTAACCATGGGTGTCAAACATAATAATAGGCGGTGTAATGTCAAGATACATGTAGAGACTAGCATAATGCAAACACAACCAAATGTTCTAGACAAAAAACTTCAATAATTGTTTTTACATTCATTCTGGTTTCTTCTAGATAGATTATTCTTGGTTAATCATATCTCTTCTTTTTACGAACCACATAAAGATTTGACGACTTCATACGCCAAGCTAATTGTTTGGAGTCCTAACACCATTGTTGACAAAATCAACTAATATCGAGAACGTACTGAATAGCTCCCATTTTGGTTTAGACCCCAAATGAATCAGTTACCTCATTTATAATTGAATATTCATGACAATGCTGCCATCATACATTGAATTTGTTAACAGTTTGCTAATGGTAGAATGGACAAAGCAAATACCAGGCTTGGCAAATATACATAATCAAGTTAACTCAGTTGTTAGAGATGGTTGAGAGAGGGAATTCAATGGGCCACATGCACCCAAAAAGTGAGAGCAACACTGTTACGAGAGGTTTCGTTTGCGGAGCCATTACATCTATTGTGAGGCGATGCATAATGAATCTATCACATGAATTTTGATGGAATCACCATACTCCTCGTGCTTATACAAATGATTAGTTTGTGACAAATGATACCTCAAATATCTATTCCAAAGCATAAATCAGACATGAAAACATGAAAAATTAAAATGACTACTATAGAGAGCTCTTCATAAATGGTTTCAAATTAAAACCCACACCAGCGCCATTTTCGTCCTTCATTGGTGAAAAATTGAATTTCATCTCTGTCAGATTCACCCTTCGTTGGTGAGAGTCGATAGTGATGGTTTGGGTTATCAATTGCCGGTTGTAAATTGATGGTGATAATGGTTTTTGAAATATAAAAAACGCATGGTGAGCCCCAAATGAGGCCCACCAAGCCCTTTGAATAAGAAGCCTAGTGAGCTTGCTAACCTCAACCGCCACACTCGCCCTCTCTGTTGTAAGTCGAGGAAAGGAGCGACGCAAGTCTTTGCCCCGCGGACATGACGTGTGGATCCCGCACCACCAGTTCCTCCACCTCTGTAGATCTGAGAGAGGGAGAGGGTGTGGGAGGTGACAAGGACTAGGTCAGGAGGCAAGGTGAGTGCGAACTGACTGGGGCGGTTGGAGAGCTAGGGATGGGAGCTAGGGTTCAAAGCTCACATATATTGATATTGCAAACATTTTTACCAATGGAAACCCTGCTAATTTTCACCAATGATTTGCGATACGAACCAGAAGTGGTTTAACTATTTTTGAAATTGATGTTGTGAAGATGTCTTCTATAGTAGTGATATACCACCTCGTTCATTGAAGAAAGAAACATCTTCTAGTTAGAATATCACACAACACAAATGAGTTTGGTTCTTCGTCTTCGGCTATAATATGAATACAAAATATGAATACAAAATATAGCTATAATTAGTCATGTTTTATGTCTTTTATTTATTTATGCTTTAAAAGGAGGAAATTTATATCTCTTGCTCTGTAGCTCCAAATGACTTGAGATTTTGATGAGATGTTGCTGATGCTATGTTTAGGCTGTAGTTTAAATTTCAAGAGTATTGGATGCTATATGATTTTATTATGATTTTCTCTTGCTAATAATTAATTTATCTTACTAGTGCTTTTTAAATGGTTTATGATTAGTTAGTTAACTAATCATGTTATGCTTTCACCAATGCATCATCATGTATCATGCCATGAGCTCATCATACTAAAACATGCATCAATAATACGTGTAGTTTTCCAAAAGTGAGTTGAATCGTGGTGAACAAGCTTCAAAAAAATGTCATCCATCAATGACGCCGGTATCATCAATCCATGGAGTTGATGCCAAGTCTGACTTTTGGAATCTAATTTCTCCGCAATGAAGGCAAACCTCGGAGCATTCTAAGTCTCCTACTTTATTAAGTAATAATTATATATATGTTATATATGTATTGTTGCATTAAGTATAGGAATTTGGTGAAACCCCTGCTGCATACATCCCTCCTTGTCCAGTAACATATACCTGGGATCCTATTGAGATGCAGAATCATTGTAGATGCTTAGCAATGCTATAAACGGTAGAAGTCGGGCGATTACTTGTCACCCACGAGATGTAGGAGATATCGGATCACGGTTGGCTATATATTGCTATCGTGAAAGTTAACCATGTGTATGTAAATCGACGGCAAGGCGAAGCGTGTAAGCTACAAGGTCGGCCAACCTTGTTAGTGAAGCGAATCATCGTGCTAATTAATCACTCCCAAGGAATAGAGCCTTTCTTTGTCATGTTGAACAGCGCCTAGCACTTAGCTGGTTGGATCGGAGTTTATCCGCCGTGAAGCCTAGTAGCTCAACTCAGGCCGAAAATCGAGGAGTATCAAGTGCTCACTATGGAGGTAGTAAGTATGGGTGGGAAGTCATGTCCGTAAGTCCAGTGGCAGGTGTTATAATTCCTGGCCCTGCTTGGATCCACGATTCCTGAGTTGTACCAACGGTGTTCTACTACTACCCTTAGTGGGGCTTGCCGGGAGAGTGTTAGGAATAATTCTCCAGCTGGGCAGTAACCGATTCGAATCACCATCGTCTCCTGGATAGTGAGAAGCTTGACGGGATTATCTCCATACTTGAAAACATTAAATTGCTTGGATGGTTAATGATGCTTCACAAGATATCTGATGATGAACCTGATATGGATATGTAATTCTCTACTCTATTGCTTGTTTAGCACAAGTGCAAACATGGATGACAGGTTAATGATAATTAACTTGATGCTAAGAAATAAAATATTTACTCTTATTCACTTAAGGCTTTTTATGCAAAGTGAATTAAGCCAGCTCCACCAAAGATAGCCTTACATGATCCTTGGAGTCTTTATTTCTAGTTTATTATGGGTAAGTCTTGTTGAGTACAATTAAGTACTCAGGGTTTTGTTCCCACTTGTTGCAGGTCATGAATTATATTGCTGTGGCTACAAGATGGGCTCCCATCCCTCTATGGGTACTGACTTGACCATGGGCATGGTCTCTCCATAGACTTCTTATCTAGACATGCTTTTATGGAATATGAACCTATATTGGCAATGTAAACCTTAATCTATGGATTTAATTTTAAAACTATGTTACTTTCGCTATTTTGAACTTGGTTTGTAATAACTAAAGTATACTCCGATGTTATGTAATCTATGTTGGATTATCTATGAAATGTTGTAACAGGTGATGTGGTTATGCTGAATCACTACGATCTTGGTTTGAAATCCTTCGTGATTTTCATTGGACTATCGGGATTATATGGGTTCAAGTTCAGAAATTGATTGCTTCGGTGATTATTTTTGTACTTGTGCTCGTATAATTTGGTCGGTTCTGTGACATAGGGTTTTCAGTCTCACTCCACCACTCTCACCCCAGACTCCCCAGCCGTGACTTCCTCCGCTCCTCCGCTCTTCCCTCCGCCGGCCTCCTCTCTTCCTCTGCCGGGCACTCCTCTCCGCCGGCGCTCCTGGCAACGCTCGTCCTCCATCTTCCTCGCGAGTCTCCTCCCTCCCTATCCTCGCGACTCCTCGCTTCCTCTTCCTCACGAGTGGAGGCGTGGCGGAGGAGCAAGGGCGGCCGGATCCGGCCGGCGGAGGCGCGGCAGCGGCGGTCCTGACCAGATCCGGCTAGTGGAGGCCGGCGAGAATCGCGGAGGAGCAAGGGCGGCCAGATCCGGCGCCGAGAAGCAAGGTTTGCCCCTCATCCTCTCTCCTCTCTCCGAGATGACTTCTTCATCTTCCCTCCCTTGCAGGTCAGCCACGGCGACGCTGGGCCGTGATAGGAGGGTCCACGCCGTGGGGCTCCGGCTGCGATGGACTGGAGGAGTGGCGGGTTCAATGTGGTTGTGGTCAACGGTGGCGGTGGTTGTGACAAAACTGACCAATTTATTAGAGCACAAGCACATAATTCGCCATTAGGACGGCAAACTACATGATTGAGATCTAATAAACCCGGTAGTCATATCGAAATCTCGAAGGATTTTAAACATTTCCAGCACGACCAAGATCGTAATGAGTTTAGCGTTCACCATTCACAACGTACATAGTTCGCACATAGTTTTACACCATCGGAGTACGAATAAAATTATTACAAACCAAGTTCAAATTCGAAATAAAGTGAAAACAGTTTAGTTCAAATCCACACACACACTTAGTTCAAATACAGTACCAGGTTCTTGATCAACATCCAACAAAAGCATTAAGTAGAGAAGAGTGACCATGCCCAAGGTCTAGTCATCTCCCAAGGCGGGATAGAAGCAGTGCTGACAATAGCCATAAAATATCTCACCATCTGCAAAAAACATGGGAAAATAAAACCCTGAGTACGAGAATGTACTCAGCTAGACTTACCCGTCATAAACTAAAAATAAATTGACTCCAAGGAGTATGCAAGGCTGTATGAGTAGGATAGCTGACTCATTTAATTACGAAAAAGCTGGTATTTAAAGAAACAATTAATAAGAACCTTCTAGCAATGTATTTTAATCTGATTAACCTTATCCTGCTACATTAGCACATGTACTAAACAAGCATGGTAATAATTATTCAACAAGAATAGTAACCAATTTCGGTTGAGTATCTTTCAATCTCAACAGCTCAACCGTCTCATCTCTTGTTCAAATTCTTACTATGATGCCGCTGCTCAAGTCAAGTGTTTACTGTCCAGGAACGATGGCGATTATAATCGATTACTAACCAGCTGGCGGGTATACTTCTTTTAAATAGTCCTCGGTTTCCCAAGTGGCATTGCTATCATCATGATTGCTCCAAGAAACCTTGTATTGCCTGACCACACAATTTTTGGTCACTCTGTCTTTGACATCCAAGAGTCTCATAGGTTTCTCTTCATAAGTTAAATCTAAACTTAGCTTAATGTCTTTAACTTCAACAGCTTCTTCGATTGGAACACGCAGACATTTCTTGAGTTGGGATACATGGAAAATAGGAAACACTGCACTCATCTCTTCAGGCAGTTTGAGCTTATAGGCCCGCAATCCTTTTCTTTCCACTATCTAATACGGACCAACATAACAAGGTGCTAGTTTTCTTTTAACACCAAAACATTGCACTTTCTTCATAGGAGAGACCTTCATATACACATAATCACCAACATTAAAAGTTCGAGGTCTTCTTCTCTTATCAGCATAACTCTTCTGACGAGATTGTGCAGCTGCTATGTGTTGTTGAATTGTTCAAACCTGCTCTTCAGCTTCTTTAACAAAGTCAATACCATAATATCTTCTTTCTCCAGGTCCTACCCAATTCACAGGCGTTCTGCACTTTCGGCCATACAATGCCTCAAAAGGAGCCATCTGTATACTCTCTTGGTAACTATTGTTATAAGAGAATTCTACCAAAAGTAACCACTTCTCCCATGAACCCTTGGATGATAAAACACAAGCCCTCAAGAGATCTTCAAGAACTTGATTCACTCTTTCTGTTTGACCTGAAGTTTGAGGATGATAAGTGGTACTATGATTCAGCTTGGTCCCCAAATCCTTCTGCAAGTGTTCCCAGAAATGAGTGGTAAATTAAGATCCTCGATCAGATACAATTGTCTTAGGAATTCCATGCAAACGGATAATCTCCCTGAGATAAATATCAGCATATTGAGGCGGTCGATAATCTGTACGAACTAAAATAAAGTGAGCACTCTTGGTAAGTCGATCAACGATTACCCAAATAGAGTCATGCCCTTTTTGAGTGGTGGGAAGTCCGGTAATGAAATCCATACTGATATCTTCCCATTTCCATTAAGGAATCGGCAACGGTTGAAGCATTCCGGCTGGCTTCAAATGAACAGCCTTTATGCGACAACAGATGTCACACCGTGTGACATAAGCTGCAATCTCTTTTCTCATCTTGGTCCACCAATAGCGAGCCTTCAGATCATGAAACATTTTACTACCGCCAGGACGAATAGATAACTTTGATAAGTGAGCTTCATCCATGATTTGGTTTCTGAGTTCTCTATCTTTTGGTACGACCAGACGATCATCAAATCATAAGATTCCCTTCTCATCCACTCTAAAATGCTTGAGCGGCTGTTTCAACATCTTCTCCTTGATATGACCTATACCCTTGTCAGTTTTCTGACCTTCGATGATCTTGCTTTCAAGCGAGTAACTAATTTGGATGTTACGCAGCACAACAGGATGCATGAGGCCAAAACCATCTGCTAATAAAGGTTGAATAGCATGGCAATGTGATTTTTGACTCAACGCATCTGCGACTACGTTCGCCTTGCCTGGATGATACAAGATCTCCATATTGAAGTCCTTAATAAACTCCATCCATCGATGTTGCCTCATGTTCAACTCGAGTTGGGTAAAGATATACTTCAGACTCTTGTGGTCAGTATAGACTTTGCAGAAGTTACCCAACAAGTAATGCCTCCAGATTTTTAGAGCATGCACAACAGCTGCAAGCTCCAAATCATGGGTTGGATAATTCACTTCATGCTTCTTTAACTGACGTGAGGCATAAGCTATGACTCTCCCTTCTTGCATAAGCACACATCCTAAGCCTATTTTTGATGCATCGCAATATACATCAAAAGGTTTCCCTAAATCTGGTTGCACAAGAATAGGAGCAGTGGTCAATAATTCCCGCAAGGTACGGAAAGCTGTTTCACACTCCTCTGTCCATACAAACTTCTTCTCTTTCTGCAACAGATTTGTCATAGGTTTGGCAATCTTCGAGAAATCTGGAATGAAACGATGATAATATCTGGCTAGACCAAGAAAACTCCAAACTTCATGCATAGAAGTTGGCGCTTCCCAATTCATAACCTCTTGTACTTTGCTCAGATCTACTGAGATTCCCTCATCAGATAGAACATGGCCAAGGAATTGAACTTTCTTGAGCCAAAACTCACACTTGCTAAACTTGACATACAACTTATGTTCCCTAAGCCTTTCTAAAACAATCCTCAGATGCTCGGCATGAGCTTCTTCATTTTCTGAGTACACCAAGATGTCATCAATAAACACCACCACAAACTTGTCTAACTCCGGCATAAAGACCGAATCCATCAGATACATGAAGTATGCAGGAGCATTTGTTAAGCCAAAGGACATAACAAGATACTCATACAATCCATATCTGGTAGAAAAAAGCGGTCTTAGGCACATCTTCTGGTCTAATCTTGATCTGATGGTAACCAGACCTAAGATCAATCTTGGAAAACACTTTCGCCTTGGACAACTGGTCAAAAAGAATATCAATACGGGGTAACAGATACTTGTTCTTAACGGTCACGGCATTGAGTGGACAATAATCCACGCACATCCGTAGAGATTTGTCCTTCTTCTTCACAAAGATAGCAGGACAACCCCATTCAGACACACTAGGGCGAATAAGACCCTTGTCCAACAATTCCTTCAACTGATTTTTAAGCTCTGCCAATTCATTTGGCGGCATTCGATATGGCCTCCTAGAAATTGGGGCGGTGCTAGGTAGTAACTCAGTGCGAAACTTAACATCCCTATCTGGTGGAAGACCCGGAAGCTCTTCAGGAAAAACATCCAGAAACTCACACACGACAGAAATTTCGGGAAGAGGGGTCACACGAGTAGAATAGGATACGCTCTCCAGCTTAAACTTTTGGGGTAATGGCACTTGAAAGGTATCCTTCCCAAGAGGATTTCTGATAGATAGCATCCTATTACCTGTATCGATTACAGCACCCCAGAATTTCATCCAACTCATCCCCACTATCACGTCCACTCCTAAGCCAGGTAGAACTATCAAGTTCAACTGAAACCTCCACTTTTCTAGGTCTAGGGTTGTACCCTGAACTATCTGCTTAGTAGTTATATCAGCCCCAACTGAACTAACCTTGAATTCAATGCTCAATTCAAGTATCTTTTGATCATGCTTCTGTGCAAATGCTTGACTCATGAAAGAATGCGATGATCCAGAATCAAACAAAACAGCGACAGGGATTTCATTCACAGGAAACATACCCGCAGTCACTGGTTCACCAGCAAGAATCTCCTCAATTGAGGTGTTGTGCACACGAGCTTGGTACGGGGCCTGCTGCTTCTTGGGAAAAGGGCAATATCGAGCAAAGTGTCCTGTCTGGTTGCAGTTGAAGTAAGGTCCATTGACAGGTGTCTTGTTAGCACCGGTCAAGCTACTCTGTCCTGGTTTCCCCTATGGAGTAGGAACTTTGAATGCTCTGTGATGCTTCTGCGAATTCTGAGCTGGATAATTGTTATGCCTTTTCTGCTGCGGGGGCCTGAATCTCGCACCAGACATAGGTGGACGATACGGAGTACGGAAAGCAGTTGGGGCTCTTGCTTGAGAAGAACCACCTCCATCATGAGCTCTCTTGCGATTCTTGGTGGCAGCGTGAACGTTGTTACTGTTTTCTTGCATAATACAATCATTTAGAAAGTCATTGAAAGTAACACGGGCAGAAGTGCTCATGGTCTTCATCAACTTGGAACTCAAGCCTCTCTTGAAACTAGCTATCTTATTCTCATCAGTGTTGACAAACTTAGGAGCATACCGACTCAAGGTATTGAAGGCGTGCAGATACTCCTTCACATTACGAGTCCCCATAGTGAGCGACAGAAACTCAGTCTTCTTCATAGCCATCAAACTGGGAGGAATGAAATTCCCCCAAAAGCACGTACAAAGTGGTCCCAAGTAATAGGAACACCCTGTGGAAAGGTGGTGCGATGTTGCTTCCACCACGTCCCCGCTTGTCCCTCAAGTTGATGGGCTGCATACTCCGCTTTCAGTTCTTCTGTTAACCTTAAAAGACGAAATTTATCTTCAATGGTGTTAAGCCATTCATCTGCTTCAAGTGGCTCAGGAGCATCTTTAAACACAGGAGGTTTAGTGTCCTGAAATTCCTTGAAGCTGCTATACTGATTTTGCTGAGGACCCTGACGAACATCACAGGCCAAGCTTTCACGAAGAAGCTGCTCCACATTACGCTGGCTGCCCAAGAATTGAGCAAACAGCTGCTCCGCATTGGTCAGAGGTGGGGGTGGCACACCACGTGCAGTATTATAGGCACCCTCTTCAGCACCACCACTGCCATTACCATCCGAATCACTACGGGTAACCGGCATTTGTATATTTCAGCAATAAGTATTTATTAGGTGAATGTTGTCATAATGAGAGGTAAATGTAAAAATCATGCCAAACTGAATTTATCAGGGGAAATAAATTCACACAATAAATAGAGGCACAATAATTCCAATTTTTCACATCACAACATCACTACTAATATTACTTCGAACCATCACAAAGCATCTTACAACATCCACATTTTGCCAGCATACATACATTGGACTTTTAAAGGTGTACGGATATCGCCGCATCAAACACCATGTTCCAACATTACATCAAAGTCTCGATTGCGTACAAAAGGGTTACATGACCACCTGACAGGAATGCCAAAGAACAACTAGAGACTAGCGATCGTCAACAAGGCTACTCTCCATTGTTGCTACTCTCACTAGAAGCACCGTCCATAGACCTCCTTGCTGCTGCTAAGGCTGCTCTCAGCTGACGGATCTCCTCCTGCTTCCTGTGCACCTCCTCATGAAGACTAGCATTGTAAGCACGAACGTCCTCCACGTCCTCTAGCACCTGTTGCTGATGGATGCTAAGACAATGAAACTCGGACCAGGCTTCATCCCTAGCCTGAGCCATCTTCTGGCTCTCCAGCACAACCTTGTGTTGATGCTGAGACACACGGGCTACCTCCTCTAGTGAGCGCTGAAGCTCACGTGTCAACTCACGCTTCTCCTTGCGTGCATCAGCTCGAGCCTCCTTGAACTCCTCATTCAGACGAAGTGCCTTAGTCTCCATGTTGACATAGGCCCTCATCACTGCAAACATAGCACTCATGGCAGGCGTGCTGCTACCCTGCGCCTCCTCAGGACCCGCCTCCAGTGGGTTTCCCTCAGCATGTGGCCACCTAGAAAGGCGGTGAGCAAAAGGAAACACTCCAGGAAAAGCCTGGGCAAGCTGGTGAGGTATCTCCTCCATCAGGTGCTCTACCACGTCAAAAGCTGCAAACGTGGCACCCGTCTTGGCAGTCCTGCCTGCACCAAAATAGCGCCACCCAACCCAGTGGGGTCACCGTCCAAAGGTGGGACAACTACCTCCACACAAGCCTCTCTATAGTTCACCAAGTCATCCTTGTCCCAGTAGTAGTGAGGCTCCATGCCCACCGTGTACCCAGCGTTGGAGAGAATCCTCCAAAGAAGGCTAGGCATAGCGTGCTCCTCAAGAAAAGTGTCCACCTCCCTTGGTGCCGACTCACGGACAGCCAAAGGACCACGGGGCACTCCTCCTCCAGTGAACTTGCGAACAGTCTGCTTGGTTCTCGGCATCTATCCAAAAGTTGTATATCCCATAAGTTATAATTTTAAAGAAATGAGACAATTTATTTATAAGGGAAGGAACCATGAATGTATGAGTGAGCAATTTTAACCATGATGCATGCACGTTACATACGTCCTCATGAACTAATAATCTAACGCTCTATGCGGTGGCATACATCGTTCTCTCATTTATACGTAACTACTTCGTTCTACCGTTCGCGGTTAGTGTACCTACAGAAAATTCATTTTAGCCCATATCCCATATGAATGCAATTCGACATAAAAATTTACGCACCTTTCGAACAAGGTGAAAACACCGATTACTTACTACCCCAACAAGTCACGCAGAAGACGACACCGCCAGAAGACAGTCCCAACATGGGATACCTTCATATAAACATGTGTGCAACATGTGAATAATCCGGCATCAATAAGCACTCCCCTAGACTGGCATTGCATCCAATCATGCTCTCACAACTCACACTTACCAGGGCGTAGAGGCAATTTGATCCATACATTACCACTCAAGTGAATGGCACCCATACGACTCCGTCATTGTATAGGCAACGACAAAACAAAAAATATGATGCAATTTCCCCCAAGTCAGTACTTAATTAAGCCACCTAAATCCTATTGGGCATAAAGGATATGACCACTGGCACACTCTAGTTTTCAAACCATAGATTTGAATGCTTATATACACCTATACTTTTTGTAAATACTTTTCACAAACCAAAAACTCTTTTATTTTAAATACTTGTGAATAGTACACGCTAAACTTGCTTCGATGCCAGCTGTGACAGAACCGACCAATTTATTAGAGCACAAGCACATAATTCACTATTAGGATGGCAAATTACATGATTGAGACCTAATAAACCCGGTAGTCATACCGAAATCTCGAAGGATTTCAAACATTTCTAGTACGACCAAGATCGTAATGAGTTTAGAGTTCACCATTCACAACGTACATAGTTCGCATATAGTTTTACACCATCGGAGTACGAATAAAATTATTACAAACCAAGTTCAAATTCGAAATAAAGCGGAAGCAGTTTAGTTCAAATCCACACACACACTTAGTTCAAATACAGTGCCAGGTTCTTGATCAACATCCAACAAAAACATTGAGTAGAGAAGAGTGACCATGCCCAAGGTCTAGTCATCTCCCAAGACGGGATAGAAGCAGTGCTGACAATAGCCATAAAACATCTCACCATCTGCAAAAAACATGGGAAAATAAAACCCTAAGTATGAGAATGTACTCAGCTAGACTTACCCGTCATAAACTAAAAATAAATTGACTCCAAGGAGTATGCAAGGCTGTATGAGTAGGATAGCTGACTCATTTAATTGCGAAAAAGTTGGTATTTAAAGAAACAATTAATAAGAACCTTCTAGCAATGTATTTTAATCTGATTAACCTTATCCTGCTACATTAGCACCTGTACTAAACAAGCATGGTAATAATTATTCAACAAGAATAGTAACCAATTTCGGTTGAGTATCTTTCAATCTCAACAGCTCAACCATCTCATCTCTTGTTCAAGTTCTTACTACGATGCCGCTGCTCAAGTCAAGTGTTCACTGTCCAGGAACGATGGCGATTATAATTGATTACTAACTAGCTGGCGGGTATTCCTCACATAAACCACACTCACCAGCCACGGTGAGCTATAGATCACCGACATTCAATTCGGGAAAAGCGTGGGATCAACAGGTACCATCGTATCCAGGAACCGCCCGGCTGCCTTATTCAAGGCGACCCTGACCTCGGACTTACTCTCCATGTAACCCGTGGTCCCCCATCTTCACCAATACGATGCGTACAACAGATCGACTCCCGGCCCAAATCAAAATTAGGCTTCACGGTCGGAACGACTTATCCTTCCAGCTAAATGTGAGGCATAAATTCAATATGACTTGAGGACATACAACGGACGGGGTCCTAGTTCGACACAGACGGGATAACCTCACCGAACTTCCAGTTCAGTCTCAACACCAATCCCGCCCGGTCTCGATTTATTATCTCCACATGGTTATCCAAGATAACAATGTATTCAACCATTCTGAGTCACCACCTATAACTCGCGGATGACAAGAAATCACCCGACTTCTACCGATCTAGTTAAAGCAGGGCTAAGCAAATATTCATACCTGAACCTAACACGGTTGAAGTATAAACAGTGGCAAGAAATATAAGTAATGCAGCAACGGTATAAAACAACGCCTATAACTTAATGCATCAAACAAGTAAAGGACTCAAGTTAGATATTTTGCAAACCACAGGGAGAATGCTCCAGGGCTTGCCTTTTAGGAAAGAGCTTGGCTGGTGGTCGGGACACTCTGGAAGATCATCTTCGGGATCCTCTTCTGCTGCTACTTCCCGCACCAAAGCTTCCTGCTGGCCTTCCTCTTCGGGTGCTCCGGGAACTACCATTTCGAGCTCTGACGATCCTGTTTGATGCATAGTGCGTATGAATACCATGCATACATAGAAATACAATGCTGATGCTTATGGTGAATGAATGCTCAGCTAAGATAAAGGATATGATTTTGAAACATATAAGATAAGCACATGTCATCTGCATTCTCTTCTACCGACAAATCTTAAACAAGCCTCGTATTATAATTTACTTACACACTAAAAGGAATTAGAAACGACTATTGTTTGGCATACTATCCTCTACTGAACCAAAACCATACAGATTAAACACATCACAAATATCCTAAAAAGCATTTTTACACACATGAAATGATAGCTTTAAAGCATTATTACTTATTAAAAGCAATCAGGGTAGAACTGCAACATGACTTTAGACTATTCAGAAAATTCTGTAAAAATTGTAGGAGCTTAAGCATGTCTAATGTAGACTACCATAAAAATTTTAGGTCAAAACAGTAAGTAATTTATCCTACACAAAAATGACAAGGCAGCATAATTCACTGGGCATAAAATACTTTGTATATAGAATAATATCAAACAACAGATCTCAGAATATTCTTAGCTCTATATTAACATAAAAACATCCTCCAAAAAGTTTCATGCACAAATTCCTTATATATTATTTATTATGAATTATTTATCATCTAATAGAAATAGGCACCATAACTAGACAGAGCAAACTTTCCACAGGACATAGCCTCACAACATTTTTCATAGATAGAGCATGACACAAGAAGACAAACTAACTTGGTCTCACATTTTTCTGAGCAACAGAGAATTACTTATGCATTTTTTAATATAAAAGTAATTAATAGAGATAAATAAATCTATACAAAAAATATCACAAAATTCATATTTCATATTTTTCATGCATAGATCTCCCCAAAAGAAAAATACTGCAAGTTGAACCAACTCATTTGGACTAAAAATGAGGAAGTTATGATTTTTCAAAGCTTTTACAAAAATCTGGAATTCATTTTCTTTAAAACCGATAAAGAAAACAGTTTTGCACCGGGAACCCTAGACTTTTCAGAAAACAACCGAGCCCTAAAAAGAAACTCGCTGTGTCTGGCTACTTTGCATTTAAGTCCGACAAAGGACACAAATGATGCCCGCGGTCCACGCGGCGGGGAATGGTCGTCGGCGTCGGGATTCCTCGCCGACGGCGAGGTCTCCGGCCGAGCTACGGCTACCGAAAGACTCAGCTCGTCAGCGAGAACGCATTGGTGTACAAGATGCAAGCTAGGAGTGAGGTTTTGACCGGTGGCCACGTGCGACGACGGACGGCGGCGAGGGTCGACGGTGAACTCGCCGGAATCGGTCACGGCGGGACACACGGACTAGCCCTAGAGCGATAGCAGGTCGAGGCGATTTAGATAGACTAGACAAAGAGAAGAATGGATGGTCGGAGCAATGACGACGACGTACGCCGGCGAGCGGCGGCGCAACCCGCGACGGCGGACAGCCAAATCCGACGGGCTCGAACCCTAATCGGTCCCATAAGCTACACCAATCGACTCTACTCGGGCAGACGAACACGATGCGCAAGCTAAAGAAGAGAGAAAGGGGTTGCTGGCCACGGTGGACCACGCGGCGGTCGGGCGGCCATGACCGGCGAAAGGGGAACGGTCGATTTAACCTCTACATTGGGGCTCGAGGGCAGGAATCGCGCGCAGGACATGGCTCGCGTCGAGGCGAAGCTTCTGGCGAGTTCTAGGCAAAATGTGATGAGGTTATGAGGTGCGGCGGCGATGCAAGCTTGCGGCGGCGGCAATGGCGGGCTTCGCGTCCGCTAGAGCTCTGGCGAAGGGAAGGAGGGGCGAGGGAGCGTCAGGTGATAGAGAAGAGAGGGAGGGAGAGAATGACGCGGTCGGGACAGCTTGAAGCGGCCGCTCGGGCTCGGACAGGCGGAGCGCGGCGTCGGGCTTCGGTGAGCGCGTGGCGAGCATGCGGGGTCGGCCGAGGGCGCGTGGGCAAGCGGTGAGGCTAGGCGAGCGCGGGCGTGCGCAGGCGTGCGCGGCGCGTGCGTGCACGGGGCGGACAGCGGACAGCGGTAGCGGCCCGGCGTACGGACACCACGCGGCCGGTGACGGCGCGGACGGGTCGCGAGGAAGAAGAAGAGAGGAAGAAGAAGAGACTGGCAGGTGGGTCCCACTGCGCCAAGATACGTGCAGAACTTGATTGACCCATATTTTTCAAATAATCCGAATTTGAAGAAACTTGTAAAAGATGAAATGTTCCTTTTGATGAGTAGAACATTTCACTTTTAAACATCAAAGCCTAATTCTGCCTAGAATTTGAATTTCAAAAATAGGGATTTAAAATCCATTTAAAATTAAAAGAAAATCATTTTTATAAACTATTTTTGACATTTTTGACCCACTTCCAAGCCTTGTCATGAAATGACTCCAAAATAAGTTTTGCTCCAAATAATTTTCTCTACAAACTTCATTTAACACTCAACCCCAAACAATCAACCTATCACATAGCTCTAGTTCAAAACAAGGTAAGCACATTTTGATTTTATCATTTCATGTAAATAAATGACTATGCAAATGAGATGATCATGCTCATGATATGCAAGATAATGCATGCTTAACACCTGGGTGTTACAGTGGCGTGCGACGTCGGGCTTCCTCCACCTCGGCGACGACGGCGACCCTCCCTCCATCTCCACCGGGCAGATCTAGGCCTGAGCGGCCTGCGCAGAGGCCTCGCGCGACGGATCCAGCGATGGCGCGGCGTGCGGCGTCGGGCTCTCCCACCACGGCGAGGAGGGGCCACGGCTTCTCAGATACGCAGCGAGGCGGTGCCACAGCGGCAGATCCGATGAGCTCCGGTGGTGACGGGGGATCTGGAGAGCTCCTGGCAGCTGTGGATCTGGCAGGCTCGGCCGGCCCAGATCTTGCTCGTTTTGGTTTTTTTTCTATTTTTTTTGTTTTTTCCGAAACATTTACCGCAGCGGGCATCCTAATGCCCCGCTGCGGTAAATCTGATTTTCCTCGGCGGGCATTGGCGCCCGTTGTGGTGCCGCCCGGATTTACCGTGGCGTGGCACCGCAAGTGGACGCTTAGGCCCGCTGCAGGAAAGCAAAAAAGCCCGTTGCCGTTATTGCGTTTGGACGTAGCGAGATACATGTAAATTATATTATATATAGCAAAATCTTGAATAAGTGAATAACCTAAAATTTGAGACGAAGTTATAAGAGAGGGGTACAAATGTACAATATAGTTAGGCTGGACCGCTGGCCGGAAGGCTTAAACCCAACGTATACTACCAACCAAATTACTCCCAAGCAAAGCGTCCCCGCCCCGTCCGGCGACATATGCAGATGCATTCGGACCTCCCGCGCCACCGATGGATCCGTGCGACCTCCAGCCAATCCAAAGCTGTGTAATTATAAAAAGGTAGGTAAAGCCCCCTTCTCATTCTTTGGACTCATTGATGTTGAGAGGGAGAGGTTACTGCTACTACGTGCTGCTAGATTGGTTGAGGATCGGAGTTGGATCAGATCACATGACCTCATCATCACGTACCCACAGTGACAGAGTGAGTTAGGGCCTGCAGTGTGCCGCGTCATTCACCATGCATGTGCCTCGCTCCGCTAGCAGCTAGCTGTACCGGCCGGCCGGTGGTGTGCTCGTCGTTGGAGTATAGATCGAGCAGCAGCAGTATATATATATATATATATATGTATATTTTTCACAAGCTGCTAATTAAGTAGGAGTAGCTAGCAGCAGCTTCGTTGGTTGTTTCTTGTTTTGCCTTTGCGCCTTTTCCACGCTGTAAGGTTTTTGCATCTACATGCAGGCATGTGGATCGGAATCACAGACGGCGGTGGCGCCACTCCGGCCGGATCTCATGCCGGGGTGCCCGTGTACGTGCGTGCGCTCCTCGACTCCTCCCTCAACCTCCCTGTCCCTGCTGGCTGCCGATCGAGCCGCCGGCTGCCGGGTCCTCAAGCGAAACGCACATGCTTTTCATTGCCTAGCTGGCCCCTGCCCTGCTCGCATAGTTTTTTAGTTTGTCCACCGACACCCGAGAACGGGCTCCCCCCCGCTCACATGCAAGCATATCCACCGTTTCCTAGCTACTATCCCTGTACGTAGTTTAGCCCCGCCGACACCTCTGATTGGTGATTATACTTTGCATCTATCGCTGGTGTATGCATAATTAAGGTCTGTTTGCAACTAACGAATGTAAAGGCAACTCGATCAAGTAGAGCTCTAAAGTTGTTTCTTCTCCTATTTTACCCTCAAACCCTACTAAATATGGCTTTATCTGAAGCCCTGCTACAAAAAATGGTTTTGCAAAAAAAAAAAACCTCTCTCTTTGGGAAAAGCCACAAGGAGTCAGAGCTGTTTTTTTTTGCAGAGGTCTAAATTGTGTCTTGTAGTTTTCTTGCTAGCCCTACAGATACTTTGTCCTTTATCTTTCATTTTAGTTAAAAAAGAATGGCACCTGCCTATTCGGTAGGAGTTGCACGGCCGCGTAACCCCTCTCCCTCACACATATTTTTTTATTGTGAACCAAACCTCTTTCTAGTTTCTAGGACAAAGCCCTAGGTGTTTCTTCTCTGGCTTTACAATGAAAACTCACTAAATGGCTTTATCTAAAGCCCTACTACTAAAAATGGGTTTAAACGAAAACAATTGCTAGGAAGATGCCAATGAGTCATCCGTGCCATTTTTTTCTAGCTCCAAATTGTGTCATAGAAGTTTTTTTTTGCTGTCCTTACCAATACTTTGGCCTTTATCTTTTAGATTAATTACAAAAAGTGCCCCCTGCTCCCGGAACTGATGTTTATTGTTGTATCGGGTGAATTTGCAAAGCTACCACTACATATACTTTGCTCTTTATCTTTCATTTTAATTAAAAAATGGCACCTGCCTATTCGGTAGGAGCTGTACGGTCGCATAGCCCCTCTCCCTCACACATCTCTTGTATTGTGAACCAAACCTCTTTCTAGCTCCTAGGACGAAGCCCTAGATGTTTCATCGCTGTCATTATGAAAACACGCTTAATGGCTTTATCTAAATCCCTACTACTAAAAAGGGGTTTAAACAAAAAAAAAACTCCTTGGAAGAAGCCAATGAGTCATCCATGCCATTTTTTAGCTCCAAATTGTCTTAGCAGTTTTTCTTACTGGCCCTACCAATACTTTGCCGTTTATTTTTTAGATTAATTACAAAAAGTGCCCCCTGCCCCGTGGAACTGATGTTTATTGTTGGATGAGAGGAATTTGCAAAGCTAGCACAGGAACTCACGTTATACGTACTTTTTTTAGATAACTAGGTTTCTCACGTTATGCGTACTTCATGAGACCGTGGCGTGTAAATGGTCCACTGGATATGTGACCGCGCGATTCAAATGCAGGCCTGCAGCAGCATTAGTGAAGAAGGCTAATTTATCGTTGATGGAGCACGACACAAGACAAACCACCGACAGTGTGCATGTTCTGGTGGAACAAAAACGATGGATGTTTCTTTCCTGCGTGCATGTAAGGAAGCCGTTTGTGGAAAGGAAGTTGCTATTTTGTTTGGAACACAATAGACAAAACTCTTTTGTAGGAATATAGGTTCCTCTACATTTTCTTTGGAATTCCTCCAATCAAACAGGTCCTTAACTCTATCCACATAAGAATGCAATTCTATTTTTTAAAAATATAGAATAATTTGAAGATTTACCAAAATTATATAAAAATATATTAACATTTATGATAAAAATAAGTATCATTAATATGGAATATGTTTTCATAGTAAATCTAGTTGGAGACATAAATATTAATAATATTCAAGTTGGACGCACATCAGGTTGCATGGGCGATACAGGGAGATGATTTCAGGCTAGCTGTAGTGGGTGGCTTAGTCCATGAACTCAAGATTTTACTAGTAGAAAATTTTGCTTCCTTCTTTGTTAGATTTGCTCCTCGCAAATGTAATAAAGTAGCACATGAACTTGCATCTATAGGAAGTAAGAGGCAGGTTTTGGCACCTTTAGTCATGCCCGGAGTGCCTAACTGTATCATGGTTCTGGTGTTAGGCGATTTAGCCGACACGGTTGAGTAATGAAATGTAAATTTCTATAAAAAAACCTTTAGTTGCATTCTTTTGCTGACGAAGAGAGAGTATAATAATAAACCAAGAAATTTGAAGAAAAAAAGGAGAAGGCTGACAGGCTATGCTGTCTTGAAGAATATAGTCGTCCTTGACAACTTTAACAGTGTCATGCAAAAGGGTTATATGCTTATAGCTCTGCTAATAAGATATCATCAGTCTTATATTAGATGAAGTGCCATGATGCAACTGGTAGTCAGGTACGTGAACGTACGTCCTACAATTTGGGACCTCTGCTACCTCACCAACCGGAAGTTGCTGTGAAGCGTGAATGCGATGTGAGAGAACAATGAATCGATCAGGTCCCACAAACAGCAGACACTGAAGGCTACTACTGCCGATGACGATATGCCCGCCCGATCGATCGAACAAACAGCACGGCCACTTCATGATTGATTTGGAAAATCATCAAGTCGTCAACAAAGCGTGTGACGTACTCGTATTAGCAGTTCCAACAGCATGTGACTGTCCGCGTCAACGAAAATTGAAAAGGCTCCTGGCTGGTGCATCAGTGGCCCAAATTGAAGGGCCCAATAGATCGTGTTGTTTCAAGAAAAAAAAGTCTATTTTGGTCGTTGAACTATCGCAAAAGTTTATTTTTAGTCTCTTAACTTTAAAACCGGATAAAACCGCCCCTTAACTTTTGAAACAGCACAGATTTAGTCCCTCAGTGTTTTTGGAGGGCGGGTCTGCTACAGTAACGACGGATTTGCTACAGTGTCCGTTGGTTTTAGTAGAGTAACCGTGTTTTTGTTTTTGGTTTTTTTATTTATTTTTGTTAAATCTTAGAAAAATCATATTAAATCACAGAAAAATCATAAAATAGAAATTCTAATTTTATTAGACTCCACGTGATAGATCTACACAGTGAATATATAATATGGTATACTTTAGTTTAAAATTTTTTCTATAAAGATTTTATCTTTTTATTTTTTATTTATTTTGGTTTAATATTTGAAAAATCATAGTAAATCATAGAAAAATCATAAAATAAAAAAAATACAATTTTGTTGGATTTCACATGAGTAGATCTATACAGCGAACATATAATATGGTACACTTTAGTCCAATAAAATGGTTATAGAAGGTGCATTTATGAATTATTCTAATTAATTATAGAAAAAGTATAGATCTAAAACTATAGTAAAAACTTTATACTAAAGTATACCGTATTATATATTCATTGTCTAGATCTACTGATATAGAATCTAACAAAATTAGATTTTTCATTTTATGATTTTTCTATGATTTACTATGATTTTTTAAAGATTTAACTGAAATAAATAAAAAAACAAAGCATGGCTACTGTAGCAAAACCACCGGATACTGTAGCAAATCCGCTCTTACTGTAGCAACCCGCCCTCTAAAACCGCCGAGGGACTAAATCTGCGCTGTTTTAAAAGTTGAGGGACGATTTTATCCGATTTTAAAGTTGAAGGAATAAAAATAAACTTTCGCGATAGTTCAAGGACCAAAACTAGATTTTTTTCATTGTTTCGACCAACCGGACGATGGCTCATCTAATGGGCCCCCGATCATATATCCATGGATGATAGATAGGCGTATGATACCAGCAGGGCCCAGGGATCAAACAAATTTGTCAACGTTTTTGCTTGTATAATAAATAAAACGCAGCCATTAAATAGGTTTTAAGATACACTCACTTTGGGCCTGCCGGACAACACAGCAACAAAATTAACAGATGACCGCAAAAAGCAACTCCACGTTCTCGATAACGTACCGTCTCATATAACAGGCAAGTCTCCGTCTCATAACAGGCAAGTCTCGGTAGGTATTTCATTTCACTGTTTTCAAGGATGACATATCAACTTTGTAAATTTAGATTAACAAATGAAGTCAACTCTTTCAGTGGAAAGTTTCATTGTACGGTTTCATAGACAAGCTATTGAATGGACAAGTGGACTATTAAATGGACCCTTACTAGCAAGGGGCTGTTTAATGTTCAATCAATGTATAAAAGAGTAGTAAACCATATGGCAATGCCTCAAAATAAAGCCCTTTGGAAGCTTAAGGTTCCCCTAAAAGTTAGAATTTTTGTTTGGTTCTTAATAAAAGGAGTGATTTTAACAAAAGAAAATCCTCTAAAACAAAATTGGAAAAGAGATGAAAAGTGTTGTTTTTGTAACAACAAAGAGACCATCCAACATCTATTTTTTGAGTGCCATGTAGCATGTTTTATTTGGAGGATTGCTCACATTGGCTTTAGTTTACAACCACAAAGAGATATGACTAGTTTTTTTTTCCAAACATGGTAACAACACATAGACTCAAAGTTGCAATGTCAAATTAGAGTAGGAGCGAGCACAATATTTTGGTCTACATGGTTGACCAGAAAGGATGTAACTTTTGACAAAAAATATTCCTATTTACAGGTTATATCCAGGGTGAATCACTAGTCGCGGTTTTGATCCACAGTTCAAAAAGATGCCGACCAACCAAATTTAAAAATGGCATGTTGGGTGATGGAGACTATAGCAATGGAGGTTTTCACCCAGAATGGTTGATTGCTTTCTAATAGGATTAGAGTTTATGTAGTCTCCCACATTTTTGATGCTTTTTGTGAGCTTTTCTTCATTAGCTAGTGGCTGAAACATTGTAATAATGAATGGTTAAGTGCAAAAATCTTGTAGAGGCTGGAATATTTATAATTCCTTTATCTAAAACAAGACAAGCTCTAGCAATTAAGGTATACATGGTGTTGTGGATCAACTGTACCATATGTTTTATTTAGCTACACTTACTGTTCAATTATTTTCTACGGTACATAATGTATTCTAGTTCAAATGACAATGAACAAAATCCTATCACACTCAGAATTTTGCAACAATTACTTGACAAACTAATTTTAATGGAGACAAAATAAATAAAACAGTAGGCTATATGTAAAAAAATCTGACGAAAAACATAGAAAGCATTAGTGTAAGTGCATCTAGCCCTTTAGTGGGTTTTGGATGATTGAATGACAACACGATTAAAGGACTAATAATTTGCCAAGTGTTGAACATGTAAATTATTATATGCAAACTTGATGGTATTCTATATTGTGTTAGAATGAAATCCAAGCAATGACTTACGTATGATGGAGCATCTATGGTTCATATGAAAGCAAACATATTTGAGTTGGTATATGAGACATGAGATCTTGCATATGGAATGGTCTAATTTAAAGAGCTTGCTACTATATTAATATTAATGAAGATGTCTTGACTTCATGGAATTCAGTGTATGCTTATTGTTGACTTAAATCATGGTATGACTTGGATTGGCTTGTGAGGGTGGAGATAATAACAAAATGGCCTCGAAGGACCAAGTGTAGGTGAAGGGAAAGCGATGGCTTGGGCGTCAAAGGACCATGGCTGTGGTGAAGAAGAAAGTACTTGCATTTAGTCATGCCACTAATGAAGCCGAATGAAGTTATATTATGAGGAGAATCAAATCATTGCTGGATCATTTGATGAAAGTGGCTTAGTGCATTGGATTCATTCACATGTATGAAATTGGACCAAGTCACATGCTCAAGATGGCTATGCTCAAGTAACTATCAAAACAGACATGTTGGCCATTCACTACTGATGCAGATTGAAAGATATGCCATGTGGCTCAAATAAGATTAACTTAAGTAAAGTAGATTTGCTTACATTTAATCTTGAGTTAATATGCTTGCCATAATATTAAGAGGGATGCAACATGACGATAGATGTTTTCATAAGTGCTCAAGCCAACCCACGTGAGAATAGAGAAAAGAGTACCATGTGCTCTAACTCGAGTGTGTTGTGGGTGGTAATACCAGACATGTCTTGTATTTCCTTCGTACTCATTGTGAGAACTTTCGGGTTACGAGCTCCGAATTTTTGAGGAAGGGTGCTCTGTCTCATTCATGATTTTGGTGAAATCAAGTCCTATAGACATGTCTAGTAGGCCTACCAGACATGTCCGGTATGCACAACTAGAGCCCGATGGCTACAAAACGGCTAGTTTTGCAAATGGGCTATAAATACCCCCAAGCCTCCACCTTTGGAGGCTGCTAATCCTGCTAATTTCCATACATGTTTTTGAGCCTTAAGGCATACTCTTCAACCCTCTCTTAATGAGTTTGTGATCCAAATTGCAAAATCTATTTTGTGGGTTGAGAGAAATTCAAAATTGAGGGCAAAACTATTCTTGAGCACTTATGGCATTCATTGATCTTGTGATTCAAATTTATTTCTCTTGGAGCTTGCTCCTAGACGACTAGGAGTTACCAAAGATCAACTAATGGTTGTGGTGTGGCACAAGTTTGTGAAGGCTTCGATCCTGCCTCCGCAAGGGAAGGAATCAAACTAGTGGATTGAGGAAAAGGAGCTGGAAAAGACTCTAGCTAGGGTGACTTTTGTGGTAACCTCTAGGGCGGACCATTAATTGGGTTGCCCGTTGCCTCCTCAACAGTGATTAGGACTCGAGGAAGTCTGAACTTCAGTAAAACAAATATCATGTCCTTAATTCCATTTGATATTTGTTTTGCTTTGATCTCCATGGTTTGTGCTTGCTTGTGTGCAGGTTAATCTGTGTTTCATATCCCATAGAAGGTTCCTGCTGCTTGGATTGAGGATTGAAATCAAAGGTAGCAGGATTGGAGTTTGGGCTGCATAGTTCGCGAATACTAGACATGTCATGGTGACCTATCAGACATGTCCTACGTGAGCCGTCTGCTAAAATTGTTTATTTGCTGCCCTAATCTTTTGTGTTGTAGCTCTTAGGCTCCTAGGCTTATTTAGTATATTTCATTTACTTTGTGGCTTACTTAAGAGGGGTTGTATTTCTCTGATTTGGAGTTTCCTTGTAAAAAATCCTGTTCTAACAGTTTCCGCATTTTAAGGTCTTGATTTTCGCGTAAAAGCCTATTCGCCCCCCCTCTAGGCAGCATCTTAGTGTCCTCTTAATTATTCCATGTGTTTTTCAGCCATTGGAAATAATAAGACTGACAAATACGGTGTTGCAAAAAAAATCCTGTTAGGTGAAACAACGAACAGTTGGTGGATATGAGCAAAATGCTGCAACAAACAAGCTGAACTGACAAATTCAGTTCCCGGCAAAGACGGTATGGCATCTCCACGCTGGTCTAGTTCAACAGCAGCCGCGTCACAGTGACGCCGCTGGACTCGATGTGGTGTCCATGGCGAAGGCTAAGGCTGGGTTTAGGGTTTAGGGGTGTCCAGGCTGAGGCTGCCTCGTCGACCACGATTCCCCTGCCCGCCCACGGAAATGTCCAACAACATGACGTAGAAGGCGCCCATGTGCAAGTTGCGGAGGAGGGGCATTGTCGCGGTGTTCGCCTCGGCGGCGCCATCGCCGAATTGGTACACGGACGCGACAGGGGAATCATGGTTGACGAGGCGGTAGGAGAAGGTGGAGGCGGAGATCTAGGTGGCGGATCCATGGCTGGTGGATCTGGCACCATGCCCTAGCTCGACGGGGTGGCGGATGGGTCCAACGGGGCTGCCGAACGGGGCGGTAAGAAGGTTGAGGCACGGGAGGATTCAACTTGGCGTGGGAAGATGGCGAAGTTGTGCGGCGCAGGCGGAGGCGTGTGCCGCGGGATCAGGAGGATGAAACGATTTAGCCTCTGTTGACACCAAAATTTGAACGGCCGAGAAATACTAGTGACAAGGGAATATTTTTTAATATTTTGAGTAGAAGAAGAAGCTTGATGATTGCCAACGAAGATTGAACAAGAAATATGTGTATATGTGGTGCGGTCACCAAATCGGCAATTGCGATCGGCTATGGGAGGTGCTTATGCATGTACGGCCGATTAACGATATATATGCATGGCAAGCCTCACGTACAAGGCGGAAACCCAAGGAGTTGCACAATATTGCTTTGCATGGATCAGGTCGGGCCTTCGAATTCTGATGCTAGCCAGAATGAACAAGTCCAGAAGAGGGTATTAGCATATACGTGTATACAGCTATATATTCCAGATCGTGCATACAAAGGAAGAAAGTTGATTTGACTCCGGGTGGCCGGCGCGATGAGGCATCTGGACCTTACAAGTGCTGAAGATAATGGGCCTATGATAGGCCGGCGTAGAAGACATGACTGGGATCGATAAAAGAATATATCACATTATTACTTTAGTTACGTAGTTTTGTATCAGAGTGCTTCTAATTTATCAAAGACCGTATGCCCTTTTCCTATATAAAAAAGGTACGGCATCACCCAACAATCAATACGACCAATCCTTCGGCCCCGGCCAAACCCTTAGAACAGGAGTGACGTAGATCTCGGCGAGTTCTTCATCAAGTTAGGCTGCATCGTTCGACCTCTGGTTTGCTGTGAGTACCGTCATGACTCGTGTTTTCGTTTAATAAGGCTGCTTCGTTTGATCTCTTTGTTATGCATTGACATGACTAGTTATCGGCTCTATTAGATTTGGTAAATCTAGTAGATTCATTAAGTTACCGATGTTGTTTATTTTAATTATTTATTTATTTATGACAACATCTTTGTCTGATCAAGATTGGTAGGTTTAGCTTATATCTTATTGAATTCGATCATCAACAATGCCCGCCATGCTTATTCATACTTTGATGATTGTTTTGGTGCTTGCATTAGCTAGGTTCTATCAATCTTGTTCGTAACATGTGGTGCGTTCTAGGATATAGATGATTTTATGGTAAAACTTGTTAGCTTTTTCTAGGGGCTTTATCATGGCTATATTTTAGCGAACCCCGCTGTTAAAGTTGCTTGGAATTAGACGCCGTCGGTTAATAGGCTTTACTTATAGATATGTCTATACATCTAGTTCGTTCTCATATCGGTATCGGCTATTTAGCAGATTTTCTTATGCCTTGACAAATACACTGTGCAACTACCGATTTTCTAGCTCACACATGTGGTTTGCTTTTGATGTGATATTGCAAGTAGGAAATATATCTGTTAATCTCTTCTAAGCTCTTTTGGTGTAGCTGTCATTACCCTCCTAAAGGATGATTTAGATTCAGACGCCGTCGGTTAATAGAGATATTTTATTACAAGCAGCGTTATGTTAAATGTCGAATTATATGGATAGGTTAGACGATCGTTAAATTGCTTGATGTAATCTTTTTACTCTATAAGCGCGTATCCTGGATGACTTGTATTTACTCCTATCTTATTCATTATGTCATACCATGATCGATTGCTCTAATAATTGTTCATGCATGTTATTCAATGTTTTATTCATTAAGCATGTTGGACATTGACTCTCTAGTGAATGCTCTAATCAGATCGGCTGTTTAGCCATACATGAGAAACTGTCTAGCACTACACCGATAGGTTCCATAATTTAACTATTATTTTTCTTCCTCGTCAATTATAGAGTCAAATTGACTAGCACGCCTCGGACTCGATCGATCGGGTAGCTGTTGGTGAAGCCGCATGGATTGGAGAAATATTCTCGCTCCGGTCTACCTGGCTTACGGGTGTCATTGACGCAGGAAGTCATATTTTTATGTCAACATACTTTTTAACACGTCCGGTGAGACCACAATCGTTTGATTGGAAGTCAGATCCTCTTCGAATATTTATCACCATCCATATCACGATAGAGATGCCATTCAACTTTTATTTCGTCAACAAGGTTCGGCCGAGAGAAGCGACAAAGATGAAGAACAATTTTCGGTAAATCAGTTTAATGGCCGATATCATGAAAGACGAGTCAAAATCCAGAAGCAACACGTGAAAACCAAGGAGAGTGATCTAAGAAAGAAACATTGATTATTCTGTGAAGATTGGATCGGAGGACATAATTTTCAAATCGCTGAGATTGCCACCGCATGAAGCTTGCAGGCCAAATCATTCACGTGTCATCTGCATGGAGCTGGTTGTGGCATACGGCAACACGTTAACCTTCTGGATGAGCTCAATAGAATTAAAAGCTGCTGCGCTCTGCAATCCACCACTCAAGGAGACAAGAAGTCATTGTGTTGTTTGGCGTACATGAAGATATCAGATTAGTGACAGGCAACATCAAGTGGATGACTACCAAGTAGTGCAGTGCTTTCATGCTACGTCGAATCATATGAAGAGTCTTTTTCTCTGAAATGTCATCCTATTAAATATACATGATACATTTATAAAATGCCCATTAAAATTGACCTAATAGATGTACCGAATAATGAATGCAGCACTACTTAACCATCTCCGTGCAAATTCAACTTTTTAGTCAATTATAAAGGTTTGTTTGGTTTAATTGCTAAACGAGCTATCCTCCATCTCATTCTAGATAAGGTGGTGCATTGTCATGAGTTCGTTGACCATATTTCTTAAACAAATGGAAGGACCAAGAAACCAAAGGAAAACCGTTTTAGAGCCAAATAAACAAGTTTGAGAAAATAAAAAAGACCAAGAAGCAACACTTTTTTTATTAGAGCTATGGAAATAATTTCCTCTTTAAACTTCTGCGTGGAGACGATCTGAAGTGTTGCAGACCAGGGGCAGGGATCGTTTCTGAGGACTTCGGTGCATGGACTTGGGCAACTTCAAGCTGCTCTCTGAGTTCTTCAGTTTCAGATGCTGGAGTCTTTTTCTAGCTCGTCCCCTCTTTCCCTGGCAATCTCAGGAATAATTCATAATAATCTTTTTTTGACAACTGCATAATTATATTATATTAAACAACCATTTTACACCAAGGTCCGCGAAAGAAGACCAAATTACAACAAGGCCCTATGACCGAATAAGAACAACATCTGCGACGGTGGCGTTGACAACGATGAGTTCGCCGGCGAGGGGCCGTAGAGGCGCTGGTGGCGCATACACCCGGGTTGAAGGACCGCGCAAGGCGTCGGTTGAAGGTGGGACGACGGAGTCGTTGAGGAAGAGCTTTTCAGGCGACCGAAGAATCGATGTTATGCCGTCGCCGGAGGTATGAGATGAAGCTCGATGTCGTATCCCCGGTGGAGATGAGCTCGTTGAGCCAAACACAAGTTGAAGAGCTGCGTGGCTGGACACTGGATCTGCAGGATCGATGGCTGCTTGGTAGAGGTAGAGGTGGAGGCGGAGGCGGACGCAAGCTGAGGTGGTTGCGGGGTGGAGCAGCGCGGATCTGGCGGAGCGGAGGTAGTGGAAGGGGAATCCGAGCTGCAGTGGAGCGGAGTGAGTGGAGGAGGCGATTTTATTTTATTCGTACTAACCTGAGAAGCGACAGCGGCAGCGACGACGAAGGTGCTGATGAAGACGACATCGGTGACGAAGACGACGACGGCGACCTCCCGGTAGAGCTTACCACGATGGGCGATGGCCATACAAGCACTTAAACTACGAAATCGAACTGCTATGCTAGTCTACATAGAGCGGGGCCCCTCTCCCTGCACGCTCCGGCGAGCTCGCCGGAGGCAGCAGGGAGGGGGCCGATAGGAATCGGTGGAGTCGCCTTCAGGTGCGAGTAGTTGTTACAATAACAACGTTGAACTTGCACAAACTTTATAGTTACATTCTTTTGGACTTGCTCAATCAGGCACTCCTATGAGAATCTTATCATCCACAACTGGAGTACGTGGGCTTCTTCATTAATTTTCTCTTTGTTAGCAGCTAATTAAATTTAGCACCAGTCGATCCAAAAATACCCTATATCTAATAATTCAACTAATAGCTCAAAATTTATTAGCTGAAACGTCCAAAAGGAGGATTCAGACATGACTCGACTAATTCAGTAGATTAGTTGATAGCCCTAGCTAACTTCGCTCGGCTACCTGCAGCTAATAGTTAGCACTAATATAATGGATCCAAATATATAGGTTCTTACATTATCAGTTTTATTAATTTTCTATACTCGATTCCAGCTGCTTGCATGCTGAATCATATGGTTCTGGACTTAGCATCACGCCATCTCGGCATGCGTGCTATTGAATCACATGATATCCAAACACGCATTAACCCGTAAACGTGCATGATGTAACATCACGCACATGATCGATCACCAAATAAGTTAATTTCATGCCATAATCATATTTTATTTGTTCATTCACGCTATTTCATCAATCGTCCAGTTATGTAATTACAACCGTATGTGAGCTTCCAGGGTGGCGTGCGTCGTGTGTGGTCGTTCGGTAATCTTTTGATTACCGTGTTTGGGTGCAAGGTGTAAGGAAAACTCTCTTTCTATTTAATGATATACAGGCTATGGCATGTTCTCCAAAAACAAAATTCACGCTATTCCTTTCGATGACTCGATGCAACGACGATGGTGACAATTTGTTAAAGAAAATATTTAGATGTTGTTGGGGACGTGCCCCAAGGCCGGAGAGGCATAATACCTTCGACTTCTACCTAACCAACAAATCCGGTATTCCTTTTATATTTGTGTCCGCAGGATCCAAAGGAGAGGCCCCTGGAGGTAGGACCTCCGCCGAGGAGGCACCTCGGGGGACCATGGAGTCGGTCGGCGGCGGAGGTCCGGCGGCGTCGTCTCCCATACTCGCAGAGGTCAATTGACCAAGCCCCGACTCCCGCGGAGGCCCTACCCGAAGGTGGCGACATCCCAAGACAACGACGTCAAGGTGGTGTGATAGGCCAAGCTGAGGCTCATTTTCAAGAAGCGGACATGATGGGCCTCTCACGGGCAGTGATGGCCGCGGCCCATGTGTCGTAGCGATAAAATGACGGACCAGCTTGCCCTTGGGAGGCTCACTTGTAATAGAGTCACTATCTAGGGTTTCGATACTCCCATTGGAGGCACGCTTGTACTTTTAATCTGTCACTATAAAAGGCGATGCCCCTGTATAATGAAGTGGGTTATCCTCTGGTAGCTACAGTGCTACCTACCCTAGGGCCCACCTTGTAATTTTCTATTATTATTATATTAGCAGAGAGTTCATCTTGGACCCACCATTATACTCTATTCTAAATCTGCTGGAACCGTGTTCCAACAGTTGGCGCCCACCGTTTATGTCTGGCCGGAGATAACGCCCGCAGATGCCACCTAGAAGAAAGGTCTCTGCGAGGAGACGTACCGCCGCTGAGGCGGAGGTACCCAAACCCTGGACTCGCGGGAGGCCGAGAAGAAACACCCGAAGCACCTATGCCTCCGCGCCGAGAGACGGAGGTGACGATGAGAACAACAACACCGTGCAAGGGGGTATCCCACACAACAACCTCCGCCTGTCCAAAACCAAGAAGATGAGCTGACTAGGCTGAGAGCTGAGATGCAGCGCATGGAAGCCGAAAGAGATAGGTTGAGGGCAGAGCAAGCCGCAACCAAAAGGACAATACAATCATCGCGGTAAGCAGAAGAAATAAGGCAGCAAATGGCCATCTTGCAAGTGGAGATCCAGAGAATGCAACCTCCGACAGGAAGCCTCGCAGATACTGCTCAATCGATCACAGCAAATCGCCACCATGCTGCAAACATACAGTCTACACACACCACAATACAAATCCTACCCACACCCCCAAGAATTTTCGACCCAAAGTCACCACTATCCGAAGGCCTGCAAAGCTCACCATGGCCTCCGAGTTACAAGCCAGTGTCTCTGCCAAGGTTCAATGGCAATTCAGACCCAAGACATAATGAGTTTTGAAGCAACTGTAGCCTCCGCAGGTGGTAACGACCACGTCATGGCCAAATCATTTGTAATCGCAGCAGAAGGAGATGCACTGGCATGGTACTCAATGTTAAAACCAAGCACAGTATACTCGTGGGAGAACCTACGAGACCAGATACTGGCAAACTTCAAAGGCTACACAAGTGAGTCACTAACATCATCAGACTTGTTCAGTAACAAGCACCTCAAAGGAGAGCCCCTCAGAGATTACTATCAGAGATTACTATCAGAGATTCCTACACCTCCGGATAAAAGCACTGGATGTTCCAGATGGAGTGGCCATAGAAGGAGCAATCAAAGGACTCAGGATCGGCCCATTTGCTAGTCACTTAGTGAGGAAAAAACAGACCACAATGGCTCAGTTGCATGAAGAGTTCAAGAAATACTGTAGGTCTAACAATGACCTCCGCAAAGGAATAGAAGAAGCAGACAACCAAAGCAAGCAGTTCCCGGGAAATGGCAATAGAAGAGAAAACAAAAACCAGCAAAGGCAACAATACCAGAACCAGCAGAAGCAAGTCTTCAACGTGCAGAGCAGCCATCCTCAGCACAATGCTAACAAGAAAGAGGAGACCAATCAAGAACAGAGAAATCAAGGCAGACAAGGTTATTCCAGAACCAACAAATCCAAGAACTAGAACAAGAACCAAAAACCAATAAAGTTGTATTGTCTCTTTCACGGAGAAGACAAAGGGCATGTTACACGAGAGTGCCCAGAGGCCCTAGAAACATGGGAAAGAATGAAAAACAAACAACAACAATCGCAGCCCTAGCAACAAAGCAATAGAGAAGTAAATCACATATATGACTCTCAGTGGCATCAAAAATACAACCCAAGTTTTCCAGGATATGGTCCAGGAACACTACCGCAGCACAACCTGGCTCAACAGTACTATCCGACATCACTGCCAGCCTGGAGACCAGTCTATCAGCAAACAGGGCAACACCAGGGTTACACTCCGAACAGAGCCAAAAACGGTCTAACTTACATCAACCCAAGACCTCCGCACATAACGCTCATCGAATCAACACAGATGCAGACACCTCCGATAGCACAACAAAGACAGTATGACGCATTACTGGCACCTCCGCAGTATGCTTTAACCTCATCAGCGACCCCGAAGGTGGAGCTTCCGACGGAGAACTAGATAAACCCGCATTCGGCCTTACCAACCATCGGCATGATACTACCTATAGCCGGAGGCTCAGCTTTGGAGTTCAAAACCAAAAAGCAGAAAAAGGACCACCTCTGTATGGTAAACAATGTAGCAGTTCAGGGAGCATACAAATCAACAGAATGGTCCAAGATGCCAATACAATTCACAGAGCAAGATCTCTAGGTAGAAAGCTACCCACACGCGGACGTTATGGTCATAAAGGCAAACATAGCAGCATGAGAAGTAAGCAGAATACTCGTAGACTCAGGGAGCTCAGCAGAGATCATTTTTACCAGTGTCTTTGATCAAATGAAACTCAGCAGAAACTAGCTGCAACTGCCAGATACTCCGTTGATTGGATTTGGTGGCAAAAAGATCAATGCACTAGGCAAGATATCGTTGCCAGTGTCATTGAAAGACGGAGACTGCGCCACAATAGAGTACATCACCTTTGAAGTGGTAGACATTTACTACCAATATAATGCAATACTGGGAAGAGGATTTGCAAACAAGTTTAATGTGGCAATACACATGGAATACCTCTGCATGAGAATGCCAGCATTGCACGGGATCATCACAGTGCGAGGCAGTCAAAAATAAGCAAGGAACATAGAGGAAGCAATCTACAAGGCACATAGAAACATCAATACCATAGCAATAGATGAGCCTCCGGACATTCCTGCGAGAAAGACCAACATGGCAGATCAAGAGGACACAATAACATTACCATTGGAAGAAGCAGTCCCTAACAGGAAAGTGACCATAGGTGCCAACCTATCAGAGGTAGAAAGAGAAGACCTGTTAGAACTGCTAACAAAGAACAAGGACGTATTTGCATGGTCAGCATCAGATCTGCAAGGGATCAGTCGTGACGTGATTGAGCACATCCTCGACCTGAACCCAAATGTCAAACCCAGGAAGCAAAAACAGAGAAAGATGTCCGAAGAACGCATAATTGCGGCAAAAGCGGAGGTGCAAAGATTGTTAGATGCCAAGGTCATCAGAGAAGTCAAGTACTCAGACTGGCTAGCAAATGTTGTCCTAGTGCCAAAAAAGAATGGTAACATGAGAATGTGTATAGACTTCACGGATCTCAGCAAGGCCTACAAAAAAGATCCCTTCCTACTACCAAGGATAGACGCATCAGTTGACAAGGCAGCAGGATGCAAGTGCTTCTCCCTATTAGACTATTTCTCAGGATACCACCAGATATGGCTGAGAAAGGAGGATGAAGAGAAAACAAGCTTCACAACCCCCTTTGGCATCTATTATTTTGTTAGGATGCCAGAGGGCCTCAAAAACGCAGGATCAACATTCTCAAGAATGATTTAGATTGTATTGCGAGCTCAACTCTGAAGGAACATCATAGCCTATGTCGACGACCTAGCAGTGGTCAGCAAGCAAACTGGAGACCACCTAGAGGACCTAAAAGAAACATTTGCCAACCTCAGAGAAGCAGGGCTGAAGTTGAACCTAGAAAAGTGCATCTTCGAAGTAAGCAAGGGAAAGATGCTCGGATACATTGTCGGCCCAGAAGGGCTAAGAGCAAACCCAGACAAAACAAGAGTAGTGTTAACAATGGGAGAACTAGCTACCAAGAAGGAAGTCCAATGACTAACAGGCAGAATAGCAGCACTCAACAGATTCATCTCAAAATTAGCAAAACGAAGTCTACCATTTTTCAAAACACTCAAGCTCTCAGACAATTTTGAATGGGGCAGAGAGCAGTCGGAGGCATTCTAGCAGCTCAAAAGCTATATGACGACCTCATGGTCATAGCACCAGATACAGACGCAACACTGTTGCTGTATATTGCAGCCTCCGCAGGAGCAATCAGTGCCGTACTGGTCCAAGAGAAGGAAGTTGACAACAAAAATGTTTAGCAACTAGTATACTATGTATCAGAAGCACTGCAGGGGGCAAAACTGAACTATTCGAAGGTTGAGAAAATAGCATATGCAGTAGTCACATCATCAAGAAAACTCAAACACTATTTCCAAGAATATGAGATTCTGGTCCCAACAGCACAGCCGCTCACTGACATCCTAGGAAACAAAGAAGCATCAGGGAGAATTCGTAAGTGGGCAACAGAGATTTCCCAGTTCAGCATTAAGTTCATCGCAAGAACAGCAGTCAAGTCACAAGCACTCACAGACTTTTTGGTGAAATGGACATTTCCATAACACGCAGAAGACAAAGCGGAGGCCTCGATATGGACGATATACACCGACGGGGCATGGGGTATCCAAGGTGCAGGAGCTTCTGCAGTATTAATATCACCATCAGGCATCAAAACCGAATACGCAGCAAGATTATGCTTCAAAGCAACCAACAATGTAGCTGAGTACGAAGCAGTAATTCTAGGGCTCAGCAAGGCCAAGGCACTAGGTGCAAAGCACATTATGGTCAGGACAGACTCACAAGTAGTCACAGGGCAAGTAGAGAAAGATTATGTTACTAGAAACCCAAAGCTAGCCACATATCTAGAGGTAATCAAGGGTCTAGAAAAAAGATTCTAGGGGTTAACTCTAAAGTATATCCCAAGGGGGGATAACACAGAAGCAGACGAGTTGGCCAAAGCAGCAGCGAATCAATCGGAGGTACCCGAAGGAACATTTTTTCCAAGAATTGAAAACTCTAAAGACCATGAAAATATCCAAGGCATTTGCGGAGGTGCTCCTAGTAAGCATAGAGGATTGGAGAAAAGCAATACTCGACCATATTAACAGAGTTCATGTGACATCAGATGAACAAGCGCAGCGAGATTGGCCACATGGGCAAGGAATTATACAATAATCGGTGGAGTTCTGTACAAGAAAGGCATAGTTCAACCACTGCTCAAGTGTATCACCGAGTCAGAAGGAAGAGACCTCTTGCAGGACATTCACTCAGGAATGTGTGGATCACATATTGGTCCTAGAGCACTCTCAGCCAAAGCAATCAGACATGGGTTTTACTGGCCCACCCATATCAAGGATGTGTTACACATAGTAACAACGTGCAGGGCATGCCAGAGTTTTGCACCACACCAGACATCTCTGGGGGAAAAAACGTAGCTGGTACCTCTGGTCTGGCCACTTCAAAGATGGGGAATGGACCTTGTCGGCCCGTTACCTCCGCCGCAAGGCGGGAATAAGTATGCAGTGGTAGCAGTAGAATACTTCACAAGATGGATAGAGGCCAAGCCACTTGCAACCATAACCTCCAAAACAGTCAAAAAATTCTTCTGGAAAAACATAATTTGCAGATTCGGGGTGCCAAGAACACTCACAGTCGACAACGGCAAGCAGTTTGATTCAGATAAGTTCAAAGAATTCTACGAGAGCATCGGCACATGAATAGCCTTCACCTCCGTGTATCATCCAGAAACTAATGGAGCAGTGGAAAGATCAAACAGAATCATATTCTCAGCAATCTCAAAAACGCTGTTAGATCACAAGAAGGGCAAATGGGTTGAAGAACTACCCAAGGTGGTATGGTCCCACAACACAAACGTATCGAGAGCCACCGGGTTCACTTCATTCAAGTTACTGTATGGAGAAGAAGCAATGATGCCAGAAGAAATCAAGTATCAAAGCCTCCATGTGATCAAGCAAAACCTCACAAAAGATGAAGAATACAACAAAGAGATGACCAAAGCCTACAGACTTGAGGCCATTGATAACATCAACAAATACCAAGACCAAACTAGAAGATAGAGGGACAAAAAAGTGGTCATCAGAAACATTCAAGACGGTGACTGGGTGATGAGACAAAGGCCAAACGCTCAAAATATAGGGAAGCTGCAACCAAAATGGGAAGGACCATTCATAGCAAAGCAAGGTGGAAGAAGGGGGTCTTTCTACCTACAAGATCAAGAAGAAAGGACATTGGCTCACTCCTGGAACATCGGCAGCCTTAGAAAATATTACACATAGAATGTAAGGACTCCGTGGAACTATAAGCGGAGGTCCATAGATTTAAATTTCTGCAATTTACATTTCTTGTAAAACCGGCTTGCACTCTTTTTCTCACACAGGGGCTCCAAATCGGAGGTGAGGTTTTTAACGAGGCAAGACCGTTTGTAATCAACCTTTGAAAATATAAAGAGGACCCTCAAAAATTGATACAAGCAGTCGAAAGTAGCCAGTATCGTGTTTGCAATATTCGACAACACTTCACGATTTGCAAGGTCGCTTCACACCTATCTTTAAGCAAGATGACAAGGCATGAAGCGACCTTCGGGGAATGCCACAAGTCCTCAAAAAAGACCTATCATATCAGGCATCGGGACAGGCACCCGCAACCACGAATTGCAAGATAATCAGAAAAAGATCTGCGAACCAATCAGGCACCGGTAGCTCTAAAATGGGCATAATGCTAGTCAGCAGCAATAATGACCTCCGAAACAAAGCGTTACCAAATTGAAGGTAACATGAACTTGCAAAGCAACCTCCGAGCGAAACACATTTCAAAGCGGAAGCAGGAACAATACAAAAAGAACCTCCGTGACATAAACATTCCAAAATGGAGGCAACAAATAATATAAATAATCTTTATTAATTAACTTTTTAGTTACAACCAATAAGGCTCATTGCGTCTCGCTCACAATAAGAACAATGTGCGAGACCAAAGCGCACAACCTCTGGCTCAAGATATCTAGCCTCCACCCAGTTAACCTGCTACCACAAGACATGGAAGTGGCTCGGAGGTTGCCAACACTTCAGCTTGCAAAAGAGCAAAGAGTGCAACCTCCGGAAGTACATCTGAAGGTAAGCAAACTAAGACTCCCTAAAAAGCAGGTGCTGGTGGAGGTAAGCTTTGATCAGTCACGGAATACACCCTATCGCCTCCTAGCGGCATACCACCCTATGCCTCTAGAAACCCAGCCAGTTGAATCAAGTCCAACAATCGCTCGATATGAAGAGAAGGAGGTGAACCTCCAATGCCAGCTTGTACATTACACACTCTACAATCATCTGCTAGCACACCACTTTGCAGCTTCCATCAGCAAGCAACCACCGCATCCAAAATCCTTACACCAATCACACTGAATAGGATCACAGCCGACCACCACCTCCAAGGATACAAAGGGAATCCAGGTAGAGTATCGTTGACAAACAGAAGCATCACCATATTTAACATTGGCAACAGGTTCACTGATGTGGCTATTCCATTACGAGTCCTCACATAGTACCAACGCAAAGACAGCTCCTAGGGAGCATCATCAATATAATGTACACAACAAAGCAGCCTAAATGATAAAGGGGGAACATATCTTTTTATAAGGACCTCCCAAGCATCATTAAACTAGCTGCAGCTACCTATCATTAAAGGAAGTAAGTACAAAATTAGTACTTGTACCATCGCACGTCAAGAGGCAAAAGTACAAAATCAAAGGCAGTAAATAACAAAGATACTCAAAGTACATAGAGGCACTATAAAAGAAGTGGAGCTTAAATGGCACACACCCCAACAGACAGGAAGCAAGTAACCACACGTAGCCCATCACAGCAACAATAAAAAACAACAGAGATGGAAGCTGATGTACGCATACGGACAAATAGAAAACACAAGATATCGTGAAAAAATTTGTAAAGGGTTTAGCAAAGTAGCTAACCCGGAGGCCACGAGGACCTCTGGAGAAGTGCAAAAGAAGCTAGCTGACAGCGCAAGCCAATCCGGATCATCGACAACTAAGAAGCAAGGGGCATACCGCGTAAGAACTCATAACGTCCCCCGTTTTCGCAAGCCAATCCAGATCATCAACCAAAGGATGTCATCACTAATCAAGCGTCAGGACGCGCGGAGGCAATTCCGGAGACAACAGACACAAGAGCAACAAGGAAAAGCCGACATGCAGGAAAGACAAGGCCAGCCCTGGTCGAAGAGAAATAACGGCTATCATATCCATCTTGTAACCAAAGGAGAAATAAATTATATATAAAGAAATATACATCAAAATGGTTACATCCTCCAAGGAGAAAAAGAAAAACAAACTCAGAGGTTCAAGGCCTCCGATGGAATCAAATCGACCTCCGCAACTCTGCTGAGGTCAAGCTAAACAAACCCCGAAGCAACAGCCTCATTGCGGCGTCGCACCTCCGCGTAAATCGGGAATAAGTTACAAAGGCCCAGTCGGGCCACACCACGCGAGAGAACGAGTAAAACTAGAGCGCCTATCATCTAAGCCACCAAGAACAAAATCGAACATATCATCCACAATACGCCTATGAAACGCCGATTTCCAATAATCCCACAGCTCCCCGCTACCGAAAACGCCATCATGCATGAAAGTACTAGGGTCAACCTCCTGCACAGGCCCCAAACTGCAGACCTGCGCAAGATGATTTGACCATTAATAACTTACATAACTTAAGGTAACCAAATGTATTTCTTATATATGCCCAGCGGCACAGCGTCAGCAAAAGACTAACAATCTGACAACTACGAGTCAAGCTCAATCTTTTACCTCCTCCTCAGCAGTCGGATCCTGAGCCTCCGCCACGACCTCCAGCTGGGTGTCCGCCTGCACCGTCGTCGTGTCAGCTCCAGCACTCGCAGAATGAATCTCAGTCCTGGAGACAGCAGCGTCGGTAGACCCCCTGGTGCGTGCAGAAGTGTCACCAGAAGCCGCCGAACCTGGAGCGCCGCGCTTGCCATACTTCAGTTCCTAAAACAAGCGGAGGTAAGGAAGAGAAAAAAGCAACCAACAGAATGTGACAAAATACAAAGTAACAAGGAAAGCAATCTGTACCGTCTCACGAGAAATATTGGCCATGGCCACGGTCTCAAAATGACCAAACTTGGACCAGAATTTCTCCATAAAACTATGAACAGTGGTTTTCACAAACCGTCTGTTCACCTAAGTTCACGGGGATCATTCAGCTCAGGGACTTTGAAGTTCCCAATCTTCTGGATTTCATCAGCAACAAAAAACTTGCAAAAATAGGTAGCAGACATTATGGCGCTAAAATCGGACACACCAGCAAGAAATTCATTGATCTTGCCAGCATTGGCTCTGATCCAAGACAAGACGCTGGAGGTCGAGGTCTCTGGATGGAGCAGAGTCACAACGCCACCAAAAGCCTGGAGAACGGAGACGTAAGATTTTGCCACCTCTAGCCCGATCGACCTCGCGACAGTCAGCTCATTCTCAAGTTTTTCAACTCTAGCCTTAAGAGCCTCCGTCGAAGGAGATTGGAGATCTCAGTAGCCTTGTCTGCTCGCTGAGTAGCAGCAGCCTCTGCTTCCTTGGCAGCGACAAGAGACTTCTTCAAGTCATCAGACTGGACCCTAAGAGCTGATAATTGCTTCTCTAAATCGAAGGTTTTATTCTCTAAATTAGAGGTCTTCTACGCCAGCTGTTCCTTCTCATGAGTCTGAGACTCTACCTCCGCTTTCAGCACCTTGATAGCATCATTCTTCTTGACCAATTCAGCGCCACTGCTGGTCTTAACTGCCATAGACAAGGCGGCACTCTAAAAAGAATACCAAAGTAATAGCAAAATCAGACACACAGGAAGAAGAAGGTAAAAATCGTTAAGAATGGAGAAGAATAAACCCAACTCACAATAATATGGTGATTAATGTTGGCGTTCAACAAAACACGAAGCGGCAGCTTAGACAGATGTTGGTACAGGTCTCCACCAATAGAATCGGTCAGTTGGTCGACACCTTGAGCCTAGCCAAGGAGCACACTTGCACTCTGCTTAGGATCACTGGTGGATGGCGAAGACCGAGAGCCTCTGGCGCCCCGCGGAGGCTGTGGCGGTTTAGACACCGCCTCAGAAACAGCACCTCCGGGTAAAGGCACGGCAGGCACTGGAGGCATCGGAGATGCAGTCTGAGCAGCCTTTGCAGCGATATGATCTAAAAACAAGTAAATAAAATCAAACAGCAAGTAAGAGATGCAAATAGAAAATAAAAATCTTACAACCATCATGCACATGCTCACCGAGCAAGGAAATCTCCTCATTCGAAGCTTTACCACAAGAAGCCTTCATAGTCAAGAAATTTAAATAAGTCATGCTATGAGTAAGAACCCCACCTTGACTCGCAGTGTAAGCATCCTCGAAGACCTTAACATTCTCTGCTTCATGCTGCGCATCCTTCGCAAGCTCCTCAATATCATGAGCACCAATAGCCGCCTCCTCTAGCTCATCCTCATTAGAGCTAGCATCAAGATAGACGCTTGCGAATGGCCTTGCAGCAACCTCAGACGGAAGTGCTTCAACAAGTTGAGGCGGAAGTGCAGTAGATGGCACAATAGGCTGGAGTGAAGGCGAACCGGAGACGTCAACCGTGAGAACATGGGATACCTCCGGAGAGTTAGCAGCAGTCAACGAAGACCGCCGAGACGGACCCTCGGAACCAGGCACCATCAGAACACCAGGCTCCGTCAGAGTCTCGATAGCCACCTCGTGATCAACAACAATGTTCCCTTCTTCATCATGGAGATCACCAATGGTTTCCTCCATCTCCGCAGATTCAATGGAGGTTTCCTTCTGCCTCTTCGAACCTCCGTGCGTCAAAGTACCACCTTTCCTTTTCTTCGACTTGGCAGCCTTCGTAGCAGCACCGGTAGCAACCAAATCCTTCTTCTCATTCTTCTTGATCTTCTTAGGGAGCTCACGCTCAGTGTAGTGAACGCCGAGCTCCTCAAAAACCCTGTTGAGGCGAGGCATGATGCCAGCCTCAGACCTCCGAGCGAGATACTCCTTAGAAACTTCACCTAAAATTTTGACAGCTTTCTATTCTGTCTCTAGAACAAACTGAGTAGCACTTTCGCCTTCAGGAAGTCGAATGCCAAAGTGTAGGCAGGGGATCCCACCAGCAACTCCAAAAATGGGAAGATCCAGCTTATGCATCACAAACTTCTTTCTGTCTTTACCACCAATCAAAGGCCAGAAGTCAGAAGTGATCATTTCCTCCACAAGGTCCCTACCACCTGAATAGCGGCAAGCTACAGTAAAAGCCTCCGTGCACGACCTCTGTTTCTCAGAATCGACGGACCCGGGATTAACATTAGTTAGCAGGTTCATCCGCGTCATCACGGAGGCATAGGGAAACCGGATGACCTGCTTCCCACCCTCCTCAGGCCGGGTAACACTGGGGGTCTTCACATAGAACCAGAAATCCAACAGTCAGCAGGCTCATATTTCCCCCTCTGACACCAAGAGATTGCAACTTTCTCCCTACCCTTGCCCAGGTTTCTCTTGGCCATAAAGCTACAAGACGCAAACTGAGCCAGCTTGTTACCAACATACCGCGGTTGCTTCTACAGCTCATAGTACTCCGCAAAGGTATTTATACTCAACTCTCCGCCATAAGACTCAACAGCCCAAAGAAACTTGCTCATATTCAGGAAAGCATGGGGAGTCATGTGATGAAGCTACACTTTGAAGCACTCAAGAACATACCGAAGAAAGTTGGTGCAAGGGAAGGGCAGGCCGCAGGTGAAAAAATCCCTAAAGACAACGGCCTCGTCCTTCTCAGGTTTTGAAACAGTCTCCCCACACGGAGGCCGCCCGCGACTGATATGGACTGCCCATAAGCAATAAAAAATATATTTTTTCTCTCTCTACCTGTGTTAGTTGCTGCTCCCGGCAGCTGCTTGCTTCGCCCGCTGGCCATCCGCGCCGCCCTCGTGCTGCTGCCTTGGCCATCTGCGCCGCCCCGCGAGGCTTCCGCTCACGCTGCCACCACCCGCCGCCACATCCAACCAGGGAGGAGATTTGATGGAGCAAAGCAATGCCGTAGAAGTTGAATGACGCGCGTGAACCAACGCGAAACCATGCCCGTGGCTACCATGAGGACCGGAGGAGAAGGAGAAAGGGCTAGCCTTGAGGAAGCAGAACATGGCACGACCAGAGGATGACCGGTCAGGCAAGCGCCGCCCAATCCTACCGCCGGCGAGCGCACGCACTGCGCCCCGCCTCATCGTGGGTGAGCTCACACGAGCTCTGCCCAACCACGTCACCAGCGAGCATGCGAGCTGCTCTGCCCTACCTTCTCGTGGGCAAAGACACGGCAGCTCCGCCCAACACCGCCGCCGTTGAGAGTGCGAGATCTGGCCCGCCCCGCTGTCGGCCTCGATGGAGTAAACATTTCAAAGGAGTGGGAAGTGGCGGTGGCTAACAAGCAGAAATTACCTCTGGCGGCGGAATTTGCTAGGCGGAGGCGCCGATTCGCGAGGAGTCGAGGAGGTTGCGCAACAGAGACGAGCAGAAGAGAGGCAAGGTTGGGCTTTGGTGTTTTTTATTCTGCAACTGGGCCCCATATTTTGGTCCATTTAGGCTCCACATTGTGGCAATAGCAATAGCTATGGCCTATTGACATAAAGTTGTTCCGTACGGACTAGTTGGGCCATATATATTGTGGTTGTTCTAAGAGCAATTCCAGTAGTAGCCCCTAAAACAGAGCCCCTACTTTTTATTTGGGTGCTCCCCTACTACTTTTGTGTGCCTAAAATTTTGCTTCTACTCCAACAACACTACCTAAATTTGAACCCCAAATTCTATTAATAGACACGACGCATGGCCCTGCGACTCCATGTGCGCACGTGAGGCTGGCCCGCTGCCGCCAGGTGGCACAGCACCCGCCGCCATGGCTGTCGAGGGAGCCCTATGGGGAGGGAGAGGGAGCACCAGGCGCCATAAGAGGGAGGGAGGGAGGGAGAGGAGCGCCGCTCCATAGAGAGGGTGGGGGTGCTGCGCGTGGAGAGGCTGAGAGCGGGAGAGGGGTACAATGCCCTAGAGAGATCGAGTGGGAGAGAGAGGATAAGTCTAAAAGCCAAACTCCTCGCGTTTATGTAAATCTTATATATATATATGTCCTCCGAGCTAGGCGAGTATTTTTGGAGATGGGCACTATAGCGTGCTCGTCTTCGAAAATCGGTTTATATATGGAGGCGGTCATCTTGAAAATAGACTATAATTAAATTGACCTTTAGAGGAGGGTATTCTCTGATCGGCTCTGTTAATCGCTGGGCATTAAGCGAGGCGGTTGCATTTTGTGACTGCCGCGGTTAATGTTTGAGCAGTGCCTCTTAAAATCATATTTTAATTAAGCAGCATCCACAATGTCCTTGTTGGTGGCCTGGAGCTGACACAATTCTGATGAGGAAGATGAAGAGGACACGAACACGAGTGGACGCAATGAAAC
>CM041629.1:52893029-52921633 GCA_023333625.1 Bothriochloa decipiens
TAAGCTTCCTTCTATAGTTAGCGGGTGCTCAGGGATTATTCTAACAGGAGCTGTGCCCCACTAGGGTCATCGCCGAGGTCCTTCTTCACCGCGTAAGTGTAATCCTCATTATGTTCTCTGATCGTATGGTTGTCAATAAACATTATTTATCACTATACAAGCATCTGATTCATGCTGGCTTGTAACTCTTTCGTGTTGGCGTGTAGAGCCAATCGACCAGCGCATTATTGGTGGCGGCCGACGACGCATCACGTCCGGTATATGAACTGTCTGACATTGCCTACTCGTCACTGCTATCCTACTAGCTTAGTTGAGTTGGCCAACTGCTATCCTACGGCTCGTTGGATTGGATTGGTTGGCCTACTGCGGCTGTTTATATGTATTTTAATTAAAAGAAAACAATTACCCTACTGGCATCACATCTGCATCAGCGCCATGCACGTCCATCAATCGATTGACACGTGATCCTGGTGGTGGTGTTCCGTCGTTAGCCTCGCTCTACTCCCCCTGTGGATCTGCTTCGGCGCCATGCACGTTTTCGACATGAACCACCCCCTGTTTTCAACATAGATAGAGACTGCTGTGGGACGCTCACTAAGTTCAGTAATCACCCTGACATTGAGTACTGAGTAGTAGGAAACATACATAAATAAGCTCCTCAGACATACTAGAGGCACATCCGCAAATGGCTACCAATAACGCCACTGCTGCCGAGGCGAGGACTGTTGACCCCTCAGTGTGGGGTGAATTCTTCATCAACTACGTCCCTCAATCCATGAAGGCATGCACACATTTGCTGCTCATATATATAGTAGTACAGTTTATTAATTTGCATCAACCCTGCTTCTGCATATATAATTCTTGTAGATGTCGGAGGGAAGCTTAAGGGAGAGGGTCAATCAATTGAGTAAGGAGGTGTGTGGACTATTTGAGGCTTGCAGCGACAGAAATGCGGTGCACCAAATGATCCTTGTGGACACCCTCCAGCATTTGAGTATTGATCATCTCTTCAAAGAGCAGATTGATGCCACACTACGTAGCATCCATGGTTGTGGAGGATTCAATAGCCTCCATGAAGTTGCCCTGCGATTTCGCCTTCTTAGGACCCATGGTCTCTGGGTTTCTCCAGGTAGGTTTATATGTGTGGATGCATATATATTGCACTACTGGAAACTCGAAATTCCCTGAGGGTTTAGATTTTTTTATGGTTATTGCATAAACCGTCAGGGCAAATAAAATTACCTTGATGGTTTTTGAAAAAACACATAGAGAAGTTGACAAATCTTATCTTGACCATATCATTATTACAGACGAATTGATCAGCAAGTTCAGAGGCGATAATGAAAACTTCCATACAGAAATAACGAATGATCATAGAGGCCTGTTAAGCTTATATAATGCAGCTCACCTTTTAACACATGGAGAGATGGAACTTGAAGAAGCAATTCTATTTGCAAGGCATCATCTGGGACTGGGATTATTAACATGTAGCCTCAAGGCCCCATTAGCTGGTCAAGTGACCCGGGCCCTTAAGCTACCATTGCCAAGGACACTGAAGAGATTGGAGGCCCTTGATTATATGTCCGAATACACTCAGGAGCAAACATACAATCCCTCCATACTAGAGCTTGCAAAAATGGATTTTAATCTACTTCAATGTCTTCACTTGAAAGAGCTCAAAGCCATCTCCCAGTACGTGTGTTCTAAACTTCTAATTATCTCTTATTCTGATAAGTTTTTTTCATTCCCATTTTGTGATGTCAGTCTTTCACTTCCACAATAGTTTAATTGAAGTTTTTAATTTTCTTCAGTTCACGAGAATATCCTCTAGCTTTCTATAGGCTGCAGAACTTCACGGTTGTAAGGGCAGCTTGAGAACCTGTTTACCACATCCCCAATTGTGAAACTATTTAAATGCACGACTCACTATTCTCTACATATAAAATTTGTAGATACAAGTGAAGTTTAAATAGAAATGCGGGTGACCTTAAAACTAATCATGCATGAGCTTTAATTTACTTCACAGCTCCTTGAATTATATGTAAAATTCTAGGCCTCACTCTGTCTTTTTATATGTCATATTAGGTTTGCCCTAAGCCAAACATTTGTATCGTGGACCATCAATTACTAAAATTATATATAGATTCATGACATAACATTTATGTTTTTTGATTTATTATTATGAGAAATATTTTCATAATATATATAATTCATATATATGTTGTGAAACTATAAGGTTTTTTTTGAAATGAATGGTTAAAGATAGTAATATTTAACTTATCAAGATAGAATTAATGTGACATGTAAAAAATGGAGGGAGTAACTCGGTTAGAGTTGTGGCATATTAGATAAAAAAAAAACTATAACTTTTGTCCTCAGTGTTTCAATATAAGGCATTTAAGACAAACCAATTGGGCATTTATTTTTTGTCCTTACGTCATATGAAAACAAACAGTTAGATCTCTTTTACAGTCCTTGGAGGCACCAAGAAATGTGACAACATTATAACTAGGGAGATACACTACTTTTTAAAATGAACTAGGGTCAATCAATTGAGGAAGGAGGTGTGTGGACTATTTGAGGCTTGCAGCGACAAAAATGCGGTGCACCAAATGATCCTTGTGGACACCCTCCAACATCTGAGTATTGATCATCTCTTCCAAGAGCAGATTGATGCCACACTACGTAGCATCCATGGCTATGGAGGATTCAATAGCCTCCGTGAAGTTGCCCTGCAATTTCGCCTTCTTATTAATTAGGACCCATGGTCTCTGGGTTTCCCCGGGTAGGTTTATATGTGTGGATGCAAGAGTGCATTCCTTTCCTAGAACTGCAAAATGCGAAGTTTTAGTATATAGGTGCCGAATTTTTGTACCTTCAATTCATAGTGTTATTAATCTGTTAGCTCAAAATTATTAAGGACAGTAAACGTGTTCATTTTAGTACCTCATGTGAGATTGGTAGGCAGGGAACCTAGTACTCTTCGAGGCTGTAAAAGGCTAAATAATTAATTTCTACTCATGAACACAAATTAGTCCACAAATTAACCTACTGATGATATATAGACAAAATGTTTCAGATGGTGGAAGGATATCTACCGAGAAGTGGAACTAAACTACGCACGTGATTGCGTGGTTGAGTCGTTCTTCTGGTCCTACGTAGTATACTACGAGCAGGATCACTCACGAGCTCGGGCAATGCTTACCAAAGTTATTGCACTAGTGACCGTGTTAGATGACACTTATGATGACCATGCTACCTTAGATGAGTCCCGTAAGCTCTCTGAAGCTTTACGAAGGTTCGTATTAGTCAGTTTGGCTGATTAATTAATTATTACTTGACCTTATTCCTTTAGCCTGTTGTACGTGGATTATTCAATAGCTAGTTTATTAATTTGGATGCAAGATATATATGGTGTGTTGCAGATGGGACCATAGTGCAGTTTCTATGTTACCTGACAGGGCCGTGCCGTCAAAATCCGAGGCCCTGTTCTAAACTCGAAACATGCCTTGTTTAAAAATAGAATATAAGATGTTTTGGTTTTTCAAGAGTATATATATATTAGTTTTACTATATATGCATATATAGTATATATTTTGGTGCATGGGGAAACTATGTATTTAGAAAAAGACAAAGTGTCTTATACTTTTATGATTTGTAATGAAGAAAATACAAGACAGTGACCCGTAAGAAATAATTCATTACAAAGAGTAAGACAAAATTGCTCACAGAAGTTATCTCAAAATTTACATGCATCAATTCATCGGAAGTTCAGCACTACATCAAATTTGGCCTCGCTGCCTAGCGGAGATGATAAGTTTACTGAGTTTGAGCGTTCTCCATGGAGCGGAGACGTGAATGAAACTGAAGGACAAAAAGCCAACGCACATGGATTCATCACTCATCACAGGGCAGACTTGGCTATTGAGTATCGGAACTAATCGGCACATGATAGGCTACTACTTTTGGGGCCCCTACGAACCTGAGGCCCTGTTCGATCGAACGGGTTGCACACCCTTGTGCACGGCCCTGTTACCTGAGTACCTGAGGAAGTTCTACCTTAGGCTGTTACGAACCTTTGAAGACTTTGAGGATGAATTGCAACCAAATGAGAGGTACCGTGTGGCTTACACCAGGGAAGCGGTACGCACAAATTATGAAACAACCACCAACAATCTATCAATGATCAAATCTCTCTCATATATACAAGTGTTGATGCATTATTATCTATACAGTTTCAGATGACGTCTGAAAGTTATCTCCAGGAAAGCGAATGGTTTTATCATAGTTGCAAGCCGACATTTAAAGAACAAGTAAAAGTGTCTACGGCATCAATTGCACCTCAGCTAATGGCTACAACGATTCTAATGGGCATGGGTGATGAAGCAACCAGAGATGCATTTGAGTGGGCACTGAGGGGAGACACTGTTGTTATGACCTTCGGGCGGATAACCCGTTTCTTGAACGACATTGCTTCATTTAATGTAGAATTTGTTTCCATGTCATTTTTACGTGGTTGTTAATCAATGCTCATAATGTGCTTCTTGTGGTTATATAATTTGAGCATGCACTTTCTGTTGTTTAATTTGCAGAGTGGAAAGAGCAAGAAAGATGTGGCATCTTCTGTGGAGTGCTACATGGACGAGTACAATGTAACAAGTGAGGTGGCCATTACTGAGATTGGCTACCTAATCGAGGACGGATGGAAGACAACAAACAAAGCTCGATTTGAGCATCCTGAGCTACTTCCAGCGGTGCAGCGACTTATCAACTTCATAGTGTGCATGCCGTTCACCTACGGTGGTAAAAAAGATGCACACACAAGTGGCAAGGCTATGAAGGAGACGATTGAACGCCTTTACATCAATCCCATACCCCTCTAGCTAAGATATTTGTGGTTGGTGTTAAATGCAGCCCTACATACATGCATTATGAATATTTATCATTTATCAACCAATAAATAAGAGTGATGTATGCCGCAGAACAAATCTGAAGATATTCTTCATCATATAGATAAGAATAGTAGCAAAATAAAACTTGTCACTTAGAGATGAAATAAAAATGTATTGATGTTATAATGAAAAACTGCCATCTTTTTTTTGAAACTGAAATAGTTCCATTCTATGCATCTTGACACACTTTATGCACTCCTCTCTACACAATGATAGAGTTCACACACACTTCCAACATCTCAGTCGCCTGATATCGAGGAGAGTGCTCACGCAGCAGCTTCCTTCTTTCTTCGATTTTAGAAGGGAGGGCTTGGGGAGGCAGGTAGGCATGATGCCGAGCGAGGACAGGGCAACCAAATGGCAAGAGTTAGGCGGGGGCGATGACCGTGGAATTCGGCGTTTCCCTGTGTTTAGCGTGGTGTGGGGGGCAGCGGGGTTTACGAGAACGGGCTAAAGAAGGTGGATGGGAGACATCCGAGAACATGCTGGAGAAGGCGGACGGGGAGACGACAACTGATAATCCAATGGCTGAGATTGATGATGTGAAAAAAATAAAAAAATGGGCACTTTAAGGCTAACAGATCCCTAGAGTTCATCATGCATTTTTGACAAACTTCCAAAACAGGGATCACCCTCTCTTGTGCAATTTTGGCTGTCAACTAAGAATACAGAGCCCTAAAAAATTAGAATATTGGAGCAAAAGATAACCAAATAAACTACTCTAGGATTTGTTTCTGTTCTTGTCGAAACAGTACTTCATATTTCCTTATTTTGACAACACAACTATGGTACAAATTTATTCGCGGGTCAGAGACTCACATTGTGTTGTCAGTTCACCTACGGCCCAAGTTTCTTTGTAAATGTGGGTCAGGGGTTGGGGCCTGGGCAGTACACGTACTGCTGCAGCGGGTCGGGTGAGCTCTCTTCGATCAATACGGGCTCAGGCAGCACAGCTGTTGCCTTCAATCCTCCACCTCCCTCGAATGCCGCACGCCAGCCGGCTACATATACCATAGCATGCAGCCAGTCCCAACGCCGCGCAAGCCAGGCTGAGAGGTAGGCAGGCAACAATGCCGGTTTCTTCTGAATCTGAACCCATGTTCATTACAACCTTTGGCAAGGAGATCGAGCCGGAACAAGCAAATCGATTTGTCTGCTGCAGCATCAGCTCAAGCCTTGCAATCTAAGAGTGAGAGGCAATCAGGCAACAGTCAATTAATCCCACTGTCCAATGATCTGCTTGAAAGAGTACACAAGTTCAAACCAGAGCACAGATGCGGCACCTAGTTCTGTTTAGTGACCTGTACAACTGTTTACAGTGACACCAATGATTTTCACACGTGTTGGGGATCGACCCCAGAGCCGCTGAGGGTTCTTACCTCCGATTTGGTTTCTAACCATGTTCCAACGGTTTCTGTCTCCATGTGCAGGGTACAGCGAAGCAGCGGACTCCGAGAGGTGTGACCTCCGCTGCTAAGGCTTCGCCGGTGACCATGGGGGCGTCGAGGCGCAGAGGCCCGGTAAAGACGTCTCGCTTCAGGCGGAGTCCTCCAAAGCCGAGCAGAGGTGGAAACCTTCGACAAGGACCCCTATCGCTGGCAGAGATCAAAGCGGAGGTATCGACGGTGCATAAAGGAGGCTCACCAAAACGGCGAGTTGGGCCTGGCAGAAGCGTTGCGACAGCGGTGGAGCGGTCATGGGCCGCCAAAGCAATAGCTAATGAGCCGCGGCCCATGGGCCCCGACGGAGATGGCGAGGACGTCATTGCCCTCACGGGGTCCACATGTAATACGGTTGAATATTAGGGTTTCGAAACTCCCTTCAGGGGGTATGCTTGTACTTTTAGTTTTAGGTTGTGTGGCCACTATAAAAGACGATGGCCCCCTGTGTAATAAGGGCAATTGTCTTCTGGTAGTTACAGTGCCACCTGCCCTAGGGCCCATATTGTAATTTCCCCCAAATACATTTACAGTGAGTTGACCTCGGTCCCACCATTACACCGTATTCTAAACCTGCTGGAACCATGTTTCAACAGTTGGCGCCCACCGTTTGTGTCTGGCCAGAGATAACACCCGCAGATGCCACCAAAAACAAGAACCTCCGCTAGGAGGCGTACCGCCACTGAGGCGGAGGTACCAGAACCCTTCTCTCGAGGAAGACCAAGAAGAAACGCTCGAAGCACACCTACGCCTCCAGAAGGGAAGACGAAGGTGGCAATGAGAACAACAACAATGAGCAAGGGGGGATCCCCAGAACAACCTCAGCCAGTCCAAAATCAAGAGGATGAGCTAACCAGGCTAAGAACTGAAATGCAGCGCATGGAAGCTGAAAGAAACAGATTAAGGGCAGAGCAAGCTGCCACTCAAAGGACAATGCTATCATCGCGTCAAGCGAAAGAAATCAGGCAACAGATGGCTATCTTGCAAGCGGAGATCCAAAGCATGCAACCTCCGGCAAGCAACCTCGTGAACACCACTCAGCCACCCAGACTCAACCAGTACATTGCTGTAGACACGCAACCAATACATAGTGCAATGCTACCACAACCAACATCATCAAGAATCTTCGATCCCAAATCACCATTATATGAAGGCCTGCAAAGCGCACCATAGCCTCAGGCCTACAAGCTCGTATCTTTGCCAAGTTTTAACGGCAAGACAGATCCAAGGCAGTTCATAATGAGTTTCGAGGCAGCAGTAGCCTCCACTGGAGGCAACGATCATGTAATGGCCAAGTCATTCGTAATAGCAGCAGAGGAAGACACCCTGGCTTGGTACTCAATGTTAAAGCCAAGCACTGTATATTCCTGGAAAAACCTACGTGACCAGATTCTGGCAAATTTCAAGGGGTATACAAGCGAGTCACTAACATCATCAAACTTGTTTAGCAACAAACATCTTAAAGGAGAACCCCTTAGAGACTACTACCAAACCCTACACCTCCGTGCCAAAGCACCCGACGTCCCAGACAGAGTAGCCATAGAAGCGGCAATCAAAGGACTCCGGATTGGGCCATTTGCTAGCCACTTGGCCAGGAAAAAGCCAACCACAATGGCGCAATTGCATGAAGAATTCGAGAAGTATTGTAGATCAGACAATGACCTTCGCAAGATAATAGAAGAAGCAGACAATCAAAGTAAGCAGTTCTCAAGTAGCATTACTAGAAAGGACAACAGACCTTAGCAAAGAAAAAATTACCAGAACCAACAGAAGCATGTCTTCAATGTTCAGAATAGCCAGCCTCAGCAGCACAATGACAAGAAAGAAGAAGGTAACTCGGAACAAAGAAACCAAAATGGACAGGGTTACAACAAGAACAGGAGGTCCAAAAATTGGAACAAGAACCAGAAGCCAAAGAAACCGTATTGTCTCTTTCACGGAGAAGATAAAGGTCATGTCATGAGAGAGTTCCCAAAGGCCCTTGAGACGATAGAAAGAATGAAAAGCAAACAGTCATAGCAACAACCTCTGCAACAAAACACCAGAGAAGTAAATCACATGTATGGACAGCAGTGACATCAGCAATACAACCCAAGCTTCCCGGGATATGGTACAGCACCACTACCACAACACAGTTTAGCACAACAGCACTATCCAACATCGCTACCAGCCTCGAGACTAGTGCATCAGCAAATAGGGCAGTATCCAAGCCATATAGCTAGCAGAGCAGAAAGCAGTCTGACTTACATCAACCCGAGACCATCGCATATCACGTTCATCGAAACTCCACAGGTGCAACTACCTCCGATGCGCCAGCAAAGTCAATATGAGGCCTTGCCAGCACCTCCACAACATAGCCAATCATCATCAATCAGTCCAATGGCAGAACCTCCGATTGAGAACCAGATGAATCCACACTCTGCCTTACTGACCGTCGGAATGATACTACCAATAGCCAGAGGCTCAGCTCTAGAATTTGAAACAAAAAAGCAAAAGAAGGATCACCTTCGCTTGGTAAACAATGTAGCACTTCAGGGCGCATTCAGGTCAATAGAATGGTCCAAAGTACCAATCGAGTTCATAGAACAGGACCTTCAGGTAGAAAGCTATCCACACGCGGATGCTATGGTGATCAAGGCAAACATAGCAGCGTGAGAAATAAGCAAAATACTCATAGACTCTGGGAGTTCAGCGGACATCATTTTCGCTAATGTGTTTGATCAGATGAAGCTTAGCAGAAGCCAGTTACAACCAACAGATACACCATTGATCAGCTTTGGCGGGAAAAAGATTGATGCACTAGGCAAGATAGCACTGCCAGTGTCTTTCAAGGATTGGGACTGTGCTAGAACAGAGTATATCACCTTTGATGTGGTAGATCTCTACTACCCATACAACACAATTTTGGGAAGAGGATTTGCAAACAAATTCAATGTGGCAATACATATGGGATACTTATGCATGAAGATGCCAGCGTTACACGTGATCATAACAGTACGGAGCAGTCAGAAAGAAGCATGGAACATTGAGAGAGCAATTTATAAAGCACACAGGAACATAAATACTGTGGCCACAGAAGAGCCTCCGAACATGCCAGGGGGAAAGAAAAATATGGCAGACTAGGAAGACACAGTGACAGTGCCGTTAGAAGAAGTTGTCCCAAACAGAAAAGTCACCATATGAGCAAATCTATTGGAGGTAGAAAGAAGAGACTTATTAGAACTACTAGCAAAAAACAAAGACATATTCGCTTGGTTAGCATCAGATTTACAAGGCATCAGTAGAGATGTAATTAAGCACATCTTAGACTTGAACCCAAATGTCAAGCCCAAGAAGCAAAAACAAAGAAAAATGTCAGAAGAACGGATCCTCGTAGCCAAAGTGGAGGTCCAGAGGCTACTGGACGCTAAAGTTATTAGAGAAGTCAAGTATTCAGAATGGCTAGCAATTGTTGTCCTGGTGCCAAAGAAAAATGGCAAAATGAGGATGTGTATAGATTTCACCAACCTGAATAAGGCCTGTAAAAAAGATCCCTTTCCCCTACCAAGAATTGACTCATCAGTCGACAAAGCAGTAGGGTGCAAACATTTCTCACTACTAGATTGTTTCTCAGGGTATCACCAGATATGGCTGAGAAAAGAAGATGAGGATAAGACAAGTTTCACAACACCTTTTGGCACATATTGTTTCGTCTGAATGCTAGAAGGCCTCAAAAATGCAAGATCAACATTCTCAACAATGATTCAAGCGGCCCTGGAGTCGCAACTCCAAAGAAATATAATTGCTTATGTCGATGACTTAGCAGTGGTAAGCGAAGAAACCAGAGATCACCTGGAGGACCTGAAAGAAACATTCACTAATCTCAGGGAAGCAGGGCTGAAATTAAACCCAGAGAAATGTATCTTCGGAGTAAGTAGAGGGAAAATGCTTGGATATATTGTTGGCCCAGAAGGACTGAGAGCAAATCCAGACAAGACAAAAGCAGTGCTAGCAATGTCAGAGCCAACCACCAAGAAAGAAGTCCAAAGGTTGACAGGCAGAATAGCAGCACTTAACAGATCTCAAAGTTAGCAGAATGAAGTCTACCATTCTTCAAAACACTCAAGGCCTCAAATGAATTCGAATGGGGCAGGGAACAATTGGAGGCATTTCAGCAACTCAAAAATTACATGACAAAGGACCTGATGGTCATAGAACCTGACACAGACATGGTACTGTTACTATACGTTGCGGCATACCAGTACTGATCCAGGAGAAAGAAATCAATGACAAACAAGTGCAACAACCAATGAACTATGTATGGCCCGGATATCACCGTCACCAGCCTCAGTGTCTTCAGAGCTCAATAGCTCAAGGTATGCGTTCGGCATTGTCTTCGCAACAGCCATGGATAGCTCAGGTACATTAGCAGAAAGGGGGTAGAAGACAAAGGCACATCAATGGTACACAGAGGCGAAGGTTGGGGCAGATTAGCCGCTAGAGGAGAATGAGGAGACAGGTCAGCAACTGGAGACGGAGAACGCTCTGCTCGGTCCTGCGTATCATCAACAGTGAATACAACAACCTCCGACCCCGCAACAACTTCTTCATAAAACCCCTCAAAAGCGTCCTCCACCTCCGCGCTTTCAGTGGAGGTCCCCCGCTGCTTCTTGACTACTGCGCGTGTGACAGTGCCACCTTTTCTTTTCTTGCCCTCTGCCTTCGATGTAGCGGTGGCGGCGGCAGTGGCGGAAAGAACTAAATCCTTCTTCTCAGTTTTCCTCACAATCTTCTCGGGCACCGCTCGCTCTGTGTAGTGTACACCAAGCTCCTCGAACACCCGACTGAGACGAGGGATGATGCCAGCCTCCGATCTCCGGGCGAGGTATTCACGCTCAAAGACCTCACCCAATAGCTCAATAGCCTTCCTCTCCACCTCACGAACAAAGTCAGTAGCACTTTGGCCCTCAGGCAGACGAAGACCAAAGTGCGGACAAAGGATCCCACGAACAACACCAAACACAGGCAAGTCCAATTTCTGCAAAGCAAACTTCTTCCTATCATTTCCCCCGGCCAAGGGCCAAAAATCAGAGGCTATGATCTCCTCCATAAGATCCCTGCCACCAGAATATTGACAGGCGCTAGCAAAGGCCTTCGGACAAGACTGCCTCTTATCAAAGGTAGTTGGTTGCAGCCTCACACTGGTATAGGGATCCATTCGCGTCATCACGGAGGCCATGGGATACCGAGTAACTCTCCTACCATCCTCCTCAGTCTGAGTAATACCCTCGATCCGCACATAAAACCAATAATCCATCCAATCAACAGGCTCCTATTTTCCCTTCTGGCACTAAGAGATCGCAAGTTTCTCCTTTTTCTAGTCTAGGTTCCTCTTAGCCATAAAAGTGCAGGCCACAAACTGAACCTGCTTATCTCCGATGACTTTGGGTTGCTTCTGCAACTCATAATGCTCTACAAATGTGTTCATGCTGAACTCCCCACAATACAACTCAACAGCCCAAACAAACATTGTCAGATTTAGGAAAACATGAGGAGTCAGGTGATGGATCTGAGCATCAAACCACTCTAGTGCACCATGCAGAAAAGCATGCGAGGGAAATTAGAGGCCACATGTAAAGAAATCTCTGTACACCCCAGCTTCATCCTTACCAGGCAACGGAATAGTTTCCTCCCCCGGAGGCTTAGCATGCCCAACAGGAATATACCCACACTGCTCCAGCTCCTCGATCATCTCCTGTGTCATTGAACTATGACCAAAATTGTAGGTGATCTCCGCATCGGACAGAGCACTCTTCGGAGGCATCAGATCGCTCAGGGATGCCTCAATGTTCGAAAGAGACTCTGCAAGATCTTGGGCCTCCACGGCAGCCAGCATGCACTCCTCAAAAAGACCTAAGAAGCCTCCAACTCTGACCCTTGGAAACGAGAGTAGGGACCAGAGAACGGGCGGCGACGCGCGCAGCGGGGGCGTCTGGGTGCCACGGCAGCAATATGCGAAAGGAAAGCACTAGCGAGGGCAACAGTGCACAGTGGAAAGGCAATTGCAAGAGAAACGGGAAGGGTACGGGTCACTTTCACCGCACCCCCCTTTATATAGGCAGTGAAGCGGCGCCTCGACTTCTTAGCCCAACAGTCGCGTTGATCCATGGATCCAATGGCCCAAATCAAACTAATTCAAAACCAACGGTCGAAGATCAAAAAACGCACAACGGTAAAAAACTCAAACATCCGGTCCAACGGTCACCGGGCCAGGGGCGAAGGTGAGAACGGCCTCCGCGGCCAATAGAACGTATTGATGGCTAAGACCCGCCTCCGCTGGACCTAACCCTCAATGGGGAATGTTGGGGATCGACCCTAGAGCCACTGAGGGTTCTTACCTCCGATTTGGTTTCTAACCGTGTTCCAACAGTTTTTGTCTCCGTGTGCAGGGTACAGCGAAGCAGCGGAGTCCCGGAGGTGTGACCTACGCTGCTAAGGCTTCGCTGGTGACCATGGGGGCGTCAAGGCACGGAGGCCCGGTAAAGACGCCTCGCTTTAGACGGAGGTCCTCCGAAACCGAGCAGAGGTGGCATCCTCCGATAAGGACCCCTGTCACTGGTGGAGATCAAAGTGGAGGCATCAGTGGCGCATAAAGGAGGCTCACCAAAACAGCGAGTTAGGCCTGGCAGAAGCGTTGCGACAGCGGTGGAGCGGTCGTGGGCCGCCAAAGCAATAGCTAGTGGGCCGCGGCTCATGGGCCTCAACGGAGATGGCGAGGATGTCATTGCCCTCACGGGGTCCACATGTAATACAGTTGAATATTAGGGTTCCAGAACTCCCTTCAGGGGTACGCTTGTACTTTTAGTTTTGGGTTGTGTGGCCACTATAAAAGGCGATGGCCCCCTGCGTAATAAGGGCAATTGTCCTCTGGTAGTTGCAGTGCCACCAGCCATAGGGCCCACATTGTAATTTCCCCCAAATACATTTATAGTGAGTTGACCTCGGTCCCACCATTACGCCGTATTCTAAACCTGCTGGAACCGTGTTCCAACAACACGGGACTCTATGAAGTGATCTGTAGATGATCTCGGTCCGCATCTTGTTCTAAGTACAACCATGTCCTTGCCTAGCGAGTAGCGACTACTCTGCTAGGCTGCTCCCCGCCTCTGCTAGGTTGCTCTTCTAGTTTGGATCCTCTTAAAGAGCAATCTATATTTTCACGTATTCTCATCTACTACTTATACAAACTCTTTAAACTGCAGATCGATCTAAGGATCCAATCCCTAGACTCTTTAGGGTTGTACATGGTGATGGTGATTGTGCTGGCAAGCGGTTCATTCGTTGTGGTGATGCCAATATGCATGTAGAGCACTACGTTTGTATTCCTTTTGCACAGCGAGCACAATGGAATTTCCGCAGCGGGCAAACCGGCCCGCTGCCGATGACACGCCATGGTAAACCGTGGATTTTCAGCAGCGGGCCACTTTGCCACTACAGTTAATCGGTCTACCTCAGCGGGCACGTTAGGATGCCCGCTGCGGTAAATAATTTTAAAAAATAAAAAAAGAAAGAAAACCCTAGATAGCCCGTCGAGCCCATCCACGGGCCTGACAAGCCCATCTAGGGGTACAGGATCCGCAGGATCTAGGGCTGCGCCGCCGGCCGCAACACAACCAGATCTGGTGCATTGGGAAGGAAGGGCACCAGATCTAAGGAAGAAGAGTGTCGTTGTCCACGAGCTCACTGACGCACCGGAGACCCACACCTAAACTGTCCATGAGCTTGCTGACGCGCCCCTCCGCCGGATCGAGCTCGTCGATGTGCGCCTCCACCGGATCGAGCTCGCCGACATAGCCCTCCACCTGATCGAGCCGCCGTCATGCCACACCATCGAATCGAGCTCATGGACGCGCCCCTCCTCCAGATCCGCCAGGCCTCCACCGGATCCGAGCGAAGCCTGCCTCGTCCTCGCCAGATCTGCTAAAGGAGAGATAAGGGAAAAGTGAGGGATATGGAGGAACAGATAGAGAGATGGGGAGACTATACCTACCCACCGTGCCGCCGACCCTCTCCTTCACCACATCCGGCTGGCCTCCACCGGATCCGCCCGGCCTCACCGGATGCCTCCACCGGATGAGCGCCTTTGGTTCGTCCCTTCATGCATGCGGTGGAGAGAGGATGAGCGGTTGCATGTGATGGAGAGATTGGGGTAGGGAGGATGCGGCTGCATGCGGTGGAGAGAGAAGGGGGGAGAGGATACGGCGAAGGGAGGCGTCGGGGGAGAGAGGCCGTGCGGAGAGTGGGAGAGGGAGAGGGAGAGATGCGGCCCGGAGAGTGGGGTGAGGCTGATTGGGTTGAGGGTGTAAACCTAAATAACGTTTATATATGAGCCAAGTTAACTGGGCTTCGCTTGGGCTTTGACCTAGGCTATTATTTACCGTGGCGGGCCTTTAAGGATGCCCGCTACGTTAAATAGGGTATTTACCGTAGCGGACACCTTAAGATGCCCGCTGCGGTAAATTGATTTACCCCAACGGACAAAAGTGGCCACTGCGGTAAATTAAAAGTGGCCGCTGCGGTAAATTATGGTGATTTACCGCAGCGGGCAAAAAAACCATCCGCTACGGAGTCCATTTTTGCAACGCTGTGTAAATTCGTTTTTGACGTAGTGGAGCTTGGTAGAGATGAGTAGGAGGCAAACTGTATCAGTTCAAGTCCCATGGTTTTTGCTGGAACCACTCAGTCCCCGTGCGCTTCAAACAAGGTACCACGGAACTTTGAGGCCTTCTGCTGTTGTGTTTGGACATATTTGAGATGTGGCCAGCCTTCTCAGACTCAAGGACTGCCTCGCAGGTCTCTCCGATACATTTGTTTTTCCGGTGACGCCCAATTCTATTTCACGATTAACTAGACGCTGCGTCCAGTTAACGTTCAATACCCAAACTAGTCAGTTTTCCTACTACATAGAAGGCAACCTCCTTTTTATTGTGTTGCTCTGCTTCTAGCTACATATATATGCACTTGTCTAGCATCTACGCTCATTAGCATGTGGCTATGGAAATGTGAAGCATGTGGGAGGAAATGGAAAGGCATTTCATTCCATAGGTGTAGACTGGAATTTCACATGCTTTTTCAGTACTGGAATTAGAATGGCACAAGCAACTTATTAGCCAATTAATGATAGTAAAACAAGATGGACATCACCACTCCTTGCCTTCCAATTTCTTATAAATTCGGTGCCGGTCACATTTGGCTAGATGCATCCTGCTGTCTTTCAGATATGTTACATTTACTCTGCACCAAAAATTATTATGAGCGTATCATGTACCTTTGATATGACATAAGTTAGCTGATCTCTGACTATAGGCTAGTTTTTTTTAAAAAAAAAAAGATCCGTTGCCGGCTTTCATTAATAAGAGCGAAGAGAAGTTTAGTTACAAAACTTAGCACAAGTCGCGCCATACACCTTTTAGCTCAGAGTTCACCGAAGTGATCTCCCAGCCGCCGCCACCACCTCCCCCCCCCCCCCGGCCCCCCCCAAGCCTGAATGCTTTGGATGTTGTTGCATTTCTTCTGGAATACCCTACTATTCCTTTCTCTCCATATTTCCCAAATAGTCAATAGGACTAGAGAACGAAATCCATTTCTGTTGATCGCTGGCACTCGCCTCATCATCTGCATGAACCAGCTTTTAGCATTGTCAGAGTATTCCCACTCAGCCGGCTGCAGCCATCTAGCATTAGCCCATAGTCCCACTCTTTGCCAGATTGATCGAACGACCGGGCAATCAACAAACAGGTGGGTTGATGTCTCTAGGTTCCTCATACACAGCTGGCAGAAATACTCATTGGGCCACTGCCTTATCAGGAGCCTAGCTGCAGTCCAAATTTTGTCTTTGATTAGCAACCACACGAAGAACTTACACTTTGGGGGCGCCTTTGTCTTCCAGATGAAAGAAGCAACGTTGCAGTTTTCCAGGTGACTAAACTGTAAGTTGTAGGCTGATTTGGCAGAGTATTCCCCATTCGCTGTCTTTGTCCAGACTATTCGATCATCGGATTGGCTAAGCATCATATTCTGAACCCTCTCGAAAAGCTGCAGATATTGTGATATGATCAGCTGGCTCATATTGTGGTCGACGTCCCTAATCCAAGCATCGTCCGACAATGCTGCTGCCACGGTCCGATGCTTCCTTCTTGCCTGCTTAAAAAGTTCTGGAAACAGTTCAGCAGGTACCTCAACGCCCAGCCATCTTGATAGCCAAAAAGATGCCTTGTTCCCATTGCCGATGATTACCTCTGTGGCCTCATTGAAAAGTCGCCTATCTTCGTCATCAATTTGCAGCTGCAGACCTTTCCATGGCCGTTCACGATCATCCCAAGCATACCACTGCCAACGTAGTCGCAAAGCCCTACTGAATGCTTCCAAGTCCTTGATGCCCAACCCTCCTTTGTCCGTAGGCACGCATACATTTGTCCATGATACCTTGCATTTCCCACCAGTAAGCTGTCCATCCCCCACCCAGAGGAAACGTCGCCGACTCTTATCAAATTCTTTAAAGAACTTCTTTGGTGGTTTAATTGCACTTATCAAGTAGACGGGCAGCGATGTGAGTACAGACTTGATGAGTTCCCTTCTTCCAGCGACAGTCACCAGTCTTCCTTGCCAACCAGATAACTTCCCTTTAGCTCTATCTTGGATGTACTGAAGGTGAACTAGCCTTGTCCTCCCCAAAGTCAATGGTAAACCAAGATACTGCACTGGGAAATGAACCCTGACCCCTGTGAAGTCTGCAAGAACATCCTCCATGTCAATACCTGCACACCTGATGGTTGCTACAGTACTCTTTGCCATGTTGATTCTCAGACCAGTCACATCCCCAAAGGCCCCCATGATATCCATTATACATTTTATGTCATCCTTGTTTGGGTTGGTGAAGATTACTGCATCATCGGCGTAGAGGGACAGCCTCAGCTTAGCCTGCCTGCCGCATAGCGGTGTCAGCTTTCCTTCCTGTGTGGTGATGTCAAAGATCTTATTTAGTGCATCCATGGCCAAGATGAACAAGTACGGCGACAGTGGATCCCCTTGATGCAGCCCCTCTGATGCCATATCCTTGGACCCAAAACCCCATTGAACAGTACCTCAGAGGATGATGACCTGAAAAGAGTTGCCAGCCATTCTGTCCACCTGCTGCTGAATCCCTTCGCCTCAGCAATTGCAGCAAGTACTCCCATGAGACAGTATCGAATGCCTTGCTAATATCCAGTTTGATTAGGCATGCTGGTGTCTTAGTCCTGTGGTAGTGCCTTGTTAGACCCCTGACATAGACAAAATTGTCCTGGATGCACCTCTTCTTAATAAATGTGCTTTGCCCTGGCGCAATTAGGCTATCAATGTAATGAGAAAGCCTAACCGCAAGAACCCTGGTGAATAGCTTGGCAAAGGAATGTATGAGGCTGATCGGTCTGAAATCTTTTGGTTCAGCAGCGACCTCTGTCTTGGGTAACAACACCAGCTGCGCACCATTAACATGCTCCAACGCCCTACTGTGATGGGCATGCAGACTGTGGAAGGCCATAAGAATATCAGTCTTGATGATCTCCCAGCAGTGCTTGTAAAAGTTGTTTGTAAAACCATCCGGTCCAGGGGCTTTGTCACTTGGCAGGTACTTGACTGCGCATTCCAATTCTTCCATCGTGAATTGCCTATCCAACTCCAACCCCTCCACTTCCTGTATTCTACTTAGATCGAGCCGCTCCCAGTTAAATTCCCTTGTTCGCCTTACTTTAGTGCCCATAATGGCACTGAAGTACTCATACAGAACGTTCTCCTTTTCATCATGGTTCCAAGTTAGTGTGCCATCACTTTTTTTAAGAGCTGGGATGTATTTCCTCCTCCTCCTGTTGCTCATCTTCAAGTGGAATAATTTTGTGCAGGCATCACCCTCCTTAAGCCATGTTACTCTTGATGTCTGCCTTCTTCGCGACCGCTCCACTGCAGCTAACCCCAGCACCCTGACTTTGACATCTCTCCTTAGTGTTAGCTCGCTGCCTGAGAGCTGTCTACTCTCTTGTGCTATCTCCAATCTCATGATCACCTCATTCGCTATGTGCAGCTGCAAGCGTACCTTGTTGAATAGCGGCTTGCTCCATTGCCTTAATGCCCGGGCTATTTCCAATAGCTTCTTCCTGACGACCGTGAGTGCTGACCCCGACTGCTGCTTATTCCATGCAAAAGCCACCACCTCACTGAAACCAGGTGTACGCAGCCAATGATCCTCAAATTTGAATGTTGCTTTTCTTGGCACCGAATCCTGTCTGGTGAGGAATATTGGAGTGTGGTCAGACACACCAGTTGACATTGCGTGCAGCGCATAGTTTGGAAAAAGTAGCTCCCAATCCACATTGCAGAAGGCCCTGTCTAGCCGCACCATGGTAGGATTCTCCCTCTTATTTGACCAAGTGAATTTCCTATTTTGCAGGCAAATTTCCAAAAGTTCACAGTCATCCAATGCTGCTCTGAATTTGCCCATTAGCCTTCTATTCAAGTTCAGATTATTCTTGTCACTGGCTTTGTATATCAAATTGAAGTCCCCTAAAATGATCCACGGTACTCCAGCCGGCGGCCTGATAGATAGCATCTCCTCTAGAAAATCCTCCTTTCTTCTGTCATCAGCAGGGCCATAGCAATTTGATATGGAAAAGGCTACCCCAGTACTAATCAACTTCACTGTCGCTGTGATTGAGAACTGCCTGGTCACCACATCAGACACCTGTACCACGTCTTCATTCCAAGCTGGAAGTACACCCCCTCTAGTGCCCACTACATCAAGCGTACAACAGTTTTGCATTCTATCTCCCAAAGTCTCCACAAGGATGGACCTGGTCATGTTACTGATTTTTGTCTCCTGAATGCACACCACTGCAGGCCTCACACTGACTGAATTCTCTCTTACTAACTCCCTATGAGCACCATCATTGAGTCCCCTCACATTCCAAGACAAGATTGACAAATCATTACTCGTTTCGAAACCAGGGAAACAACATAACTTGATGATCACAAAGACAAACACTGCCTGAACAATCTAACACATGACCCCAGCCCTTTATAGTTGCAGGTCCCTGGACATCCTCCTTACACATACACCATTGGTTGACCCGACAGAACCTGGAGTGGCTGCATCCCGCAGCCATCAACATAAGCCACCCATGCTTGCTCCAAGTAACAAACCCAGCTCCTGCTCCAAACACCACACCCAATCCACAGACTACCAACAAGCTTAAACCACAGCAAACACACATGAACTGCATTGTGCTAATCACCACACAGTCCCTCAACCTGACACAAGGATAAATTGCTAACATGACGTGAACATGGTCCACACACACTGAAACCTGAAACCAATCACTCTCCAATGCCATCTCCACCAGTGCCGCCATATGCGAAGTGTCCAACAGAACCGCTGAACTGTCCAATGATGTGAGCTTCCGCACCGCTGCCACCTGCTCCTAAGTCAGAGGTTTGCCAAAGGCCTTGGCGAGTGCCTCCAGCGCGCCCTCCCCTACAGGCTCGCCCTGATCAGCAAGGCCAAAAGCCCTCGCGAGGCGGTGAGTCGCCCTCTTGGAGACAGGCACCGAGGCCCCCTGCGCCTTCTGCCTAACACTCCTCCTCAAGCCCTGTGCGGTGTTCTTTGCCGTCTTCTCCTTCCCGGCCTCCTTACTGCACATCCTCGAGGCCACCGGCATCTCGAGGAGAGGCTGTTGACATGGCACGAACACACAGTCCACAATGTTGTCCCTGCGCTCATCCAGCCTCATCCCTGCAACCTGCTCTGAAATGTCAGCGAACCCCATCTCACCATGAACCGTCTGCTGCGCCCCTGGGCCGAAGGTGGTCTCGCGACCAGCAACATCATCGTATGTCTGCCCCTATAGTTCCGGCGCAAGCGATGCCCCTACCGGCGGGAAGCAGAGGGCCTGGCTCGTCGCCTCCATGCAAGCCGTCATCGCCTCCTCCAGCATCGGGTCAAGACCCCCGGTGCAGAGTCCTCCAGTCCAGATGTCTCCCATGCAGGTGTCCTTGAAGAAGTCCATCATGGGGTCAGGGTGGTGCGGCGGCGGCGGTGGTGCGTCGGCAGCCAGTAGCAGATCACTGGAGAGGAAGATAGAGCCGAGGTCTCCCCCACCAGGCGCGCCCCCAGCAGGCCCAACGCCCACCACGATGATGTCGGGGCCAGGCGCGCCATCTGACCGGGGGACGTCGTCACCATGCCCAGCCATGTCGATGTCGGAGCTGGGTGCGCCGCCTGACTGGCGGATGCCGTCCCGACCCGGTCCCCTGCTCGTAGGCGAGGCCGACCTCCTGCGCTCCCAGTCCGTGAACTGGCGACGCGGCGGGTCACGCCCACGCGGGGAAAGCTGCCCCACCCGCAACACCAATCTTCCCCTGCCGTCGTCGTCCTCCGGCACCTCCTGAGTCCGTGCATCCCGGCGTCGCTGAGCCGGTGGGGTCCTCGAACGCCGCCTGCTGGTACCTTCGTCGCCGTTGGAGCCACCTCCGCGCCGGAACAGGTTGAGGACCTGCTTGCCACGGTCCAGGAAGCCCCTCGGTGGCCCGCGCCGGCCACCATCGTCATCATCATCGTCCTCCCAACCCGGCATGGCCCACGCCGATGGGCGGCACCCCACTGGTGGTTGCGTGCGGAAACCATCGAGCACCCCAATCGGTGCACGATAGCCATCAATGACTCCCGGCCTCCAGTCGTCGAATTTCAGGATTCACGGGTACTCCTCCGAAGAGACGGAGGAAGGTGCCCCGCTCTGCGCCGTGCTTGGAGTGCGCGTCCTCGGAGGTGTCCAATCCTCGACGATGTCCAAGTGGATGATGAGATCGTGGTCCCGGCCCACCGGAGGCCGGCCCACCTCCCGTGGTCGTTGGCACGCCATCGCCGTGGGCAGAGCACGACCGATGCCGGTGTCGAAGAGCGTGATGGTCTTGGCGCGCGGGAGCTGGTCAGGATGCCACATCCATGCCCAGTAGTAGAGCACGTCGGACGCCTGCTGACGGTAGGAAGCACAGTCAATCTTGTCAAAAAGGCATACCACACCCAGCATACCCTGGAGCGCCTCCAAATCCCAGACGTGGTCAGGCAGGTTCTCAATGGCCATGCAAACATGGAAACACCAGTTGACCTTCCTACCATGCCCCTCCTCAGACCAAGGGTTGATGGCGAAAGTAACCCCCTCGACGTGGACCGCGCCAAGTCGCAGCGCCTTGGTGCGCTGGTGGGGATGCTCGAAGACGATCATGAAGTCCTCCGGACGATGGCGCATCGTGCGCACCTCATACGATGGCACACGAGCTCCACCAGCCACCGCCCTGGTCATATCGACGATCTAAATGTCGTCGTACGCCGGCCTGTCCCTCGCCACGAGGAGGGCCGCCCTCGACAGTAACTTGTCCGCCTCATCCGTCGTAGCCGCGGAGGCCACCACGACCCCCCTGCTGCTGGCTGGGCGGTTCTCTGGCATGCCGGGGTACGAGCGGAATGCCATCCTCCCCGAACTGGCCTCCTCACCTTCCTTCTTCTCCAGGCGCCGCCCCTCCAGCGGTGGAGGGAAGGCGATCCGGTCGTGGAGGCTCTGCCGCCCCTCGAGCGGAGGGAAGACGAGATGGTCGTGGACGGTCGGGGCAGCAGGCTTGGGAGCGCGATCACTAGCTGGCGGCTGACCGAGCTTGATTCTTGACGAAATTGGGGAGCGGTGGGCACCCACCTTCTTCTCCGGGCAGACACGAGCCAAATGACCACTGCGCCGGTAAGCGAGACACCGCAATGGGTCACGGCACTGCGCTACCTTGTGATCTTTGCCGAGGCAACGAAAGCAGCAGCCATCGAGGTTGAATTTATAGCCCGCCTGCTGCCCCGCCATACCGGCAAGCTTGAGCGGCCTCCACTGAGGGGAGCGCTTGGAGTGATGAGTGCGCTGCTTCGCATTGAATCGAGCAGGTGGTGGGCGTGAGCGAAGCACCTCGGAGTAACTCCGCTGACTTCCCCCCGCTGCCCGAATTGGAATGTCCGGCTTATCGGGGAAGAAGAGCTCAGATTGCACGAACTTTCCCCGTGAAATCTGAGAAGCAGGTCCAGTCTTGTCGCTGCCGCGCGCACCCATCCCCTGCTCTGACGAGACGGCGGCGTTAATGAGCTTTGCTGCAGCCGTAGATTGGGGAACGCGACAGGACGATGCCGCACCGCGTGCCGTGGTTTCAGGAGGTGAATCCGCCGTCGGACCAACAGGCTGGCGGATGTCTTCAGTCAGGGGCGCAGAGGCAGCGCCAGTGGCAGTAATGGTGGCCGGCGAGGCCCCGCCGGCTGGCGCCACTAGATCTGGCTCGCGAAGCTCGCAAGCTACAGCGGGCCGACCATAAGCACCGTCTTCATCATCGATAGATCCCCAATCAAGCTGCTCCTCCTCCAGCGCCCCATCCTCCGGCAACAGCGTTGCGGGAGATGGGGAGACAGGGTGCTTAGATGCGGGTGCAACGGCCCGCACGCCTTCATCCCCGACTGCGTCAGCTGGCGCAGTAATGGCGGCCACCAACTGCACACCATCAGCCCCAGCCACACTAGCTGGCTCAGCTACGCCGTCCACCGATCCGTCACCATCCGCAGCTACGAGCGCCACACCAGCGGCGGATCTGTCTATTCCACCGAAGTCCGGCGGGGTAAGAGCATTCCCCGGACTGGGCGAGGAACCGAGGTCATGGCCATCAGCTCCCACCAACAGAGAAGGCGCAGTAGCAGCGCCGCAGGCCTGGACCAGCGCCCCATCGCCATCAATGGAGCCCGGCTTCACCGGCGAAGAACATGCGCCGACGATACGGCCCGCGCCCGGGCCAGGGGAGGCACAGGGCGAGCCCGAAGCAGAGCACGCGCCGGGAATAGGGGGATGGGAAGGGGGCGGGGCCGGCGGCGCCGCAGCGTGCGGGGGGTCGGTGTGGGGGTCACTCCCTCACCTGGGCACTCACTCTCCATCGCTTTTATAGGCTAGTTATGACAAAGCTATTTAGTATATGACCAGGATCTGACCGGCCCATCCATGAGAAGTTGTGTGATGCTTCACTACGGACTTTGTTTAGTTGAGTCCGGAACTGGCACTGTGCACAGTATCACGTTAAATTAATGTATCGTAGTATTTTGTTTATATTTTATAAAAATTATCTAAACTTTAATAAATTAGGCTTAAAATATTTATCTCGTAAAGTATAATAAAACTGTGTAATTAATTTTTAGTTTTATCTACGTTTAGTACTCCATGCATGTGCCGGTTTTTATTATGACAGGAAATAAAAATTCTGTATAGTGAATTTGATGGCAAAATTTATGATCTAAACGAGGCCTTCCTCCGCATAAAGGCATATATAGTCCCATCCCATAGGTGTGGATTGGAAATTCACATGCATATGGTTAATACTAAGATAAGATATTTATTAGCATGCGCACAGGGTAAGTGTTAAGAGCCTGTTTGAGAATTCTCTGTTCTTGTTTTTTCAGCTCTGCTCAACTAGCTCGACCATGGAGCAACCCCACTCTGGATATCTGATATGTAGCTTTGCCTCCGGCTCCAAGAATAAGAGATTTTCTTGGAAAAGTTCGAATATTGCCCCTATATACAAATAACTTAGCAAAAGGTAAAAAGGACATATTTTAGTAGAAAAAATCATCTTTTTTCTTCCATGATCCTGAGATTTTAATTATAACAACACTATAAAGTGCCAGAGACATGGAAACACTTCTGAAGTGGCAGAGAGAAAATCACATTTTGACCTAGTTCCGGGACCAAACAGTCTCTAGACATGATAGAAAATCAAATCGATCCAGCATAATAAAAATGGGTAGATCCATCTAGGGATCCACGGCTATCCATGGTGAACGAAGGCGGCAAGCTGCTCGCTCCTCCTCGTTCTGATGCTTTCTTTGTCGACCACCAACTCATCGCCATCAACAGATGTGTGGGTCTCCTGGTGCGAAGATGTGTAGAGCTTCGTAGAGATGAGTAGCATGCAAATTAAACTGTACCAGTCCAAGTCTCATGCTTTGCTCGAGCTAGCGCCTCAGCTTTGAGGCCTTCTGCTCTGGTGTGTTTGCACATGTAATCTTGATCGAAGAACCGCCTTGCATGTCTCTCCGATGCATTTTTTTCAGGTGCCGCCCAATTCTACTTCATGATAAACTAAACATTGCATCGAGTTAACGCTCAATGCCTAAACCTACTCAGCTATTACTCCTACTTACAAACATCATTTTTATTGTGTTATTGTGCTCCTAGCTACATATATGCGCTTATCTAGCGTCTACGCTTAGCATGTGGCTGTAGAAATATGGTGTGTCGGAGGAAATGGGAAGGCATATATAGCCCCATCCCTTATGTGTGGATTGGAAATTCGCACCCATAATTATTACTAGAATGGAAAAAGGTACTTACGAATTCGGTGCTGATCATTTGGCTAAAATGCATCCCGCCTTTCGGATATATGTTACATTATGAAACACTCAATTGGCTTGCTACGACATGGCAGTTCCTTAGTGCAAGGTTTTCTCTAGTGATAACTGTTAAATAAGCATTCATTTTCACATCCAGTTTGTATATGAGATTCCAGTTGGTAGGTTTTTGCACGTAAGTTCCCCATCAGGCTGAGATAGTACACCCATGTGCCTCCTCTTTTGCACTAGAACCTCGTCATTTTCATTAGAAAGTTGTTCGACTCTGAAGCCTAGGTTACAATTTGTTGAATGAGTACGCGGTGCAATTATGCATTAATGTAGCGTGCCCCCTGCTGTGATGGGGTGATCTGATGATTCTGTACCTTGGCCAGGCGTATATGTACCTATATTAAACTCATCACTCATCGTTGCAAATGTGTGTTGGATTGCAAGGCAGAGAAAAATACTCACTCCATTTCAAATTATAAGACATTTTGTGTAATCTAGATACTTTGCTAACTATGTATCTATACACAGTTTGTATGAAGTGCATAGTAAAGCTATGTATATGTATCTAGAAAATCCAAAACCCTCTTACAATTGGGAATGTAGGTATTTGTTAGCTGTTATATTCTAACCTGGTGCCACCCGAGTAAAGTGGCCATAGATAAAGTTATTGTGATTGAAACTCATCTACAATGATAGAAAGTGGTGTCAGCTAAATAACCCATACCTAGACGCCACCTACAACTTAAATATGGAGGGTTCTTGAAAATATTTTCATGTTTATGTAAAATGCATAAATGAGCAGTCTTCGGATGCCTTAACTATTCAGTACGTGGTAGGTTCTTTATAAGGAGATGTCACTGAACAAAAAAAATATTGAAGGTCATTTTTGCCTAGTAGCATCATGCTGTCTAGGAGACAGGTCCTTGTGAGAGTGCAATGCGAAGAACTAGGAATATTACATTGCAGCATATAGCCATGTAGGCAAGGGAGGCATTTGGAAGCACAATATTTTAACAAACTCTGGTTTACTCTCTGTCAACAATGTATCGGGTGCCGGAGTGGGCTGTCTATCTGTGCTTGCAGTGGTACATAGGTCTAGGGGTTGAATGCAAGGTATCCTGGGTATCATAACTCTAGGCTTGGACTTCACTATACTTCGACCATCCGATCATCAAGAACATTAGACAGCAAGATAGCACACAACAAGGGATTGGTGAGGAAGGAGTGGATACATTTTGTGACATGATATCCACCTCGGCTGTGTATCAGGGTATGTAGCACTCATGCGATGGTAAATGTTGTGTGCATCATAATTTTGGATGTCTCCATCCCTTCCGCATATGGGGCCTGTTTAGTTCGGAGCGTGAAGAACTTGCCTGGGCCAGGCAGCGTCGCCAGGCGTTCAAACGCCTGGGGCTGAGATCTTCTGCCTGGCCAGGAGCTGCCTGCAGAGGTTCGAGCCAAACAAGCCCTTGCAGATACCCCAAGAATATTGCTTAGTATTTAGGGGCACTCGTCTGGTAGTTTTTTCTGTGTTCTTGAACGCTAAGCCTAGTAGGAGAATGCAATGAAAAGAACTAGGCATATTATAAATTTACAATGCAACATGTAGGCATAGGGATTAGAGAACCACAGCATTTTAGTAAGCTCTGCTTGACTCTGTGGCCTAAAGGGGAAAAAAAAGGCATCAGAATCCCAGGTCTCGTGAGAAATATGATTCTTTCAGCTAAGCAAACAATACTCGCAAGATTCGTTTATCATATTGTATCCACGATGCTGATCGAGGAAAACATGTATATTTCATAAAGAGACACCAATGTAGCACATATGTTATGAAGTTGATATCCGGCTCTGAAGAACTTTCTTTCACAGCCTGAACATCTGCATCAGCCATGGGATTTGTTGTCTCTTCTTCTTTCTCGCCTTCCCTTTCAGTGGCCAGTTTCTCCTGTGCAGCTTCAGTTCTCTGCTGCCTGCATCACTGCAAGATGCTCTGCCTGCAACCACTGATGCATCATCTCTTCCTACCGCTGCCTCTTGAACCAAGTGTTCGCATCGGCATGGCCCAAACTGAACACAGATAAAACATAGTACTTGTGAGTAATAAGATTTTTTGTTTCTAAAAATCAATACTGAGAAGAAGCTAAAACTTCTATAGTAAGTAATTTTCTAACAGCATGTTTGATTCACGTCATTTTGTAACAGAGTTGGTATAAATACTATATGTATTTGTACTATAGAAGACCAAAAAATCTTGAATTACAACATATTGTATAGTGCATAAAAACTCTCCCTCTGTTTTACCATACCTGATCATGAACTCAGAAGAAAACGTTCCACAATCCTTGTCCATTGAGGAGGATATGAAGAGTGAAACTAATGTAGTATTTTACCCCTAACTAAATACTTTGATAGAAAAAAATGGTTCTATTATTCATTAAATAGGGGTATGGATGGTCGTTTCGCATTATTATTTTCACTTAAAATTAAACTTAAATTTCTTGGTCTATGTGCACATGGTGTACCATGGACAAGTATTGCAAAGTGGAGAAAAGTTTTGATTTATTGTAATCTTCTACCCTGATGCCACCCAAGTAAAGTGGCCATAAATGAAGTGGTTGTGATTGAAACTCGTTGTCTACGGCCACAGAAACTGGAGTCCTATCCAGTAGAAGATGTGGTCTTTATAAGGAAATGCCACTGAACTAAAAAGAATACTCAAGGGCATTCTTACAGGTAGCATCGTGCTAGGTGAGAGAGGGAGACAGCTCCTTATGAGTGTAATGCAAAGAACTTGGCATAATACAGCGCAACATGTAGCCATGTACGCAAGGGAGGCATTTGGAACCACAATGTTTGGGTAAACTCTGCTTCACTCTCTGTTGGCAACGTATCCGGTGCTTGAGTCTTGTCTCCTAGAGTCGCTGTCTTCTTGCAGTGGTACTTATGGTCTATTGGCTGATTGCAAGATATCGCTTCAGTCCTTCAATCTTACCGTCGTTTCACCGTCTGATAGTCCATATCATTCGAAAGCAACATAGTAAACAATGAGGGATTGGTGAGGAAAGAGTGAATACATTCTTTATCCTCATATCATCCTCTGTTCATCCACAAATCCACTTTGAGTGAGCTTATCAGTTAAGTATGTAGCAGTCGTGCAGTGGCAAACGCTGCGTGCATCATTAGTTTTAATGTCTTCATGCCTTCCTCATGTTTCTTAGATACCACATAGTACTCCGAGGCATTCATCTGATAGTTTCTTGTGTGTTCTTATTTCTAAGCCAGGTAGAAGAATGCAACGAAAAGAACTACGCATGGTACAAAACCCAACATGTAGGCATTGGGAACCACAAGATTTTAGTAAGCTCGACTTTGTGATCACAAAGCTTCTCGTGCTCCACTAGTCCAGAGTAGATGCTACGTTTCATCTCCAAGTATTCATGCCTTCTTTACGAGTGTTGCAGATATAATACCCTAGTTGTACTTTGTGCGAGTGTGAATGCTCCCTCCATCCCAAATTAACCATCGTTTTTGTTTTCATATCGTAGGTTTGATGAGATTTGTAGAAAATATATGCAATATTTGTGTCTTCAAATAAATTTATTACGAAAATAAATTCAACGATCTATCTAATCATATAATTGTGTACCATAAATATTAATATTTTTTATAAAATTAGTCAAAGTTATTTCTCAAAAATGAGAACAATAATTATCTTGGTACGGACAATAAGTTTACAAC
>CM041629.1:52921643-52941436 GCA_023333625.1 Bothriochloa decipiens
AATTATCTTGGTACGGACAATAAGTTTACAACCCACAGACAAGAGTTTGTGTGCAAGTTAACATGAGGTATGTATAAATGGCATCGATCAAACCATGTGGGTTCTCATGTACGAATATCTCATTGACAATCAAAATTTCAACCATCCAAAATGAATATATCTAATAATCTACATCTCTGTAGCCAATGAAACGTACACCCCGAAACCTCATATTAGTTTGGTATAACAGCTGGCTGGAACTGATTTTCTTTGTTTCTTTTTGTTTTGTTTAATAGGCCTTTTGTTCTTCATCTCCTCCGTTTTTTTCTTTGTTGTAAGTTGTAACTCCTTTAAATTTGTTTAATAATAAATACGGAGGGTTCTTGAAAATAATTTTCATGTTTCCCTAAAATGCATTAATGAGTAGTTATACAGATGCCTAACTATCCGGTAGTATGGACTTTATTAGGAAGTGTCACTGAACCAAAAAGAAATACTCAGGGCATTCTTGCCTGGTGGCATCGTGCTAGGTGGAAGATAGGTCCTTACGAAAGTGCAATGCAGAGAAGAGAGAACTAAGCATATTACAACACAGCATGTAGCATGTAGGCAAGGGAGGCATTTGGAACCACAATGTTTGGGTAAACTCTGCTGTTGGCAATCTATCCACTGCTCGAGTCCAGTCTACTAGAGTCTGTCTTCTTGCATGGTCTAGGGGCTGAATGCAACATATCCTGGTTATCACAGCTTGACTTGTTCGATCTGACCGTCGCTTCACCATCAGACGGTCCAGAACATTAGAAAGCAAAATAGCACACAATGAGGGATTGGTGAGGAAAGAGTGGATACATTCTGTATCCTCACTTCATCCTCTGTTCATCCACAAATCCAGTCTGAGTGAGCTCATCAGCTAAGTATGTAGCAGTCGTGCAGTGGCAACTGCTGTGCGCATCATTAATTTTAATGTCTTCATGCCTTCCACATGTTTTACAAATACCACACCTTGTACCCAGGGGCATTCGTCTGATACTTTCTTGTGTGTTCTTAAACGCTCAGGCAGGTAGGAGAATGCAATGAAAAGAAGCTATACGCGTGTTAAAACGCAGCATGTGATTGGGAGCCACAAGATTTTAGTAAGCACTGCTTGACTCTGATCAGAAAACTTCTCGTGCTCCACTAGTCCAGTTTGGTAGATGCTGCGTGCATTTCCAAGTCTTGATGCCTTCTGTATGAATGTTCCGGGTAATACCGAGAGAGAGAGAGAGAGAGAGAGAGAGAGAGAGAGCAAACCCATAAGAATCCCACGTCATGCAGCTAAGCAAACAGCATTCACAAGATTCATTAGTCATATTGTAGGCACTGCTGAATTATGAAGTTGGTATCCGGTTCTTAAAACTTTGTTTCACAGGCCCGAGCCTCTGCGGCAGCCATGGGATCTGTTCTCTTCTTCTTTCTCGACCTCTCTTTCAGCAGCAAGTTTTTCCCTGTACAGCTTCTCTACTGCCTTCATCGCTGCACGGTGCTCTGCCTGCAGCCGCTGCATCTCCTCTTCCTACCGCTGCCTCTCGAACCAAGTGTTCGCATCGGCGCGGCCCAAACTGAACACAGATAAAACATACTTGTGAGTAATAAGATTATGTGTTTCTAGCAATCAATGCAGATGAAACACTGAGAAGAAGCTAAGACTTCTATAGCAAGTCATTTTCTAACAGCGTGTTTAGTTCTAACAGAATTTTTTTTTTAATCTAGTTCTAACAGAGTTGGTATAATGTATGCGTTTTTACTATAAGACCAAAAGAAAGGCTTGAACTCCAACATATTCTAATGCATAATAACTCTCCCTCTGTGCTTACCATACTTGTTATGAACTTTAGAAGAAAACGGTCAACAATCCTTGTCCATTGAGGATATGAAGAGTGAAACTAATGTGGTATTTTGCCCCTAACTAAATACTTCAGATAGAAAAAAAAATGGTCGTATTATTCATTAAATAAGGAGTATGGATGGTCATTTCATATTGTTTTCTTAAAATTAAACTAAAATTTCTTGGTCCTGCACATGGTGTACCATGTACAAACAATGCAAAGTGGAGAAAAGTATTGATTTGTCATAATCTTCTACCCTGGTGCCACCCAAGTAAAGTGGCCATAAATAAATGAAGTGGTTGTGATTGAACTCGTTGTCTACAGAGATAGAAACTGGAGTCCTATCCGGTCGGAGACATGGTATTTATAAGGAAATGTCACTGAACCACAAAGAAATACTCGAGGGCACTCTTGCCTGGAAGCATCGTGCATCGTGCTATAGGTGAGAGGGAGACATAGGTCCTTATGAGAGTGCAATGCCAAAGAACTAGGCATAATAATACAACGCAGCATGTAGCCATGTAGGCAAGGGAGGCATTTGGAACCACAATGTTTCGATAAAGTCTGCTTCACTCTCTGTCTGCATTTTATCCGGTGCTGGGGTTTCAATCACAGCTTCATCTTGATCTTGAATAAACTCTGCATCACTCTTTGTCGGTAATGCATCTGGTGCTGGAGTTTCAATCACAGCTTCATCTCTTGGGTCTGACCGTTGTTTCACCATCCGATGGTCCAGAAGATTTGAAAGCAAGATATGTAACACGTGGTGTTAAGCATGCATTATCTTGTATATCATAAGCATTATCATCTCATTTGCATAGTCATTATTTTACATGAAATGATAAAATCAAAATGTGTGCTTACTTGATTTGAACTAGAGCTGTGTGATAGGTTGCTTGTTTGGGATTGAGTGTTAAATGAAATTTGTAGAGAAAATTATTTGGAGCAAAACTTATTTTGGGGTCATTTCATGAAAAGGCTTGGAAGTGGGTCAAAAATGTCAAAAACAGTTTATAAAAATGATTTTCTTTTAATTTTAAATGGATTTCAAATCCCCATTTTTGAAATTCAAATTCTAGGCAGAATTAGGCTTTGATGTTTAAAAGTGAAATGTTCTACTCATCAAGAGAAACATTTTATCTTTTAAAAGTTTTTCGAAATTCGGATTATTTTGGAAAATATGGGGTTAATCAAGTTCTGCACAAATCTTGGCGCAGTGGGACCCACCTGCCAGTCTCTTCTTCTTCCTCTCTTCTTCTTCCTCGCGACGCTGTCCGCGCCATAACCGGCCGCGTGGCGTCCGTACGCCGGGCCGCTGCCGCTGTCCGCTGTCCGCCCCGCACACGCACGCGCCGTGCACGCCCGCGCTCGCCTGGCCCCACGCTCGCCCACGCGCCCTTGGCCGACCCCGCATGCTCACCACGCGCTCGTCGATGCCCGACGCCGCGCTCCGCCTGTCCGAGCCCGAGCGTCCGCTTCGAGGTGCCCCGACCGCGTCATTCTCTCCCTCGCTCACTCCTCCACCACCAGACACTCGCTCGCCCCCTCCTTTCCCTCACCAGAGCCCAAGCGCGCCACGGAGTCCGCCATTGCCGCCGCCGCACCTCATAACCTCATCACATTTTGCCCAGAACTCGCCAGAAGCTTTGCCTCGATGCGAGCCACGTCCTGCGCACGATTCCTGCCCTCGAGGCCCAAGGTAGAGGTCGAATCGACCATTCTCCCTTTCGCCGGACATGGCCGCCCGACCGCCGCGCGGTCCACCGTGGCCAGAAATCCCTTTCTCTCTTTTTTAGCTTGCGCATCATGTTCGTCTGCCCGAGTAGAGTCGATTGGTGTAGCTTATGGGACCGATTAGGGTTCGAGCCCGTCGGATTTGGCCGTCCGCCGTCGCGGGTTGCGCCGTCGCTCGCCGGCGTACGTCGCCGTCGTTGCTCCGACCGTCCATTCTTCTCTTTGTCTAGTCTATCTGAATCGCCTCGACCTGCTGTCGCTCTAGGGCTAGTCCGTGTGCCCCGCCATGGCCCGAGATGGCCGGCGCGCCGCCGACCGCCGCCGCCGTCCGCCAGTGTGCGTGGCCGTCGATGGTTTTTGAATGAAATGGGCTCCATCTTTTGCACCAACGAGTTCGTGTTGACGAGCTGAGTCTTGTGGTAGCCGTAGCTCGGCCGGAGACCTCACCGTCGGCGAGGAATCCTGACGCCGACGACCATTCCCCGCCGCGTGGACCGCGGGCATCATTTGCATTCTTTGTCGGACTTAAGTGCAAAGTGGCCAGACTCAGTGAGTTATCTTTTTAGGGCTCGGTTGTTTTCTGAAAAGTCCAGGGTTCCCGGTGCAAAACTGTTTTCTTTATCGGTTTTAAAGAAAATGAATTCCAGATTTTTGTAAAAGCTTTGAAAAATCATAACTTTCTCATTTTTAGTCCAAATAAGTTGGTTCAACTTTTAGTATTTTTCTTTTGGGGAGACCTATGCATGAAAAATATGAAATGTGGATTTTGTGATACTTTTCTATATAGATTTATTTATCTCTATTAATTGCTTTTATATTAGAAAATGCATAAGTAATTCTCTGTTGCTCAGAAAAATGTGAGACTAAATTTGTTAGTCTTCTTATGTCATGCTCTATCTGTGAAAAATGTTGTGAGGCTATATCCTGTGGAAAATTGGCTCTGTCTAGTTATAGTGCCTATTTTCATTAGATGATAAATAATTCATTATAAATAATATATAAGGAATTTGTGCATGAAACTTTTTGGAGGATGTTTTTATGTCAATCTAGAGCTAAGAATATTTTGAGATCTGTTGTTTGATATTTTTCTATATACAAAGTATTTTATACCCAGTGAATTATGCTGCCTTGTCATTTTTGTATAGGATAAATTACTTACTGTTTTGACCTAAAATTTTTATGGTAGTCTACATTAGACATGCTTAAGCTCCTGTAATTTTTACAGAATTTTCTAAATAGTCTAAAGTCATGTTGCAGTTCTACCCTGAGTGCTTTTAATAAGTGATAATGCTTTAAAGCTATCATTTCATGTGTGTAAAAATGCTTTTTATGATATTTATGATGTGTATAATCTGTATGGGTTTTGGTTCAGTAGAGGGTAGTATGAAAAACAATAGTCGTTTATAATTTCTTTGTAATGTGTAAGTAAATTGTAATGCGAGGCTTGTTTAAGATTTGTCGGTAGAAGAGAATGCAGATGACATGTGCTTATCTTATATGTTTTAAAATCATATTCTTTATCTTAGCTGAGCATTCATTCACCATTAGCATCAGCATTGTACTTCTATGTATACATGGTATTCATACGCACTATGCATCATACAGGATCATCAGAGCTCGAAACGATACTTCCCGGAGCACCCGAAGAGGAAGTCCAGCAGGAAGCTTTGGTGCGGGAAGTAGCAGCAGAAGAGGATCCCGAAGCTGATCTTCCCGAGTGTCCCGACCACCAGCCAAGCTCTTTCCTGAAAGGCAAGCCCCGGAGCATTCTCCCTGTGGTTTGTAAAATATCTAACTTGAGTCCTTTACGTGTTTGATGCATTAAGTTATAGGCGTTGTTTTATACCGTTGCTGCATTATTTATATTCCTTGCCACTGTATATCCTTCAACCCTGTTAGGTTCAGGTACGAATATTTACTTAGCCCTGCTTTAACTAGATTGGTAGAAGTCGGGTGATTTCCTGTCATCCGCGAGTTATAGGTGGTAACTCAGAAGGTTGAATACATTGTTATCTTGGATAACCATGTGGAGATAATAAATCGAGACCGGGCGGGATTGGTGTTGAGACTGAACTGGAGGTTCGGTGAGGTTATCCCGTCTGTGTCGAACTAGGACCCCGTTCGTTGTACGTCCTCAAGTCATATTGAATTTATGCCTCACATTTAGCTGGAAGGATAAGTCGTTCCGACCGCGAAGCCTAATTTTGATTTGGGCCAGGAGTCGATCGTATTGGTGAAGATGGGGGACCACGGGTTACGCGGAGAGTAAGTCCGAGGTCAGGGTCGCCCTGAATAAGGCAGCCGGGCGGTTCCTGGATACGATGATACCTGTTGATCCCGCGCTTTTCCCGAATTGAATGTCGGTGATCTGTAGCTCACCGTGGCTGGTGAGTGTGGTTTGTGTGAGGAATACCCGCCAGCTGGTTAGTAATCGATTATAATCGCCATCGTTCCTGGACAGCGAACACTTTACTTGAGCAGCGGCATCGTAGTAAGAACTTGAACAAGAGATTAGATGGTGGAGCTGTTGAGATTGAAAGATACTTAAACGGAATTGGTTATTTTTCCTGTTGAATAATTATTACCATGCTTGTTTAGTACAAGTGCTAATGTAGCATGATAAGGTTTATCAGATTAAAATACATTGCTAGAAGGTTCTTAATAAATGTTTCCTTAATGCAAGCTTTTTCCGTAATTGATGAGTCAGCTATCCTACTTATATAGCCGTGCATGCTCCTTGGAGTCAATTTATTTTTAGTTTATGACGGGTAAGTCTAGCTGAGTACATTCTCGTACTCAGGGTTTTATTTCTGATGTTTTTGCAGATGGTGAGATGTTTTATGGCTATTATCAGCACTGCTTCTATCCCGCCTTGGGAGATGACTAGACCTTGGGCATGGTCACTCTTCTCTACTTAATGCTTTTGTTGGATGTTGATCAAGAACCTGGCACTGTATTTGAACTAAGTGTGTGTGTGGATTTAAACTAAACCGCTTCCGCTTTATTTTGAATTTGAATTTGGTTTGTAATAACTTATTTCGAACTCCGATGTTTGAACTATGTGCAAACTATGTATGTTGTGAATGGTGAACGCTAAACTCATTATGATCTTGGTCGTGCTGGAAATGTTTGAAATCCTTCGAGATTTCGGTATGACTATCGGGTTTATTAGGTCTCAATCATGTAGTTTGCCATCCTAATAGCGAATTATGTGCTTGTGCTCTAATAAATTGGTCAGTTCTGTCGCAAGATAGCACGCAATGAAGAATTGGTGAGGAAGGACAGAAAAGACTGGATACGTTATGTATCCTCACTTCATCCTCCGTTGATCCACAAATCCAGTTTGAGTGAGCTAACCAGATAAGTATGTCGCATCATTAATTTGAATGTCTTCATACCTTCCACATGTTTTGCAAATGCCACAAGAATTTTACCTGGTACTGGCATTGGGAACCACAACATTTTAGTAAGCTCTACTTGACTCTAATCAGAAAGCTTCTCGTGCTCCACAAGTCCAGTTTGGTAGGCGGTGCTGCGTGCATTTCCAAGTCTGCAACTGCAAGCCTTCTCTATGAGTGTTGAGGATAATACAAGAGAAGAAATTGTACTTTGTGCGAGTGTGCATATATATTAAGCTGTAAGATAGTAAGAAGGCAAAGGGAGAAAAAAAAAATAAAGAGAAAACCCATAAGAATCCTATGTCATATGAGAATTAGAATTCTTTCAGCTAATCAAACAGCATTCGCAAGATTCCTTAGTCATATTGTAGCCACTGCTGACGAGAAACATGTATTTGACAAACGGACACCAATGTAGCACAAGTGTTATGAAGTTGATATCCGGTTACTAAGAACTTTGTTTCACGGCTTGAGCCTCTGCTGCAGCCATGGGGTCTGTTGTCTCTTCTTCTTTCTCGCCCTCCCTTTCAGCGGCCAGTTTCTCCCTGTGCAGCTTCTCTGCTGCCTGCATTGCTGCACGGTGCTCTGCCTGCAGCTTCTGCATCTCCTCTTCCTGCTGCTGCCTCTCGAACCAAGTGTCCGCATCGGCCCAGACTGAAGCCAAACAAAACAAACTTGTGTGAGCAATAAGGTTATGGGTTGCTAGCAATCAATGCTGATGAAACACTCACATCAAGCTAAAACCCCTCATACCAGTCGTTTTCTAAATGTCTACGATCTCAAATAATTGAAGCATAGACATCAAAGGGACAATCTAGCTACTCTGGATTTTGTTTTGGGTCTTACTAAGCAATAAGAGCAAGTATTATGAGCATTTTTCAGCCGGCTGCAAGCCTTCCACGTCAGTCAAAAGCAGCCACATCAGAAGAGAGAGGGAAGAGCGGGCGGTAAGTATTTCGCCGGGTGCAGCACATGTTCCTAGAAGAAAAGGTGCTTTTGCTTTCTGCAGCACATATTTCGCCGGCATGCAGCCACTTGCAGGCGTGAAGAGGACCATTTCTTTCCTGCTAATCCGGTAGTATTAAATGCTTACGGATCACCTTTTAGCCTCCTTGCTATACATGCCGGCGTATGCTCTCACATACAGCCTGCTTGCAGCCCATGGTCGGCGCTTCTATTAAACTTGCTCTAAGTAATACAACAGACCCACAAATAATGAAAAACGTGCAACTTTTTGGACAAGAGATAAAGAGAATCAACAGTACGTTTCTCAATGCACTTTCAATTGGATTGACTGGAAGCCAAGTGCTATTGCCAACTTACTATCATTTCGGCATAAGAAATTTACAATATTAAAATGAAAGGAAGTATAAAAATTTCAAGGAAATAGTTACAATCATTCGATCGGGCAAGAGTTTTCAGAACATAAACTGTACCAAATGCTTCTTCAGAACTTCTATTTCAGCAGCTCAGAAGCCAAAAAGCTACCATTATCAATTTTTCTTGTCCCCTTGTTTATCAAAATTATATACAGTAAGGATACTCCCCAACTGATTTCACCAAAAATAATAACCACTAACTGACTTTGCGCCGACAGCCCATTCTGCAATCAATATTGGGAATTCTAACAAATATGACGTGTAAATGTGATTTTAGCTTTAGGACCAACAATGGTGTATAGGTCTAGCTTCACCTCCAATGAAGGATAAGGTGATGAACAACAGTGGCAATGGCAACTGCATTATGTATGTGTATTAACTTAACCACTGATGGACGATAAGGAGATAACTAGGTTCCATTCTCTATGTGCATTCGGTGCTACTCTACTGTTTATGTATTTACCTTCTCTATGTGCATACCTTTGAATAGCAAAAAGAACTAAGCTGATGGATTACTAGAGAACACCAATGAACTGCCACACCATGAAACCATGAACTGCATTACTATAAGCACATTGTAATTTAATGAAGATAAAACCTCTCTAACTCTGAACTATCTTCCTAATTATCATATAACACAAAAGTATTTATTTCCTTCTGCAATGGTGACGATGAGATGTAAACTGAAAGAAATGGAATATTCCAGGCCATAACAGAGATTTTAACACACTGGTTTGAACCAAATTGGCAGGGGTTGATGTTTTTACCACAAAAAACAAAAATTCTGATAACTAAAGGGCCCAAAAGTTGCAAAGCACAAACAACAACTGTTTATCTGTTCATTGCTTCTAAGAACAAGGCATTATAACTTATAACAGAATGCGATCTTATACACAACAAAGAACATCCATCAACCACAATTTGTTGACATTTGAACAACTGAGCATCTTGCTGGTGCATTTAGTAAGAGATTTTGTTATAGTTGAAGACAGAAGTGGACACATTATGAATAGCATCCAAAAACCTTTATAACTGTACTGGTACATATGTGATGGAGCGTTTATTTCGTCTTTCACTTTTCAGAAACATCCACATTCTCCCCCAGATTACTAGGGTTTTCAACAGTTCTTACCTTCCCTGTTACAGTTTTATGCATTCTCATTTTCCCCCAGGAACACAGGTATAAATTGTAATGTGACCCTTAATGTTCCAACCATGATTTTGAACCGAACCATAAGCCTTCCCAGAATACGATTTCCTGACCCTTAATGTTCCACCCATGCTTTTGAACCGATTTAGGACTTTTTGTCAAGAGTTATGGCAGTCCTTGCCCTAATAAGTCACAGGCAACCAAAGCAAGCAACCGAGCAGCTGCAAAGGCAGGGGGCGCGACCCAATGAAGAAGCAATAGAAAAACGGAGAGGAAACGGGCGGCTTACTTGGCTGGGCAGCCCATCCCTGCTCCCCTCCCTTGATGCGCTCGGGGAAGGCGTAGTTGACGGTGAGCACGCGGCCGAAGAGCTCGGCGCCGTCCATGTTGTCCATGGCGGCGGCGGCGTCCTCGCGCTCGAGGAAGGTGACGAAGCCGAAGGAGCGGTGCTTCTGCGTGGCCTGGTCCAGCGGCGTCTTGACGTCCTTGACCTCGCCGAAGGGCACGAACGCGGCGTGCAGGATCTTCTCGTCCACCTCCTCCGCCAGCCCACCTGCGCGCCATCAATCAAGGCCGAGGAAGCTCGGGTTAGTCCACGAGCACGGGGAATTCGGTCCGTCCGTCGGACGACCCACAACCGAGGAAGCACAAGGTCCTGTCGCGGCCACCGCGAGTGTTCTTGCTGAGGAATTTCGTCGAGCAGGTGACGCGCGCGGACGAGAAGGTGGGAGATTGGACCAGGGAGCGCGCGCGCTTGGAAGAGGAAGAGGGAGAGGAAGAGATGGTGGGCTTACCGACGTAGAGGGTGTTCTTCTGCACGGGCTGGTTCATGTCTCCGGCGGCGAGGTAGGCTGGCTGGTGCGCCCGGATGAGGGGACGTAGACAGGAAGACGGGGGCGGTCTGGCTTGGGGTTTTTGGCTTCGCTCGCTGGACGGAGAAGGAACTGGAAGGTGGGCCTACCGTATACGGTCTCTCTCTTTCTTTCTTTCTTTTTTTCCCTGTGAAACTACTCGGAGTCGACCAGAACTTTACTCTTTTATTTATTTATTTATTTATTTATTATTATTTCCGGTTTTAATTCCCTGATAATGTCGTTCATGCATGATCGCTGCACAAACCCATCAGTATACATCAATTCTTATGCTACCAATTTACTCCCTTTGTCGTGAAAGAATCTCTTTAACACGAATTAGTTTATCCATATAGTTGTCAATAGTTTGGCCGTGTTCGGTTTCGCAAAAACTACTCCCCATGAAGAAGAATTAAAGCTAGGAATTCTTATTTAATTTATATAAGCTTTTGTTAACAGGAATGATTGCTAGGGCTAATCTGCTGTAACCGAACAAACCCAGCGGAAAAAGGTGCAAGCATTCCTTGAATCAAATTTTGATTCTGAACTTGAGCTGACATATATAAGCTCATATCCTTGAGGAAGCTCCCTGTGTACAGTTTGACTCCACAGTTTGGCTGTGTGTTTGCTTGCCCCTTTTGGCTCTAGTGCCACTCTGTACATATAATTTCTCTTGACCACCGTACGAACTGCCCTTTGAAAAGAAAAACACCTTATTTAGGTGGGAACATAGTAGTACCTTTGCTTCATTTGGTAATGAGTACATCTTTCTCTGAGTTGTGTACATCTCCGCAGTTTAAAAATCTAGTGATGTATTCCTCCCAATTTATTGTGTTTTGCTCCTATTAATTTCCTCTTTCCTTCCCTAGAATTCTCCTGATATAATGACTCTTTTTTGCAGAACAAAATGTGGGGCACGGATAGCAGGGATGGAGTCTAGTTCACCAAATCTTCCTTTCTCATTCTCATTCTCACCATTCCAAAAATCTAGCACTAGCGCCTACCTCCCACGGTGCTACTTACAACATGCAGAGCTAGTTCTGGCAATGACATGACTAGAAGATCGAATAGTTAGCCGACTGTATTTTTCTGCTGGTGGAGTCAACAACACCGTGCAGGCTGATTAGTCATTCTGTAGCCTACTCTAAGGTACTTTTTTCATTCTGTATGCTGTAAACGCCTGTGTTCCCTCTTGCAGGTCAGTCATTGCCAATTCAGTGACAAAATAGGCAGCAGAACGTAGTTTGACGTAGGCTTAATTGATTTATCCTGTTCTTGGTTAATTGAAAACATGTGGCCTTTATTTTTCCAAAAAGAATATACAGTGACCATCAGCATGCATTCCATCAGGATGTATATCACAGCAACACATGGCCTTTTTGCAAACACATAACTTAATTTGTACTTGTTCATCTTAACAAAAAGTTTAATCAGAAGAATATTTTTTGCTCTGTTCTTATGCAGTGGAGAGAACACTTCATCAAGATCAAGGGTAACATGTAAGAACTGCAACTTCTTCCTTGATCCTATTCTGCGGGTGGTATGGTATCTATAGCAGTGGTAGCTCCGAGGGATCCAGTAGGTTGTAGTTCACCAAGCGGTTGGCGGCAAGTTGAACTTCGTGTCACTGAGTTGAATAAATAAAGAATCTTTTTCCCATGCATGCCTTCTTGTAATTATATATTCATCTTAATAAGAAATTAGTGGGCTCTTGGATTTGCCAGTTCCAGATTAAAAGTTTGGCCCTATCATCTTGAATCCCTCGAGAGAAAATTTGGGTCTTGTTAAGCTAACTTCTCGAATCTGACAGGACGCCTAGCAGTTGGCTGGCAGGGAGCTTACTCACCAGTCGTTTCAGTGGGATGTACGACAACGCTACCGTGCGTTTCCCATCCATCCATCCACCAAATACAATGTTGTTGCTCCGAATGTAACCAAGCTGACGTTGGCATGATTGGTGTTGAGATGTTTTGATTTTGAGTTCATGCATGTTGGACATTGTATATCAGAAAACATTGTGGCCGTGTTATTTTGAAAGTTTTCTGTGATCAGGATATGAGTTAGTTCTCCACGACCCAAATCGTTAGTACCAAAATACATGTAGCCATACAATTGTCATTGAAACCACAAATGAGAAAACCAGATGCTTTCTCCATCGGTCAGCAGTGTCGATCAACACAATACTTGTCCCATGGATGTATCATGTAGATAGTGGTCTTGATGACAAATATAATGGCTCTTGTGTCTAACATGGATTCGTATAAGCTGAGCGTCTGCCCATGGGCCAAATCTTTACTCTAAAAAGATGCAAATGATATCGGCCTGCCTCCGCGGTAAATCGTCCGTAATCACGCACCCCCCGCGCGCTTCTCTTCCCGCTGGCCCGGAACCGCCCCCTCGCGTGCTTCACTTGCTTCGTCCCTTACCCGGAACCGCCCACCCCCACCTGCACGCCTGCAGCTTCACCCTAGGCCTCCGCGGAAGGACCATCCGCCCTCGCCAACCGCCGCCCGCCCTCTGCAGCTCGCCGTCGTCGTCTCTGCCTCCACGAACTGTCGTCCGCCCGCGCCTGCATCTCGCATCCTCGCACTCGCCCTCGCGGAACCGCCGTCCGCCCTCAGCTGCAGCTCGCCCTCGCCCTCGCCGTCCTTGCCGCCTGCCCCGACGCGCCCCAGCCGCCCCTGACGACGACGTGTGCCGCCCAGCTCGCCCTCGCCGTCCTTGCCGGCTGCCTAGGCGCAACGCCGCACGGGACGAGGAGGCCGCAGCGCTAGGACCCCCACCGCGCCCCAGCCGCCGCCGACGCCGACGTGTTCCAGTCTGCGCGCGCATCAGGGACGAGGAGACCGCCTTGCTCTTTGCCTGCTCCGACATCGCCGTCATCGTCACGACGCAGTACACCGAGCGGCTCCAAGGTACGCAACATCGGCATCGCCCTGTCATACTGCAATCAAAGTGTTCGATGGAATGCCTATGTAGAGAATGTAAAGCAGCACAAAGTTGTAATAACCGTTCCAACGTCAGATTCATCTTTTCCACCTCTTCCATATAAAACTGAACCTCCAAGTTTCAGAAGTTCATACTTCTCAGCTAACTCGCTAAATCCTGTAAAAAGAAATTATGTAATGTTATTTAAATATATCATAATGAGTAAGGATAAAAATATTCTCTGTTGATAGAAGGACCAATATATGCTAATAGATAAAGTTTAGTTCGTGGCAGGAGTTCTCCACTCTATCTCAAGTCAGCATGCATTAAGGGTAAGAGACACACCATCAACTTTTCCATCACTTCTGTAGACCTCCATAGCATTAAGACCAGCACATTTTAAAGACCTGATTATTGCATCCGGGTTCTTCAATGACCAAGGATGAGCAAGTGCAGAGATACCCCCAGTGCGACTAATTAACTGCACAACAGTCTCAGCAAATGGTTCGCTTCCTCTGCCAGGAAAAAAGTGTGCCTTGTGTTATTAACTAAAGATTTTTCAGCATAGGAAATGCTTATTTCAGATGAAGCAATAACCTGGCATATGCAGGGCCATCATCTCCGAGGTATTTGTTGAATGCTTGCCTTACATTCTCTACATAACCCGCTTCAACCATAGCCCTTGCTATATGCAATCGGCCAGGTGCCACTCCATCACAGCAATTTTAGTCACATACTCCCACTTTATTGGCACCTTCAGTGTACGTAGCTTTTCCAGCATGTTCTTTGCACGTAAGTATCGCCCATCTCTAATGTTCAATAGCATGCTGTCCAACTCATCAGACCTTGACGGACCACACATACCATAGTATGCAAGGATATGAACAGTCTCACCAGCACCAGCAACTTCCCTTATAGACAATGAAATTGAGAATATAATGAAACTGACATGGAACATCTGTACTCATAGTACAACAGTTAAAATGTTGTTTCAATACCATTTTAGTAGCATAAAGGGAGTGGGGCATTAAAACAATAGTATTGCGTATCTATTGACATTTGACAATGGAATGCAAATGATAGATGAATGGCTTATTAAATTGTGTGGCATTGCTGATTTTTATTCAAAAAACAAAGAAAGATCTTTTCGCTGAAAAATAAAAGGCACTTACCTTTCAGATAGCATTTTGTACAGCCAAGTTATATTTTCTAAATTTGTCTCTGCACTATAAATGGCAACGTCATATTTCTGGATCTCTATAAAACCCTGTAACTGATTAGCTGCTATAATTCAGGTTATCACCCTAAGCACCTCAATAAGAACAAGCTTCTGATTGGGTAAGCATCATTCTTTTTCCTTCCTGTTTTCCTTCAATCCTTCCTTAGAACTATTTCTTCTTTCTTTGCTGGGTCCAAATTAAATCAATTGCACAAGTAGATCACCAAGAGTAGCAACCCATCACTGAAAGGATCAAGAAGCTTAGTGCGGTTGTGTTGTACAAGCTCAGCGACTCACTCTGTGGCCTCATCTCTCCTTCTGGTAGCTGGTACTAACCAATTCGAGCTCAATTTTTTTTTTTCACAAAGTGAGAGTTGATGTGCAGTGTAGGTGTGATCAGTCTGTTTTTTCCTGGTTCAATTAATCACTACAGATGCATAATCAAGTAGCTATAGTCTCTGGTTCTTTGAAATTTTGATTCTGCATATTTGTTTGTTTGAATGGAACAATAATTGCTTGCAAGGTGTTTGACAAGATTATGAATTTTTGTTTGTTCGAATGGAACTGAAGATATGGCATATATCTGAATGCACCTAGATTGCCATCTTTTTCCGCCCCTCGATATGTGGCCTGTATGAATTTTTAGAAACTTATTTTCATTGCTAGGATATTGTTGCCAAGTACTTACTGCCTCTGCAATGGTTCCCATTTCATTGGTCCTATTGTTGGTTCAAAGTAGCTATGTACCCATACTACTGATATGTTCTGGTTTTGTTCTATTATGCATCCTAGCCAATGGGAATGTTTAAGTTTTTTCTTCACAACTGGTCAGCTTATATTCGTCAATTGTCAGGTTCTAATTTATTCACCAACTAAGACTGCATCCCAACAAATAGAAGAGCGGCATGCGCTCACCCTCCGCCGGCAGCAGTTTTATTTCTGTTGTGGAAATCACAGTCCTAGAAAACTTGAGAGTTGTTCTGTTGTTTCCCAAGTTCGATTTTGTTTTGTACATCCCTGTTCTGATCTTTGTTTGTATTCGTATGTCCTGTATTATCTTGCGGAAATGACCGAGAAGATAGCGCAGGAGGAGATCGGATCCCAGTTCTTAAGGCGCCACATGACCATTTAGTTGAAGGTAATCAAAAGTTGCCCTCTCACATTGTTCCACTAGGTGGACCTTTTTAATCCATTTATAGTAAGGGATCTCCATAGCATGGTACTCTGTCATCACGTCGCCTCCTTTACAGGAGTTCATTGCTCTATATGTGAAGTACTGTACTAGAACTAATTCAGATGATGAGCTAGAATACCTAGGCAGAAGCAGCATGACACTACTATGAGTCTATGACAAATAGAAGAGCTCACAAGGTGAGACCGAATTACTTTCCTTTTAAATTCTCAAGGTATCTATCAGCAGTTTATGCTCTGTAATTGGAACACAATAATGTGACACAAGTTCTTTCATTGTGCTGAATCTACGATGCACCTGCTGATTTTACTTGTAAGATGTTTAAGGTTTATTATTGGTTTCCTGTAGTTCACTATCTATTTGTTTCTTTTCCTAGATGGCTCGGCTCAAAAGTCAAAAGTCTGGAGAAAGGTGTGGACACTCATTCAGAGAGCATTTGCTTTATCTAACCCAATTGAAGCTGGAGAGGAAAATGACCTGGAAGATTATGGGGAGGAAGAAAGAGAGGTTAGCATCCCACATCCAGAAGCTATTTTCATGATATCTTTGGGTTCAATATTGAATGATCTGTGGTATGGCATCCAAGCAACAACAGTATATTTGTGTGTGGAACGTTACCAGTTCTCCATCCCAATCCATGATCGAGCATTATATCGTTTTTGCTTGGATGCAATTTTCAGTTTTGGAGAAGATATTATTGTGTTGTGTGTGGACACTGCACAAGTTTAAGATTAAGATTAACTTTGTGAAAGAACTCTTCTACTCAGATTCATAAGGTTCACAATGACAACGTTTTTATTATGAGTCACTGAAGGCTCATAGGTAAACTGTTATCTTTTTCAGCTGATCTTCAGTTGTAGGTCAAATCTAATGATAAGTATGTGTTGATGTATCTGCCAATTATTCCCTGTGATGCAAAGATCACAAAGACGATGTACCTTGAAGACTGTCGTTCACCTTGAACTCAGTTTTTGCAGGTCCAGTGTGTTAAAGTGAATAATCTTCATTACAGGGCTAACCCTAGGGAGGGTAGCTATATAGAAGACATACATAGGCCTCATGGGCCTAAACCTCATATACTCCAACACCCTCCCCCCCCCTCGCGCAGTCTGAACTACCGGCGCAGCGGAGTTTACAGACTGGACACGACGAGAAGCAAGTACAACACACGAGCCCCCCCACAGTCGCAATTAGCCACCGGTGATGTTGAGGCTGGAGCGAAACTAGGCGAAGGTCGAGGACGGAAGACCTTTGGTGAAGATGTCGACGAACTGGGAGGTGGTCGGGACGTGGAGAACCCGAACATCGCCGATGGCGACCCGATCCCGGACGAAGTGGAGTTCGATCTCCACATGCTTGGTCCTCTGGTGCTGCACAGGGTTGGTGGAGAGGTACACCGCACTGACGTTGTCGCAGTAGACCAGCGTGCTCCGGGAGAGAGGGCTGTGAAGCTCGACGAGAAGCTGCCGGAGCCAGGAAGCCTTAGCCACGCCATTAGCGACAGCGCGGTACTCCGCCTCGGCACTGGAGCAGGAGACGACCAGCTGGCGCTTGGACGACCAGGACACCAGGTTGCCGCCCAGGAAGACGGCGTAACCGGAGGTGGAGCGCCGAGTGTCCGGGCACCCGGCCTAGTCAGCGTCAGTGTAAACGACGAGCTCGAAGGAGGAAGACCGGTGAAGGAGTAAGCCGTAGTCGACAGTGCTGCGGAGGTAGCGGAGGAGGCGCTTGAGAGCGGTGAGGTGGGGCTCTCGAGGATCATGCATGTGAAGACAAATCTGCTGCACTGCATATGTGATGTCGGGCCTGGTGAAGGTAAGGTACTGAAGTGCACCTGCGAGACTCCGATATGCCGTGGGGTCGGCCACTGAGTGGCCCTCGGCCTCTGACAGCTTGCCCTGAGTGTCAACTGGAGTGGGGCAGGGCTTGCAGTTAGTCATCCCAACTCGCTCCAGGATATCAAGAGTATACTGCCGCTGGTGAAGAAGAAGGCCGGCAGGACGAGGCTCAACAGTCACCCCGAGGAAATGGTGGAGTACACCAAGATCCTTCACAAGAAACTCCTGCTGAAGAGAGCTAATGATGCGGCTGAGTAGTGACGAACTGGAGGCTGTGAGGACAATGTCATCAACGTAGAGCAGCAGGTAGGCAGTCTCAGCTCCACGGTGATATATAAACCAAGACGTATCTGACTTGGCCTTCACAAAACCCATTGTCACCAGGAAGGCAGCAAACCGGGAGTGCCACGCCCGAGGGGCCTGCTTGAGGCCATAGAGAGACCTGTTGAGCCGACAGACCATGTCTGGACGTGAAGAGTCAACAAACCCCGCTGGCTGGCTGTAGTGAACTGTCTCAGTGAATGTCCCGTGCAGAAACGCATTCTTGACATCCAGCTGATGCACTGGCCAGGAGCGAGCAAGGGCCAGTGAGAGCACCGTGCGGACGGTGGCCGGCTTCACCACCGGGCTGAAAGTCTCATCGTAGTCGACTCCAGGGCGCTGAGTGAAGCCCCGAAGAACCCAGCGAGCCTTGTACCGCTCCAGGGTACCATCAGCCCGCCGCTTGTGCGTCCAGATCCACTTGTCGGTGAAAACATTGGAGCCGGGCGGACGGGGCAGCAGATCCCATGTCTGGTTGGCGAGGAGAGCTGCGTACTCTTCTTCCATTACGCTGCGCCAGTGAGGGTCCGACAAGGCATCGCGAACGGAAGAGGGTACAGGAGAGACCTGCGTGTCACCGGGCATCGCCGTAAGAGCCCGGGGCCGCAGGGTACCCGCCGCGTGCCGCGTCACCATAGGGTGAACATGCCGCGGGTGGCGGTGAAGGAGCGGCGGGTGGTACACCGGCGGCACGACACGGGCTGCCGGCGGCGGCAGCGGTGGTGTAGGCGTCGTCGGTGGTGAAGAGGCCACCGGCAGCGGAGGCGCCGGCGGCGGAGAAGATGCCCCCCGGTGGTGACGGAGGCATCGGGTCCGCCCGCGCACGGCGCTGGTAGACAAGTACCGGCTGAGCGAACCGCGCACCGGCGTCCCCGGCCCCGTGTCAGGTGGAGGAGCCGGGGCCGCATCGGAGGGAAACGGTGGAGGAGCCGGGGCCGCACCGGAGGGCGACGCTACCGGACCCGTGCAGGGCACAGGGCCAGGAGCAGCAGGCGTCGGATCCGCCGGACATGGCGCTGGTAGACAAGCGCCGGCTGGGCGAACCGCGCCGGGGCCGCAGGATCCGGCGTCCCCGGCCCCTTGTCAGACGGAGGAGCCGGGGCCGCACCGGAGGGTGATGCTACTGGACCCGTGCAGGGCACAGGGTCAGGAGCAGCACTGGTGTGCGACGGAGGAGCAGTACCTGCAGGAGGAAACGGCAAAAGTGGCTGGACCACCGTGTCAGTGGGAAACAGAGAGGCGAGGTCAGGGTCAGGGGTGGAGGGTGGTGTGGTGGTGGTGGAGTAGGGGAAGACAAACTCATCAAACACCACATGGCGAGAGATGAGGACCCGACGAGAAGCGAGGTCACAACACCGGTAACCCTTGTGATCTGGGGAATACCCAAGGAAACACACAGAGTCGAATGGGGAGCCAGCTTATGGGGAGTGGTGGCAGTGGTGTTAGGGTAACACGCACACTCGAAGACACGAAGGTGGTCATACCGAGGAGGGGTACCGAAGAGAGCATGGTGCGGTGTAGGAGCTGGGCAGGCAGCGGAAGGAAGACGGTTAAGGAGATAGGTGGAGGTGTGTAGACTCTCTGCCCAGAAACGAGCAGGAAGCGACGCCTGGAGTAGGAGGGTGCGCATGGTGTCATTCGTGGTCCGAATCATGCGCTCCGCCTTGCCGTTTTGGGAGGAGGTATACAGACAGGACATGCGCAACTGGACACCGTGAGAGAGGAAGAAGGCGCGGGAGGGGTTATCAAACTCACTGCCATTATCACACTGTACGGCCTTGATGGTAAGGCCGAACTGAGTGGACACCCAAGCGAAAAAGTGAAGAATAGTGGGGAATGCCTCGGATTTTGCACGCAAGGGAAAAGTCCACGAATAATGAGAGAAATCATCAACCACCACCAAATAGTATTTATACCCAGAAATACTCATGACAGGAGA
>CM041629.1:52941836-52967931 GCA_023333625.1 Bothriochloa decipiens
CGCCGCCCAGGCCGGCCGCGGCGGCCGGTGGCAGGCCGCCCGCGCCGCCCGCCGGCCGCGAGAAGGGCGCGGGGAGGAGGGGGCCGGCCGACGCCTGCGGCGGCTCGAGCCCACGATGCGTGGGAGAGAGGAGGGAAGGAGTGGGGAGGGGGAGGAGGAGGCCGGCCGGCCATGAGGGTGGCGGCGGCGGCGGCTGGAAGGGAGGGGTGGGAGGGGAGGGAGAGAGGAAGCTAAACTCTAGCTTGATACCACGTTAAAGTGAATAATCTCCATTATAGGGCTAATCCTAGGGAGGGTAGCTATATAGAAGACATACATGGCCCTCATGGGCCTAAACCTCATATACTCCAACACAGTGGAAGGATATGGTCCAAAACATGCTACATGCTAATTGGTAGCTACTCCGTACATGCAAATTCATATATAATGTTTTTTTAAGAAAAAGGGTGCTCATACAAGGAAGCTATTGTGCAAATATACATACTTGTGTTGTCCCGTTAAAAGGAAAATAGTATGATAAAAAAAATAGTGATCTCAATGTTTATTACCTTTGAGAAAATTGATTTTGATCACTACAATTTTCTTGTGAAAAGATTATCTTGGTTCCCGTAGCAACATACGGGCCCTTAACTAGTCGCATGAATAAGCGCATTGCACGCAGCAGTCCGTACAGTGATGGTATTGTCACGGGCTGACGGCCACCTGGGCCAACGTGCTTAGTCATAAAAAAGAATCTGGTCAAACGGTAGTTTATTTTGGAACAAAACGTTAAAATCTAAGTTTTAATACGCGCTGTGAGGAATAGATAAAGCACTCTAGTACCGCACGTGGAAGCGGCAGCCAGTTTACACACAGAGCAGAGGAATGAATTTTTTTTTTTTTGAGGAAAACAGGAGTGAATTATTTTTCTGGCAAAATATCGGTCTGGGCCGCCGGTGTCCTGCTGGGCACATGTGGGGGCCCGTGGGGCTACTGGTGCTGGTGGGCTGCTTGGGGTCCCTGCTGCCAAGGCATTGCAAGTTGCAAGCATCCACAATGTTTTAAAATTTACTCGTATTTAATAATGTAAGTGATAGAAATTAGTAAAGGTGGGTCCAATGCAAGCAGAGTCATGGTGATTGGTGTGTACTACGTAGTAGCGTGTGTCGGCTGTTTGATGTATGGGTACGTGTGGTTCGGCAGCCGTTATTTAATTTAGCAGTAATAAATATAGTGACAAACAGAAGCATGGTGATTAACCAATGACACATGTAGTAGATTGCAGCAGAAGAAGCAGCCATGGTGAGTTTGATGGACAGGGTGCTCGTGCGCGCACGCATGGCATGATTAAGTGGTGTATTTTGTTAATCTGTGCTAATTGAGTGGGGTAACATGTTGGTGGGCACTGGGCAACCCAAATCCGAGGCATGCGTTGGGGTCGTAGCGGTCCTGATGATCGAGCGGCAAGATTGTTATTGCAGTGGTTGCTAATCACGAGCGCAGCGCACTAGTAGAGTGCTCGATCATCGCTTAGTCGGTATAAGCAGTACTAGAAGTGGCAGAGCACACGTACGGAGTATACTGTAGTAATAACACTACAGTTGTTGGGAAAGATAGAGAAGTGGCGCCGTATCTGTATCTGGATGCATAATACTCTACGTGCTGGCAGTGCCGGCCGGCAGATAGAGAGAGAGTAGACCGGCGTGGATCGACAGGTGACGGAGTCTAGTACTAGTACTTGACCTGCCAAACTTAGGCTTTGTTCAGATACCGGTGTACCAATTTTGTATAGTAAATTCCATTAAACACTATAGTAATTTTATTTTTATTTGGTAATAATTATCTAAATATTGATTAATTAGGCTTAAAATGTTCGTCTCGTAAAGTACAATAAAACTATATAATTAATTTTTTATTTTATTTATATTTAATATTCTATACATGTGTCGACATTTTAATATGACGAAAAATCTTATTTTTATATAGTAAAATTTAAAAATAAAATCTAAAATCTAAACAAGCCTTGCACGTGTGCAGGCAGACAGAGGCAGGTGGCCTGGTGGGCGGTTGGGCGCACGCGGGTGGGCGTTGCCGCCTCTGCCTCTGCCTCTCCCTCGCGGCTGTGCCTGGGATTACCTCCGCATCCGCCGGCGAGGCCCGATGAGCCGCTGCAGATCCGTCCATGTCCATCTCGTCTGGACAGCCGCACGTGTGGGCGCGTTGGCTGCTGCCCCAGCCCCAGTCCATCCAACATGGCATCATCATCGAGGACGAGCAGGGAGGATTCGAGGTTCGAGGCCGCCCGTGTGCCTGCTCTGCTCTGCTTCCACCTCCATGGTAAAAGCTCGTGTTTGACCGGCCCCGGGGCAAGGGCAATGGCAAGGCGCGCGGCAAATCGCTCGCCGTCGCCGGCCCCACTTCTTCCTTCTATTGTATATACGACTCTAGGAGTATACAGGAGGATTGTAGTACACGGACGGAACAATAAATACTCTTGTGCCGGCTACAGCCGTACTACTGTACAAGCTATCTCCATAGTAGTATTATTAGCTAGGGAGTATATCTTCTGTTTTTTTAGATAAAAAATAAAATATCCGGCTTCATCTATTCAACGATAGAATCAAGCCAATTATTACAAACTTTAAACCAAACACTAAGTTCAACTGCAAACCAATTACAACCACGCACATATAAACTTGAAAGAAAAACAGTTTTTGACTAAACATAGGCAACATGTCTTCGCGAAAACCATCCAATGGAACTCAAGAAATGTAAGGCGGATATCTCCAGATGCTGAGCCGCAGAGATCAGTTGATCATTCAGATCATCATGCCATTGCAAGTTTGCCCACTGACGTAGCCAGTACGTTCCTCGGAATAGTACCTGCAAAAGAGATTTTGACCTACATTTATCAAAAACCACCTCGTTCCAGTTATCCAAATTGTCCAAAGGAGTGTCGCAACTGCTGTTAATAACAATAAATTATACTTTCTGGTTTCTATTTTAGACCAATACTAAAATAAGTTACATACAGTACTCCATAAAAGGAGACATCAACTGCTAGACTGTGATTGAATATATGGGGTGAGCTATGTGAAGGTAGTGCGCACGTGGGGGAGATCATGCAGGCAAAAGGCAAGGACGCAACGACGACCAACCAAGCAACGCAAAGGCTGTGCATTCGCTCGTGCGTGTGTTAGCTGGGCCGTGCCTGCAACCGGTAGGCCCAGCCCCACCAAAAAAAAAACTAACTTGTCAGCACTGGACACAAAATCAAAAGATTTCTTTTATTTTTTAAAAAAATCAAAATCTCTACGCAATGGGTGTACATATAATAATCTAACGTGCCAAACGAGAAAAAAACCAGATATGGAATGTGGAAACCATAGTAAATACTCCCCCACAAACAGATTTTATAAGTAATATATGTACTAATACGTTCCAATTTATAAGTCGGTTTGACTTTTTTAATTTATTTATTTTATTATGCATCTAAACATATACTATGTTTAAGTATATAAAACAAATAAATAAATCTAAAAAAGTCGGGAGTACTGTATATACACTGCACTAAAGTGTGGTACTGTACGTACGCGATACGCAGTACGGTGCAGATGCAACACTGCAGCAAGACAGTACTACGTGCCACACCATATACGGAGTACGTATGTATGTGTCGTCGTCATCTGACAGGCACCCTAGCTGTGGGCCCATGGGCATCTTATCAGTATCCCACGTTATGCAAGATCGCAAGAAGATGCCCGCTCGTGCGCGTGCTCAGATCTTCGCTGGTCGTCTGCATTCAAGTTTCGTCGCCGCGCGCGTACGTATCGCGGCTCGATCGATCGACTCCCCTGTGCTGTGCTGTGCTGTGCTGTGCTGTGCTGCGGCAGCATTTGTAGCTCGCTCTCTCTCTCATCTGCGTCTCCCTGTCATATACTGTACCGTAGGCCCCCACAGCAATCCTGCCGTATGGTACTCCGTACTACAGTAGTATGCTTCATACTGTACACACCGCACGAGATGGATCTCATTTTCTAGTCTGCCTAGAACTACTCCGTGTCTTCCTAGCTACTCCTCCCGTTCCAAAATGTCTATTGCTTGCGCTTCTCGAGAAATAAATACCGGTAATTATATATTAAAAACTGTTAATATTTAAAATACATAATTAGTATCATTATAAAGATATTTAAATTTAGTTTTTTTAATAAATTTATTTAGAGATATAAATGTTACACATATTTTCTAAAAATCGAGTTAAACTTATGACACGCACACCAATAACGACAGTTAATTTAAAATAGAGGGAGTACTACTGTCTAGTTGAGAAAGCCACATGTACCTCAATATAATGCAATACGTTCTTATCTATTCCTCAACTAGATGTCTCTTGCGCTTTCTAAGAAATAACTACCAATAATTATATATTTAAAAATATTAATATGTATACTACATAATCAGTATCATTACAAACATCTTTTAATCTAGTTTTTTAACAAATTTGGTTACAGATATAAATGTTGCACATATCTTTACAAATCGAGTAAACTTATAGCACGTACACCAATGACGACAATTAAAAACAGACAAGAGGGTACACCATTTTACAGTTTATAAATTCAAGCCTCCTTGATTATCGTATATATCCTCCCTTGGCACCAAAATGATTGTGACTTCAGATGTGTTGTAAATAAATCAGAGACACAAGGCACACCCAAACCTAAGACCAGTTGGGCCGTGGCGACCGTGCCCCAACAACACTAGGTTTCTCTTAATTTTGGCCCGCATACCAAGCACACACCTATGGCCTACACAGGCGTTCCATGCTTGTTTTATTATTAGCAAATAATACGAATTAAGATTGACATGGCACGCATAGTTTTTATTTGTAGAAAAGAATCGTGGATACCAACCGACAATCTTCGCTATATGATGAGAGTTTATATAATACAATGAATAAGATGAGTTGTCTTCTCTTTCCACGTGCCTACATATGAATAGGTTGCAACCCGAAATAGAAAACAAAATTGCTAGCCATATAAGCCAAACCGCCTTGTCTCCTTGAAAGATTCAAGTTAGAATTCCGATCATACTCTAACAAAGACTTCATGTCCCTTCCTAGTGTTTTCATGTTCTTCCCGTCGACACCAAAGCTAGCTTGTGGCCAAAACCAGTGGATCCCCACCATTCTCCGGAGGTCTAACTAGCTAGAATATGTGATTTAAGGTTTTGTCATCTTCTTAATTCACCTTCTAGAAAGGTTAAGTTTTTCAATTGAATTGGAAGTTGAATCTCATAGAAAGCACTAGATGACGATGATGAAACAACCATGACAATAGAAATTGGAGCTTTGGTGAAGTTGATCGTAAATTTTGTAAACACACGACCTCCAAGAAAGCACAAGCGATTGTTGCTTTCACAACCCTACTGGACCTTGTGATTATTGTTCTACACACTACTGAAAATACTGATTTTTTGCCTTGTACAACAGTCAATCTAGTGCAATAATTTTCTTAGCACTCCCAATTACTCCTAACAGGTCTTGAGACCCTTTGTTGACTTGTTTTATGCCTACCACACGTGGCCCCTTGTTTATGTAGTCTCGTCCAAGCCTTCATAAATATACTCAAGTCTGATATGAGTCCTATTAGCATGCCTCCTTTGAGTTGTAGTCTAGAAATAAGATTTGAGTAACCATGTATACCAATCTGGTTGACAGGAATTGATTTGCTAGAGAACAAAACTTGTATGAGACAATTAACTTGTATATAGGCCAGCCAAGATCCTCCGGTGTTCCAAGACGGGGACGACAAGACATCTTACAAATTGGAGCAATCCGGAGAATCAATCAAAGATATAGCAGGGATTCAGATGATCCACTTTTCTCCCCTTGATGCTGCATGGTTAGGTTTCTCACTAGAGTCAAACAGAGCAGCGGTTTAGCATGTAGATTAGTCAAACTGCACAACTAAACAAAGCATCGTGGGTCACTAATCACAGACAGGAGGCAGGAATTTTTTTTAAAAAAAAATCTAGAAGGGTTAGTACTTGGGGGAAAGGGCAGTAAAAGACAGCGGCGAGGGCAGCTTTCCCGGAGTCGCAGTAGAAAATCAGGTGACGCCGCTTGTCGCTCGTGGTGTCCTTTGAATTGAAAAAAAAAGCTAGCAAAAGCTGAGCTGCCATGGATCGTGGACGGCAGTCTATGCACGAATGGCATTGGGGTTTTTTTATACCACACGGCCATAGATAGATAGATTATTGTACAAATGGATGGATCGTGTCGGTAGTTGTGAGGTGATGCGTTTGCGTCCTCTCTAGAGGTGGCGGTTTAGCTTATTGGGTCCCGTTTTTGGATGAACTGGGTGGTGTTAGTGGGAAACAAGGAAGATTAACAAGTGATCCCGAGACTTTGCGCCCCCTAAAATCCATGGGCGTTGGAAATGGGAGCGAGCACGCTAGATAAAGAAAAGATTCAGGCTGATCTCCTCCCATGGAGCGCCTTTGATTTAACTATTTTGTTGTTATTGCTAATGCTGCCGTACTACGTAATCTACTGTTCTTTCTAAACTGCACAACTAAACAAAGGCATCAGTGGTGGTGGGTGTTGTATGCTGGCAGCACAATAACGTCCCGTCCAGTCCAGAGGAAACAACAATTCTACGCTCTGCTGCTTTTTGTTTGCACTAGCTGAAATTGAGGGCTCATCTGGCTGGCTGGCCCTGCTGGCTGCATTCACGAGACGTCTAGCTCGTGCACACCTGTAGACCACTTTTTGGCTAGCGCGGCCGGTAGATTAATTAATTAAAACTGCTAAAATAGACCGCCATTTAATAACGCAAAAAGGGGGGTCGCTAATCATATAATTACAGTGATGCGACGCGATGCGAGCGATCAAGAGATTTACACGTAGAACAACGGTGAAACTCATGTTATGGGAAGAACGATGAAGATACCCTGCCCATGGCAATACTAGTAGTAAGTATGAATCGGGCGCGGCTGGACAGGCGGTCCATGGATGAGATGGGATCGGATCGCTCAACGTCCAAGCGTGTCCCTCTCGCACGAGTGCGAACCCAATAAATTGCGATTTGCCCGCAGACGTCGCGTTCCATTCAATTAATTAATCAATTATAATTATTAATGCCGCGTCCGTCCACCTAACAATAATTAATATTTACGTACATATTGGCACCATACCAATATTATTGTCCACACCATCTCAAATTATAAATTATTTTCATTTCTTTCTTGGCACTTTATAGTTTTCACTACACATAACATATATTTACTTGTAATTCGCATAAGTCGTAGGGAGTTTTTCTCTCATAACAAATTAGTATCAGGTACAACAAATTAGCATCAACTAGAGCCAAACAGAAATGATCCAATGAACACGGCAGCCAGCTATACTCTGCAAAACCGGAGCAGCGTGTCACCCTCTTGGATTTGCTTTTCCTCTACGGAAGTGGTCATCAAAGCCTAAGCGACGTCAATGTGCCACGTAGGCTCCTTCAGAAGCAGGTCCCTCCTCGCTCCACCATGGAGTAATATAGCTAAGCTAGCTCCGACATTGCGGTGAACGACCCAATAATTAATTTGGTGCACGCATAAACCTAAGGCTGTGTGGCCTCCTGATGATTGAATAAAATCAGAGCTCCCCTCAAAAACAAAAAAACCTAAGGCTCTGCGTGTGGTTGGTTCCAAATGCCATATGACTTGTTTATTTATATGTAATGACTCTTCTGTTCCTAAATAAATCTATTCCTACAATTCGTGTTACTCAAGTTTAACTAACTTTATATAAAAGAGTAAAAGCATTTGTGACCTAACAACAAATGCATTATGAAAATATATTCTATGATGATACATCTAATGATACTAGTATGATATAATACAATATTGATGTTTTTTTCTAGAAATTCAGTCAAATTCTAAAAATTTTAACTTAAGAGAACTCTAGGAATCTATTTATTAAGGGACAGAGGAAGTGGTTAGTTTGCAAAACTGTACTATTGCTGGAAATTAAACGTTACCTCTTTGGAGTTGTACCCTTAAAAAACTCCTTAGGAGGCCTCAATTGTGCTTTTTTAAAAGAAGAGTAGTAGAAGAAGAAAACATGCCTTCCAAACATGCTCTTGAATAATTCAAGTTTATTACATCAGAAACTTAGTTTTGATCATTGATTACCTATATGGCTTCTACAACATTTAAAGCATGAAAGAAACGGATATATTTTTTTAGATAAATAAATTTTATTTCGGTCTCTGCAAAAGTTTTGCACTCAACCATTCATTACTACATAGTTTCAGCCACCAATTGATGGAAAAAAAAACTCTAAAAAAAGTCCAAAAATGCGGGACACCGTATAAGCAAATTAAGATCTAAGTGTATATATATGGATTTATCTTGATCGAAGAATATGTTCATGATCTTATTGTTTATGGATTTCAATTGTAAATATAAACTAGTGGTCTCAGAAGTGTGTGCGTTTGTCTGAAAAACCAGCAGGAGAACCTTATTATTCCTTTGCCGGTTAAGGTTACACGAGAATATATATTTTAGGTCGGGATGCATCCATCACGCTTTTGCACAACTGTGCATACGTGTAGCTCATGGCCACCGTAAGCACAGCGCGTACGCAGATCGAACAATGGCATGTAGTGCTAAAGCTACTAACAGCCGCCAAGCGCACGCGTGATGGAGAAATACACACGACCTGGGACTGGGAGGCAGCAGGCCGGGCAATTACATTGCTGGGTCGTTCCAAATGTAGCTGTTGTGATGTGGCTAGCTCAAAGCTCAAAAGGCCAGCCCTAATCAATCCCCCGGTGTCGCTTGCAGCTGTGTATGATCGAGCGCCAGTATTATTATTTGGCTTATTCCAGCTTTCTTGTGTGCAAATTTTCCATGCATGTATAGTTGCATTCGACATCGATATAGTTGCAGTGGAAGGTCAACCAGCATCATTGTCACGTGATAGCCTGGCTAGCCAGCTAAGCCTACACAAGTAAAACATAGCCTGGATAATGCAAGGGTTTGGTTGCAATGCCTAGAATTCCTGGGATGTGTTTGGTTGACAACTTTTATCTAGGTAGAATCTCACCACAGCTATATGAAACGGGTCAGGAGCGCTGGCTCAAGCCAGGCTATTTGGCCGCTCCGTTTCTAGGGAGCCTGGCTAAGAGATGGTCGGTGGCCTCGGCAGGCCTGGTTAAAGAGCCCAACTAGACAACCAAACAAGCTACTATCTATCTTCCTGGAGCTTTGACACCAGTTAGCCATCCAACCGGCGGAGGGCAAAGGAAGTATGTTTTTTTCATATATTTTCCAACTGAATTCTATTTGTTAGTTACCATCTGATAGGGTTTTATTACCATCCTCAGCGAGCCACGCCATCAATAAACCACGTCCTCACGATTGAACACATGTATTTTTGGTTGAAAATATGAACACATGGCATACCACAAAGGATGGTAGAGTGGATGGTGTTTCTTTAGCTCCCAACATGCCTCCCTTGTTCATGATACATTACTATCGTGATGTCGAGGTTACGTGCCATCACCATCGTGGCTACTAACTCTTGAAATATATATATGTGTGTTTATCATCTGGCTGGCCAGTAAGAAAACAATTAATAATAGATGGTATTAAACAATATTAGAGATGTGTAAAATATACAAGTACTACTATATACTATAACTGAACACGTCTTTGATCTTTCTATGCTCATCTGGGATGTGTTTATATTTTCAACCAAAAGGGAACGCATATATGCGCTCCATCGTAAGGACGTGGTTGCTTGATGGCGTTCCTGGGCCATATACGCATAATAGGTCGTTCCATATACGCATAATAGGTCGTTGGCCCAGGAACTCCATGATGATCTGAAAATATATCTTGATGCTGTGCTCTGTCTTTGTTATGGTGTGGTGCACATATAGTGCTAAAGCTGTTAGTAACAGTACATATTACTATCCAGATAAGCTCAAGATGAGTCGTTCTACTATCAGAATAAAGTTGCAAGATGAACACACCGATCGAAGTGTCTGAGTCCACGTACATGCATCTGTTTGTGTGATGGAGGTTCTAACACGATCGAGTAGCTAGCTCCTTGGAACGATCGACGACATATTACTATCCAGATAAGCTCTCTTCTTTAGCTTCATCAATCATACAGTAGTCTTTTTCTCCTTTATCCTTGGAAAAAGTAGCTACCTAGCGAGCTCTACTCAATTAATACTAGTAGAAATTTAGGCTGTGGACCTGTGGTCAATTTAAGCATCTTAAACGTGCACCATCAATCGGTGCGATGGAGGAGTTTGTGGGTGTGTGCACGGTATGTATACTTTTCATTTACATTTTTTTTTGCATCCATCTTATCTTAATGAGCCTAGCTTAATTTCAGATTAAAGAAAATGTTAATAGATGTCTCAATAAGTTTGGACAAACGTGCTTACCACGCGTGATTCATTAAGAAGAAACCAAGAGTGATACACAACTCCTAGGAACCGCACGGAGAGTTGCCATTGGAACCCCGAAGCAAGGACCGTTAAGGGGTCAAGCACACACAATTGATTTACATAAAAGATTTGAGACCAAAGAGAGGCAACCAGCTAGCGTCTAGCGATACTAGCAAAGATTTGCGATAGCGCCATGAGCCCTGCGCCAAACCGGGAGTGTCTACTTCATCCACGATATGCTGGAAGAGCTGATGCGGTAGTAGAGACACCCCATCGAACACCCTACGGTTACGCTCCTTCCACACATTCTAGGTAGTCGGCAGCACCATCGACGGCAGCACCATCGAACGACGTGACCATAAGAAATTCAGTCTATGTGCCACAACACCATTATTTATCAAATATATTTTGATAGTATATATCGAGAATATTCTAATAATTTTAGAAACTCAGCCGAAGTTAACATAGTTTGATTTGAATCCAATCTAAAACTATTATTTCTAAGTACCAGTAGAAGGTTTGGCCGGACGCCAGATAATTAACCAGCAGGCCGAAACGTCGTCCGTCCCTGCCCTGTCACTCTCACACGAGTGGATGGGAGGGATGATCCCAATCATGCAGTACCCCCCAAATTTCATCATTCATTCATGATTGAAAGCTCTCTCTGGCCACCTTTCCAATTCAATGTGCGATCGCTACACGCAGCTTGTATTGCATTGTTGGCTTAATCATCGACGATAGACAGGCGATCAATCGATCGATTAACGTGTAGTTAGGAGTATTATTCCATTAATTAGATGATGCACAAGGCACAACTAGCTATTCTTGCGACGACCGACTGTGTACTGTATTTCTCTTGCTCCGTCTCAAAGAGAATACCAACTTTTAGTTCTTTTTATCAAGTGTCAGTCAAACAGTTTTAAATCTACATGAAAATAAAATAATATTTATGATATTAACTAAGTATCATTAGCTTAGTTATTATTTTCTAAAACTAGACTAACTCAAAAAAAAAAGAAAAAGATCTGACTTCTTTTTGAGACGTGGTGGTGTGGTACAAATTTCGCGCGCCGTGTGTATTCAAGGACAAAGTGGCTGGATTTTGGATAGGAACGGCACCCCTACCGTGACCACGATATCTCCTGTGTCTGTGTCCGTGTCCGTGTCCGTGTCCGTGTCCGTGTCCATCCATCCGTGCGCCCCGCCGGCCTACTCGTAGTCGTAGCATCGATCAGCCCTGGCGTAGCGTTGATGGCCAAATGCAAGTAACAAAGCGACAACACGCACGCACACCGCTGGATCCCATCCTTCAATGATTTCATAATGATGAGCGCGTTTCTTCGTGATCGTGACAAATTTTAAAATTGAGTTTTTTGAGCCCAATGGAAGTACCTGTCACACTCTTTAAATTAATTTTCTATAGTCTGTGTGCACACGCACACTGGTCACTGGGAGCTTGTTGCTTTCCCGGCCCGCCCCTCTTGTCATGTGATCGTCAAACAACCTGCGTGCTGCCGAGCCGGTACTGCGATATTATTATATTATTGATAATGCAAACGACCCGGTCCGGTCCCTAAAATATAATTTTATTTTTTATTTTTATATTTATTAAAAATGATATATATTTTTGTTAAAGTATTTTAAAAATAAATCTATTCATTTTTAAATTTTCAAACTCAATGGATTAAAAATTAGTCATAATTTATATTCTTAATGGTTGATACAAGTCTTTTCTAAAACGACTTGATAAATTACCAGTACATAGGAAGTATATAATCCTCGGACTACTAAGGTACTTAGGTACAATGCGGTGAGTGGGATGTCCATTCTTCTTCAATTAGGGAGGAGTTGTTATGTGCTACAAGGCCTAAACCATGGCTTTATTTCTTCGGATCCAGTGGCAGCGTACCAAATAGTAGCATGACCTGGAGATTGCAACGTGCCACTATACATAAATCTTGTTGCAAATTGTCTGTTTTTCCCCCCTAGGCCGGCCGGTAGTAGCGAACTTTTGCTCGCTTCAAGAAAGCTCAGTCCTCCCTTTGACAAATAATGCACGTAAAAGCTCGCTCACACATAACGGCACTCCTTTTGGATTATATCCGTGCTTCTCGCTCCGTCCGTGGGTGCAATCGATCACATGGGACTCTCCCATATTCGAGAAAAAGTTGCAAACAAACCTCATTATGGGATACTAAATGCTTCCTTGAGATGAAGTAGCGTAGTAGTAACAACTAGCATGTAGTATGATGGCTAAATTAGGCTCTTTACGTGGATGATGCATAAGTCTTCTTGTCTTTTATGAGATTGCGTTAGAAAATTCAGAGTGTGGTTGTCTATTCAAATTTGCCTTTTCCACTCAACGTTATACACCCTTCCGAGTTTTGTGTCGATCGCTTAACTTTTTTTTTTTTTACATGTTGAGTTGATGTTGAGAGTGAGAAACCACCGGTATGTCCGGTGTATGCTGGAGTTTGTAGTCGAGCGTGCTTCCTACACTTAATAAAATCATAGTAAAGATGTAAGTATAAAGAAAAACCACCAAACCATTGTGTATATAGTGCTAGTTTAAATAATTTCTTATCTGTTTAATTGAATTGTTTAATATTTTTTAAAATTTATTTGTTCAGAGACGAAGTGAGTATGTAATACTGCACCTCACTTAGACATGTTTGGATCAGTTTTAAATTCCTAAAAACCCAATTTTGCGTCTAGTTTCTAAAACCTGGATTCCGAGCAAAAACTAGTGGGTGCTTGGACGACTCCTCAAATTTTAAGGATATGACTTGATTTATTGCTCTATGGACTATGGGTAAGAAGAAACCGCCAAAAGCTGGGATGATGACACTACTTTTCACTCGTGTGACAAATGGATGATGAAGGTAGCAGCGCGCAGGGCTCCATATGGATCCATGTATATTTATGTAAAATGTGAAATTAAACAAGCAATAAGCACACCAGTAGCAGTTTGTTCGTACCCTCCAACTGCTAGGAGTGGTGTAGTAGTCGTCGGGGAGTAGTAGGTGGATTTGACCCGTAATTTGTGCACGGAGACGCAGACGCAGCAACGCTAGACGGCGGGCAACGTGGATGATGCGTCGGACGAACGAGCAGGTGTAGAGCTACAACATGTGTTCAGGACGCTGGAAAGCGAGAGGCATCCATCCGATCCGGGCTATGACGAGGACAAGGACGATAGATGCGGCAGCCGGCAGGCCAGGACAAGCGAGAGCCCCTCGTGCAACTCTGATTTTGATGGATGGCCATCACCCGTCCGGCCGATCCGTGCCCATGCGCCACCGTGCCAACCACAACCAAACAAAAACAACAGTGTTTCCTTGTAGTAGTTGTAGTAATCCACTAGTTCCTTCTATCTCTCTTATCTTATTTTTATAAACTATTTGGGAAAAAAATACTAATGTGTGTCCACTACTTATAGTTAAAAACTGTTTCAGAAAACTCGGTGTTTAAGTTCTTCAACCAAATAATGAGCAAATGAGATCATATTCTGCAAATGAGGAGCTGAACCCTCTCGAGAAAGAATGTGTGCGTTAGGGGCATTTTGGTCTTTGTACAGTAGCTTCTATGACCATTGTTCAATTCTTTCCATCCAAATAGGGCAGGGACTACAGTTTAGTCTTGATGAAAAATGATACGGATATTTCTGACCGTATTCGTTTAGAGGGGGTTTAAATTCGTCCGTATTTATGTTCGAATATTTAATATCCGATACCGTATTCATATCCGAATACTAAAATCTTATATTTATGATGTCGATACCCAATCGTATCCTATCCGATATGGCTGACACAATCCATATTCGAATCCGAATCTAGGCCTACATATAAAAACAAATATGATACGAGTGATATCCGTTCTTATCCGATCTATTTTCGTCAGGACGGTTTAGTCCCAGCTTTAGTTCATCACTGATGGATCAAAGCATGGTTTAAGTTCTTTTTTTCGACGAACATGGCCTAAGTTTAGCCGGGGGATCAAATAAAATCTTGCGTGGTACTGTTGTATATACTAGAGCAAAATACTCTAACGTATATTTGTACAGATACCGTACAGTAGTAAAGGATGGGCATGCATGAGGCGGCCATGTGAGTGATATGCGTGCACGTGGAATCCAGGAGAAGGCTGGGGAGTGACATCCCATCATTGAAGCATCCAATCCCCCGCTCGTACAAAATTGGATGTATCCGGGGCCTCGTTTAGATCCCAAGTCTGAGGTTGGTAAAGTTGGTATTTTATCATAAATATATACTGTAGTATTTTGTTTGTATTTGATAAAAATTATTCAAACTTTAACTAATTAGGTTTAAAATATTCGTCTTGTAAAGTACAATAAAATTATACAATTAGTTTTTGATTTTATGTACATACATATACCGGTATTTTGATATGACGGGGAATAGAATTTGATTCATCGTGTACGGAGTACTACACAGATGGCTTCCATGCCTCTGCGCGCTTGTTCCGGGATCGAAGTGCACTAATAGTCTACTAATTTGAGACTTGGTGTTGAAAACTAGAATTTATTGTTTTTTGAGGGGCCGGCCTAAGAAAAAAGCAACCCTGCTGCGGCGGCTCCTGGCTCGATGTGCTGTCGCCGCTGCTCGGATCGATCGGCAGGATCGGAGGCCGGCTGGCTACGAGCAGCGGCGGCACGGCCTACGCTTAGCTAGCGTGGTGCCTGCCGCGCTCCCCGGCCTAGCCTCAGCCCCACTCGAGCCGCGCCGCACTGCAACTCTGACTCTGCGTGCTGCTCGATACGTACGTGTACACGCACGGGCGTCCAAGACTTGGCTATCTGTCTTTCCGTTCGTCACGTTCGAGGACCTCTGCTCTGCTGCTAGACTTGGCATTGCCGATCGATCGATCGAGGTCGACTAGGGTACGCACGTTACATTGCAGTAGGTGGGGGGTGGTGCAGGCTTGCCGGTCCCGGCCCAGGCGAGATTAAATGGAATGGAAGCGCGCGTGCGGCGTCCAGATCAGACCATCTCGATGGGTGCGAGCGCGACGGTGGTGGCCCTGCTGCGTCCGATCCGCCACAGTACAGAGCACCATTGTCAGCGCCACCTGCAACTGCCGTGGACGGGGACGGGGACGGGACGGGAAACGGGACCCGGCCACGGACCACACGTGCGGTGCGCCGGTGCCGGTGCCGGCCGACGTCGTCTACGCGTTGCCCGTGCCTGCCGCCTATGCCCACACTAGCCCAACAGCCATGCTATGACCGAGGTGCCTGGCTGCCCGCCGCCGCGGCCGCGCGCTGCGTTCCGCGTGTGGGGCGCGTGGGCAATGGCCAATGCCCATGCGCGCGTGCGTCCTCTGTGCGGCCTCAGGGTATCGCTGAACGTGCTACGAGCCACAGGTGTCTCGATGGAGGTGACTAAATTTTACTCATCCACATTTAGCCCCCCTTTGCCACGCATACGAATTGCTGACGTCATCTCCCTTTGGATCACCAAGGAAATTTTGGATAGCATTCTTCCTAGGGCAAGTTCGTTTCGTAGGAAACTTTCCTGCCGCGAAACTCGCGCGCTTGCGCAGTTGCTCATAGACAGGCCGGACAAGAAGAGAAGGAGAGGGACGAGGATGACGAGGAGAACACGTATGGGGTGGAGCAGGAGATGTGGTCGGTCGACTTCCGCTTTGCAAGCAGGACCCCGCTGGCCACGCCTGGGCCCGTTGCGCCGGGGGTGGTCGCGTGCCACCGGCGCCGCCTAGCCCCGAGAGAGAGAAAGCCGAGCCAGAGGCGCGCCGTCCACCGGCCCTGGCGCCGAGCATACGCCAGAAGAGAGAGATAGAGCTAGGCGGATAGGAGCATTTGGCAACCCCCCCCCCCCCAAAAAGACTGAAACAGAGTGTATAAACTAATTAGTCCATTATTAGGTTTTTAGGATGACTAAACAGGTCTGTTCGTGTATTTAGGTGTGAGTGTGGTGTGCGTGTGTGTGGTGTAGATGTGCGTCTGTATACGAACAGATGCTACAACTGTATCCAGACGAGAGGTGTCAAAAAAAAATTAGTCCATTATTAGATTTTTGGGATGACTAAACAGGACCAAACTAGCAAAAAGACACCCCTGCCCCTCAATGATGCACTTGTGGGGCAGGACATCCAAACAGGGCAAGGGATTAGTCCTAGGACTAAGGGATCAAACATGCCGTTGGGCCAGGGCGGGGCCACATCTATCAAATGTAATCCTGTGATCCAATCTTGTAAAAAAAAAAAATGTACAGTAGACTTGCGATCAACTTTTCTAGTGGGATGCACTTATTTGGAAAAAAAACCACTACGTATGTCTAACCACTATCGTACGCTCTTCATCCATGCGCAGAAATATTCTAAACTTCTAAAGAACATTTTATTACACTCCATAGAGAAAAGGGACAATTGTGTAATTTTGCATGTAAACTAGTGTGTCGTCGGCTCGGAATTTGCGACCACTTTTTAATGCTTGGATTGGATGGGCACTCTGACTTGAGTTTGTAAATCCAACTTATCCTTTTCGCCAGGTTCCGGGGCCCAAAATCATAAATTCACATTAATCTGTTGGGTGAAAATGGAAAACAAAAGAAGTTCACAATCAACTGTGGGGGGCACAAGGACATGACGGCCATCGACTAGTCTCTTTCTGTCCTCTGCTCTTCAGTTTCAGTGTGTAGGCGTGGCTCAGCGCTCTGCTCACCTCCGTCTAGCCTCTGGTAGGAGAGGGCACTAGAGTCAGCATCTGCCGCCGCGCGTGTGCATGGCAGGGCAGGGCAGCAGCGAGCGGCGAGAGACGCCAATCCCCCGGCGGCCGACCCGAGTTCCGACGGCACGACGGTCGCCGTCGTCCGCGATCTCCATCGGGTCAAAAAGATGCATGCTTCGCTTTGGCCTCTCCCATCCATCCATCGCCATGCTGTTGGATTTGATGGATGGATGTGCCGCAACAACACACGCTGCTGCTTTAGCTCGTACCACCCTATCATATCACGCCATGGTAAACAAAGAGGACATTGTGTTGTGATGGAGATCGGAATGGATCGGCAACGGGCAAACCCATTGGGAGCAGAGCACTGTGCCCTCCGGGCTGAATGGATGGGCACCGCCATGCCCTACGAATCCATCGAAATCTCTCCAACAGTCCCTGTGATCAAATCCACACAGTCGTGGTCCTCCCATCCCATCTGCCATCTCTCCTTCTACACAACACAACAAGGATACGATGCCGTGACAATTTGATTCGCGCCGACTTGTCTCCGCATAGGACTACTCCTATTTGTTATCATGCCAACAGAGGAATATCAGAGGCAACTCGCAGTCCGTAAATACTGACTGGCCTTTTTGATAGAACTCTACGGATTGATGATTGATGATCCCTTTAAGAAATGCTATCACAACACTCTTGACAGTGTCAAAAGAAAAACATAAAAAGAAAAAAAGCCAGTAACACCTACAAACCTTTATTGCTCGCAATGTTGTTGAGCCTACTAGAGTCAAAACTTGCGTAAAATAAAATAAATTAACTTAGACTATAGGTTCATGTTTCGATCACTTAGGGCTAATTATTAGTCATTGCTAAAATTTAGTCCAAATTAGCTGGTATTGATCAGCTAGTTGGCTAACAATTAATTGTAGGCTTGACTAATAAATTAGCTCACTTATTAGTCCCATGTTTGGGCTAGATATTATGACTAACAATAAGCCAATGCATAAAATATATATATATATATATATAGGAATATATGACCTAAGTGCTAGTGTCAATAAAAAAACATAGAAAATTAGCTTCCAACTAACCGCTCTGTCTTAAAGTAAATCGATATTTTTTGGTGTGACAGATTTTGTTACTTGTTACTTTTCCTCATAAAGTTGGTGAAACTTAAAATAGTTTGATTTAGGGTGGCTCTAGGAGTTGATTTATTTTAGGACAGAGAAGTATATCACAAATCAGCAATACATGTCAGTGTTGATACACTTCCATGCCAAACTTGGCTAACTCCGGTAAAGAAAATCTTGCCACTAAATAAGGATTCAACATCGAGCATTTTTCAAGTCAAAAAAAGAGAAAATTAGCTACTAACTCCTTTGTGCCAAATAAATCAAATTTATAGTGTCAAATATGGTGTTAGTTGTTACTCTTCCTCATAAAGTGGGTGAAAATTAAGACAGTTTGACTTAGGACAAAGAAAGCATATAACAGTTCAACGACCAAAGTTTTTGTTTTATATCATTCCTATCTTTTGGGGTGGACAATGTTGCGGCTTGTTTGAAAACCTTCGTGCAATGGTGTTCTCCTTCATCCAGTGGTGGCATCAATGGCGACAGAGAAGAGCGAAAAGATGCATCTTTGGATAGAACAGAAGATCCTGATGGCATATTTGTTCTTTTTTTTTTTTTTTTGCTTAGGGTCTCTTGTGTGTAAGAAGATCTTGGCACTTATACCCTGTGTGTGTTTTTTTTTATCTTGTTTCTGTGTTTGTAACCTTTTCAGTACGTTTTTCTTACACAAAGTACTAATACATGCTTGTTCGTAATTAAAAAAGAAAAAGCTTGCCACAACTTGGCTTGTTTAAGAAAATCTTGCCATGGCCCTATGGGCGTACGACACGTGGGTCCTAGCTAGAGTGAAGTTTTGCACGACCAACTAAAGATTTGCCAATAAACCATGCACTGGCCTAACATGATCAGACTTGCCTAAGAAGCTAGTAGCGGCAATGTCTGGCCCTGTTGACATCAAGTTCTGCGAAAGCGAAATTTTAGTGACACCATAACATTAGCTTTGATGGAGTACTATTTTTCAATAACCAAGCACCAGGATAGCGTAACTCGAGGTAGCGGTAGATAGTACAGTACCTACCAGTGAAACTAAAAGTGAAGAAAGTGGCCGGGAACAGAGTTGGAGCAGGAGGAGCAGAGGTGTGCACGAGTGGGCAGTGCACGGCAGGAGATCCAGCGGAATCAGACCGTGTAGTAGGGCCAAGGATTTATTTATGTGCTGCCGCCAGCACTCACATGCACCCAGTAGGTGAGGAGGGGCAGCAGGGTCCTGGCCTGGGGCACACACACCTCTCTCTGCTGCAGCTGCAGCTGCAGCTGCAGCCTGCACCTCTTCCTTCGTAGGAGTATCCTCATCCAACGATGCATCAATTCGTGAAAGGCAAGGATCTCATCTCATCCTCATCTAAACACAGGTGTAGCTTGTTAAATCACAGATCTAACTAACCTTACTCCTAGCTACTACTTGATATGCATGTGAGGTGATTGCTGCTGTACTGATTTGCTACCAGTTCCATCTGGCTCTTGTAATTGCTCATTGTTGTCTCAAGTACTTTTGTACTATGCTCAATCAACCCCTCCCACAGCAATGGTCCAATGAAAACCACCCCATGTGCCACCTCAATTGCATTGCTTCAACCATCTCTCTCTCTCTCTCCATGTATGTGTTTTTAATCTTTTGATCAGTTTTACTATATAGAGCAAGTACAGTAGTGGGTTTATACCAAACTAGTCAGCATTCTTGCTGATGCGATGGAGAGAAGAGAGGAGAGCTTGACTCTCATGCAAACGACATGTTGGGCACGTAAGCATAGACATTTGTGGGTCTAAAAACTTGGCTAGCCGAGCACTGATCTCTATTGTCAACCTTGCTCGCTCTATGCTACGCTACACTATACCACTGGACATGGATTTATTATTCTACTCCTCTAGTGGCAATGGTAACTAATATCAAATCTATCCATGCATCTAAAATCTCACTGAGCACCGCACTGTGCATGAGCAATCAGTAGCTGGACACGGCCATGTATGCTGCACATGGCGCCGGCCGTCGACCACCCATGCATGCCTTCCCTTTTTCCATTAGTATTTATTTTTTTTGTTAGCCATCTCATGATTGATTGGAGATCAGCCCCACTCACAAAACAAATCTCCGTTAACAGGATTGAGGATACAGCATCGATATGATCTCCTTTCAAGATGAGATGAAAATATATATCGAGCTTAACATTCTCACGCATGATCACTTACACATTCATGATGTTCGGTACGTGTTGAGCTTGCAAATTAGTACCTGTGTTTGGCGGTCGACGACAAGCACCCAAAGAATGGAGAATCTTGGAGCACATCGTCTCCACTGATACTATATATAATGAATACACAACGAATCGAACCCTTCTGGGTGTGCAGCAAAACATCTAGTCTCATTGGGTTGAAATGATGAAAAAGGGTTGAGCGGAAGTTCTTGAATGCTTCGATTCCACACTTCATGAGACGTAGAATTTCGATTCACTCGTAGGAGTAGGTTGTCTGATGACATCATCTCAAGTTTGAAGATTTTATATGGTTTAACACCTTGACTTTTACCATAATATTTTCCCAATATGTACTTTTTATGCAATATAATTGTTTTACTGTCACGAAAGTAGTCTAGCTAACAATTTAACTGCATATTTATAAAACTGTTTAACTGGATGTCTAGCTAACAATTTAGCTTTTAAACAGTTACCATAATAAATGTTTTATAAAACTATTTAACTGGATGTCTAGCTAAGAATTTAACTGCATATCTAGCTAACAATTTAACTGGATGTCCAGCTAAGAGTTGCTAACTGGATGTGTATAAGTGTATTGTTGTTGTTCTAGTCTGTTTAGATCTACCGCGGCTGTTTTCTTAGCCGGATCCAATACTCTCCTCCTAAGCTGCCGTGCCGTACTGCATACGAGCAGTACACCCAGGCAACATGGTGACGCGGGCGCGGGCGGTGCAGTGCCGTGCCGGGGCCAGAAAACAAACAAGCAAGCGTGCGCCGCGCACACATGGGGATGGGGGCTGGGTAGGTGGGCTTTGGCTGCACCCTGACCTCACCAAAGCTGGCAGCCGCGGCGGCGTCGTTCCCAAGGCCGAGCATGCGCGCCGGGGGCAGGCCACTGCGCACGCAGAGCCATGGATAGAAGAGACGCTGCTGCAGCCGTCTGCCGATGCGATGCTCCATTTTTTTCTCTCTTTGCCGTTGATCTCTTCGATCCGTAGCAGCCCCAGCCCCCTACCACTAGCAGGCCCGGCCAGCAGGATTCTCACGTTTCACACTGTCCTAAATTTATCTCTAAATTTCACTACACAGAATTTCTATTTTTCGTCACATCAAAATATCGATACATACATGAAGTATTAAATATAGATAAAATTAAAAACTAATTGTATAGTTTTATTATACTTTACAAGACGAACATTTTAAGCCTAATTAGTCAAAATTTGAATAATTTTTACCAAATACAAACAAAATATTACAGTGCGTATTTATTGCGCACCGTGGCATTCGGGAGTCACCGATTCGGTGAACTAAACAAGGGCTTTGTTTAGATGTCTAATTTTGTCATCAAATTTAATTCCTATACCTCGTCACATCAAAATACCGACACATACATAGGTATTACATGTAGATGAAATCAAAAACTAATTACACAGTTTTATTGTATTTTACAAGACGAATATTTTAAACCTAATTAATTAAAATTTAGATAATTTTTACTAAATACAAATAAAATACTATAGTCCGTGACACTAACCAAAATAGCAGTTCGGAAAGTAACTAAACAAGGCCAGGGCGCACACAAACCCGACCCGACTGTGGCGCTCTGAGCCCTGACGCTTGTCGTGACCCCACGGTCAAGCCTCCTTCCTTGGCTCGCCTTGGAATGTGGACCCCTAGCTGCTGCTGCTCCTCCTCCTCTATCTCTATCTATCCTGCAGACGCGATTTAAAGTGATATATGATACTGTAGAGAAAATAAATGAAAGAAAAAAGGAATGGCCGGGGGGCAATTCATAAAATAGTTCCTGGTCTCGCGCGCCTCGGTGGCCTGGTGTGCCTGAGGTGGCCTATATAAAGGGCTGCTCGGCTCCCCGACCGAGTACACCAGCGAGCAAAGCAAGCACACCCCTTGCTCTTGCTCTGCCGTGCTCGGAGTTGGAGTTCGAGCACCACCACCACCACCACCATTCCTCCTGCTGCAGGAGGAAGCAGCTTCCCCCTCCTCCTCCTGCTGTTCGCAGCACACGAGAGAAAGAGAAAGATAGAGAGAGAGATGGCGGTGCTGCTCCTCCTGGTGGCCGTGCTGGGCGTGGTGCTGGCCAGCAGCCTGCTGCTGCGGTGGAACGAGCTCCGCTACAGCCGCGGCCGGGGCCTGCCGCCGGGCACAATGGGGTGGCCGCTCTTCGGCGAGACCACCGAGTTCCTCAAGCAGGGGCCCAGCTTCATGAAGCAGAGGAGGCTCAGGTACCATACCAACCCCCTCCGCATTCGGCTCGCTCGCCGTCCTCCCGTGCTCTGCCTCTTCCTTCACAAGAGGCAAGAACAGAGCACTGGAGCAGAGGTCCTCTGCCACGCACGCCCGGCTTGCCTGCCTTCGCCAGTTCGCCTTGCCAGCTCCAGTATGGTGTCTGTCACCGGACCGGACGGATCAATCATTCGTTAGAAAGAAAGTAATACTAGTACTAGAAAGAAAGAAAGGAAAAAGAGGCGATCTGGAGGAGAGGAGGCGGAGCATCAGTGTCGTGTTCCCCAAAAGCTCGCAGCCCCGCACTGTTGCTGTTCCACCTCTACCTCTCTGCTGGCTGCCTGATTACCATAGTACCAAGCCATCATCATCATCATCATCCTAAACTAAACTAAACTAAAGCACCACCACCTTATCATTCTGCCACTGCTGCCAGACAGGAGGAAGATTAAATAAGACACCGTCTTTCCATTATATACAGAATAATAATAAAATCATGGTAGGAGTATGTAGCTAGTCATGGTAAAAATCATTTGCTAGCAGTAACAGCAGCAAAGCAAGAACAGAAGCTGATGATGGTGGTACCATTGGCAGGTACGGGAGCCTGTTCCGGACGCACATCCTGGGCTGCCCCACGGTGGTGTGCATGGAGCCGGAGCTCAACCGCCGGACGCTGGCCAGCGACGGCGCCGGCTTTGTCCCGGGCTACCCGCAGTCCATGCTCGACATCCTGGGGCCCAACAACATCGCCGCCGTGCACGGCCCGCTCCACCGCGCCATGCGGGGCGCCATGCTCGCGCTCACGCGGCCGCACATGATCCGCGCCGCGCTCCTCCCCAAGATCGACGCCTTCATGCGCGCGCACCTCCACGGATGGGCCGGACGCCGCGTCGACATCCAGGAGATGACCAAAGAGGTATGGTAGGATAATACACAGATACACTAGCAGTTGTTGTTGTTATGCCGTCTTGTCTTGGCTCGTCTTGTTTTGCTTTGCTGCCTCTCTGTTGCTCTTGATGCTTTGACTCCTGAGCTCTGAGAGAAAAAGAGAGATTAAAAAAAAACAGCAAAAGACCAGCCAGCTAGAGCAGGAAAAAAAGGGGGGAAAAAGGCAGTAATTCTGTGGGGCCCACAGTTGAAAGATCACTGATTTACCTTGACTATGTTGATGCATTTCAGTGGCCAAATTGCCATTGCTGTTGACATTGGGTGGGCAACAAATCTGACTGGAAGTGGAATGGGACACATTCCTCTATTTTTACAGCACCTAACCTGCCGGCACCATTTTTTCACTTGCCTTCCAACAAATCCAGAGAGGCAATGCCATAGGCTGGCCGACACGGCAGAATGATGGTGCCCCTTGAAACCGAAAAAATTCATTCATCGACTGTTGAAAAAAGAGTTGCGAGCAAAAGGTGGGATCTTCCCCATCCTTTCCTCTCTCTACCAAAAGGGGAATCTTTGGCTTTCTAGAACCTGTACTGCACACCCTTCTGCTCCTCTCTCTATATACACATTCCAAAGTGCACAAGTAACACTCCATGCACCATCATCACCATCACATGTCTCAATGCAAAAGAAACACTTGGCTGGGTGCTGAATTCCATACCTCTTCCAGAGCGTAGCATGGCAACTTATTATTACAGAATCTTATCTGCCTTTGTTTTCTGTTGTTTTCCCCATCAGATGGCTTTGCTTTCTGCTCTCAGGCAGATTGCTGGCATCTCAGCTGGCCCACTCTCTGATGCCCTAAAGGCAGAGCTGTACACCCTTGTACTTGGCACCTTCTCCCTGCCAATCAACATCCCAGGAACCAACTACAGCAAAGGGCTCCAGGTACTGTTCATTGCTTGTATACCTGAAAACATCAGAAGATAAAGTTGAGCCCTCTAACAACAGCAGTGTTTGTCTTTCAGGCAAGGAAGAAGCTTGTGGCAATGCTGCGGCAGATGATCGCCGACCGGAGGTCCTCTGGTTGCGCCCAAGATGACATGCTGGATGCGCTGTTGAGCGGCAACGAGGGCACCAGGGCGAAGCTCAGTGATGACCAGATCATTGACCTTCTTATCACCCTCATATACTCTGGGTATGAAACCGTGTCGACCACCTCAATGATGGCGGTGAAGTACCTATCGGACAATCCGAAAGCTCTTGAACAAATCAGGGTACATATACTTTGCAGCCAACTTCAATTCTCACAGCAAAATGATTATAGTCCTATAATCCATGAGCTTGATGGTGATCTGTTGGCTGTTGCAGAAAGAGCATCTTGACATCAGGAAGGCTAAATCACCAGAGGATGCCCTTGACTGGAATGATTACAAGTCAATGACCTTCACCAAAGCTGTAAGTTGGAGATGATGCACCCAGAAAGCAGTCAGAGTAGAATTGTACTATGGACATGACAAACTAATTTATTATTCTAATATGCAGGTTATTTATGAGACTCTAAGACTAGCTACAGTTGTCAATGGGCTGCTGAGGAAAACTACCCAGGATGTAGAAATGAATGGTGAGAATCCTACAGGATCCATACTTCTACTACTGAAAGCATTGTTTATGCAAAACTCAAGCTAGTTCTAAATGCAATGTTATGTATTTATTTCAGGGTATGTTATTCCAAAAGGCTGGAGAATTTATGTCTACACAAGGGAGATAAATTATGATCCATTCCTGTACCCGGAGCCAATGGTTTTCAACCCATGGAGATGGATGGTAAGGAATAGAACAAGCAAACGTCCTAGATAATAAATATGCACAAAGATCTGTCACAAGATTCTAACCTGAAAATGCTTGCTGACAATAGGAGACCAGCCTGGAATCACATCCACACTTCATGTTGTTTGGAGGAGGTGCCCGCATGTGCCCAGGGAAGGAAGTAGGAACAGTTGAAATCGCGACGTTCCTTCACTACTTCGTGACGCGTTACAGGCCTGTTCCTCACAAGTTTTTGATACTAGCTTTAGAGAAACCTCCAGAGCTCTTTACTGACAAAGACTCGGGCGCTGATCTTCTCTTGCAGATGGGAGGAGGAGGGAAACAACACAATATCAAAGTTCCCCAGAGTGGCTGCTCCCAACGGGCTACATATCCAAGTTCAAGATTACTGAACTTGTGAGACATTTTGCGAAGTTTAGATAGGATTCAGACTCAGATAGAATAACCCTGCGATGCTGATGCTGCTGGTCTCTTGAAAGGATTAGAACAGCCAGTCGTGCTTGTAAAATGTGTCCATGCCAATAGGAATATTATAGGGAGGATATAGGTATCATAGGTTTACTAGGAAATTGATGTAGAAAGCCACCAGATGCTCCTGTATTCTTTTGGTCCATTGATTTTCAAATTTAAACAGAAGTATCAGTTGGCTTTTATGCTTTT
>CM041629.1:52967941-53014878 GCA_023333625.1 Bothriochloa decipiens
TAAATTGGTAACTGCTAATTACTAATGGAGGAACAGAGTAAGAGTTTCACCTTATTCAGGCTATAGATGATAATAACTGCTTCGATGGTATAGGCTTCCAAGTGCTTATATAAAAACGTAAGAAGGAGCTCATGTTCACAAGGCAGGTTCCTTCAATTGGTTAGGCAACACATTGATGAAAGCAAAAGCACTCTCTTCTCCCCGACGGTACAACATAATGGAAAGCAATATTAACTGCTGCTTCAAAAGATGCCAATAGTTGTTGAAATATAGAAGCATCACCATTGACAATGTTTGGTGCAAATGAAACTGTATTATCCAAGGTACTCCGAGAACAATGCTGCTAATGTGCTACTAGTAAATCTCAAAATTGTTGATAACACAAGATTTCAACTTTCTTCGAGGTGTAAAATTTTATCTGGAACAACCAATATACTTGATAAGCCATGTAAACAAAGAGTGCGCAAAAATGAATCCAACAGAGTTTTGGTAACTTGATTCTACCTGTGTTCCAACTCTGTTGCAGTAAAGCCAATCATCATCAGGGCATCCATAATTGGTGATCACATTTCACTTCAGTTTATAGATAAGTATAGTTCTGTTCGTTCAATAAATGAATACTTCTGCACTTTTTGTGTTCTCAAATACCTAACTTTGGCCTACCAGGAACAAATTGTGAAAGGCAAAACTCCTAACACTAAAGAGTATGTTATGTAATTCATAAAAAAACTTTATTCATACACAAGCTATCACAGATTGCAGGGTAATTTTTATGCATTGCATTAAGGACTGAAAAAAGATGGTGAATCTGAAAGTAGAATGTCTAGAATCAATGCTCGGTATCTTCTAGCTGAAATACAAAAAAAAAAAAATTGCAACAAATGCTCAAACAGTCAAGCTTAACAGAAAATGCCTAGCCTAACTGCTTTCCAGCACGTCTACAAGAAAATGACCAACCCAGAAGATACAAATCAGACCGGCCACATGGACAAGAAATACAGGCAGAATGCAGGGCAACCACATGCATGCACTCTCAAGAATTGACATGCAAACTCCATTCTGTAGTACACTGGTAGAAGAGAGTTTCTGTCAGTCCACATTTTTCCACGCACCATCTATGAGCAGAACTAATAAGTAACAACAGACAACGACAGTCGCACGTCGTATGAACAATCGTGCACTGGGCACAAGGGTTGGTACATATTCAAGCAGAAGAAGGCATATGCAAAGTTCACCCTGCCATAATGGCATCCCATGTGGTGAAGCAAGTACAAGAGATGCACATGCGTTGTATGTTCCCAAAATTCTGTTGCACCTGGAAATCAGTGGACAGACAGTACTGACATGGAGCAAGGCAAGCATATGCACACAAGTCAGAGTGTACAGCCGTCTTATATTCACTAACAAGAGATAGTTTATATCAAATAAGGAAATAGCAACATCATACTAATCGACAAGTGCAAAAGTCTTCATAAGAGAAAAAAAACAAGGGCAAAAGTTTAATACTTTGGTGTCAAAAAAACTTCCCCCACTTTTATTTGCTTCAACAATTCATCACAAACCTTTGTAGTCTCAACATCAAATCTACCATTGCATGTGGGATTGACACAGTTACACATCCCACCTGGAAATCCTTTTCCTGGATGGTTCAAGTAACATATTAGTACATGTGAAGCAATAATGCTTCCTTGACACATCTCTCTTCTGATGGATGACACACCAGAAAGAAGCTGGAGGTTCTGTTAAGAGTACTTTGAAAAGAACAATCTCAGGGTCAACAATCATTCTCCCCGAAGGGATCTCTGCCAGCTCTATTGAGCCATAAAATTGTGTGAGAAATCACCCCACCAAGCTCAGTGTGATCTTCTTGTTTAGCTCTGCTTCAATTTTGTTTTTTCTCTATAGTTTTTTTTGGTTCTGATTCTTCTCTGTTCATAGAAGAGATCTCATCATCTCCTGCCGTTCTGTTCAAAAAGATCTCTGCCAGTTTCATATTAGAAACTTGAGTATTGCTCAGAGGCTATATAAACAGAAATTATAGTCTCTCTGCAATGTGAGTACATCACCTGCCATATACACAATGTGAGGAACAATGAGGTCAAGACACCCAAGAGATACATCATTGACTATATATACTCCTCGATTTACAGTTTCTCCTGCACTTTTGAATATAATTGTATTCATGGATAATAGCTTATTTCTATCTCAAGTATCTTTGACAATTGCACCCAGCACAGAGAATCAACCATTGAAGCTCTTCATCCTCTGAGAACCTTGTCACAAAATAGCGTGTGGATTGAGTGGCAATGTCAATTGTATCTGCATGTTCAGATATTAGCCATTTGATCTCAGAAAAGAAAGCCTCCACTTCAAGAATTTCCGCCCATCACTAAAGCTATCTGGCTTCAGATCAAGTATGTCTATGAGGCCATGACCCACAGGCAACACTACTATTAGGCCTTCTTTTATGATCAAACAAAGGCTCTCCTTGAAGGTTCTTCCACAGTTTAAAGAGGACATTTCAGCATTTTGAGAGTGAATGCCAACTTTGCACTGATCCAAGGATCAGTACCTAGAATATCCATTAAAAGGAGCTGAATTTTCGGCCTCTCATAGTTTCGTTCAGCCGATGGTTATCATAAAAAATGACACCCAGATCAACTGGTTTGGGACTATATCTTCATCAGTTTGATATAAATCCTACTTGATTTATTTGACTCGTCTGACTAAATCATGTCGTCCAAGCTTGGTTGTCCATCTTACAACAGAATATATGAACAGTGGTTGATCAGGTGCTGCAATGAAAGTATCATCCACGTTGCTCCCTAAAGCAATGACAATCTCTTGCCCTTGGGAGCTTGCACTGACATTGGATTCCACAAATGAATGGTGTCTCGGGAAATGCACGCCTGCTCTTGTCAATGACCCAACAAGCTCGATACTGCCAACATGAGAGGAAAATTAGCAAACTGTTTTAACTGTCAATTTAGAAAAGGGGGCAAAAAACGAAGGACATGTTATATCAGATGAGCATTTGAAGCTAAACAGTTCCTTTGAAGTGATAATGTGCTGCAGAGGCGTTTCATTTCACACATCTGTATAGCACTGTGGCAGTAACAACGAGAAGACCCAGAGCAGGGGCAAGATAGGATTCCAGCAACAGGAACAGTGCCCGGTGCTGGAAATTGAAAAGTCGGAGCCGGAAAAGAATGGCGGAATCAGTGTGGCCTCGAGGCAAGAATTTGACAGGGTTCTTATACAGTAAACAACAATGCCAACAATAACAGCTAAAACTAGTTGGGGAAACTTATGGCACAGGCACGATATGAATACTGCAAATGTCAGCATGGATGTGAGAAGAAACAACTCGAGTGCCATTCGACGGGGGCAGCGAAGAAGAGATCAAAACCTCCCGAGCAGAAAAACTTGGATCGGAGCAGTGCGGAGGAGGCCGGAGTTCATTTGATCTGAGGCGGCGCAGCCGGAGAGGAGGACACCGCTGTTTCGTGCGCTGAGCGGGGAGGAGAAACGAGAGATTGCGTGAAAAGACTAAGAAAGCGAACTGACGAAATACGCCTTCCTTTTTATGACGCTTCTGCCCCTTATCCTCAGAACTATGGGCAAATAGGTAATTTGCTCCAGCCAAATCCTCTTCCTTCTCGTTGTCCCCCTGGGGTTTTGCTGTTCTTCGTTGCTTTGCAGGAGGATTGGAGGGGCTACCGGGATTTTTGTTACTCCCCCTCCATTGATGGCTTCTCTTCTTCTCCCTCCGCAGTTCACTTGCTCCCTGCGCCCTTGTCATCGAATCAGGTAATCTCTCAACATAGTGAATCCGCTGCTGTACACCCCAATTATCAATGCGAGTCTGTGGTGGGATAGAGGAGATTAGGAGCCAGAATGCGGCCCCTCTCTTTTTGGTCAATTCATTTGGATTGTGTTGTGCGCAGGGGTCAAATGCATTACAAAACAAACATTTTGGGGAAGAATATGACTAAGGCTACAGCGAGGTTACTTAACCACATTGCTATTTTTGCATCACGGACTTCTCAAGAGGCTGTGGATGGGTCAAGCGATGAAAGTGATGGCGAAAGCTCAACTAAAAAGAAAAGTGCCCCAAGACGTGGGAGAAAGAAAGCCACCACTGAAGCATCGAGAGGCGAAGGAGAAGAAAACCAAATCATCACTGAGCAAACGGCCGCTGAAGAGACTAAGGAAGTTAAGAGGAGAGGCCGCAAGAAAGGTAAATGTACATATTGGTTGCATCTTTGCAGCACTTCTGTTTCTGTATGCTGCAGTTTTCATGATTTTTTTTTCCTCTACTGGGACCCTTAGCAAGTCACAATTTTTCTCTGTTCTCTTACAGCTGCTGTTGCTGCAATCTCCGAGGAGAAGGAGAAGGATAAGGCCAAGGAACCGAAGAAGAGGGGAAGGAGAAAAGTTAAGACTGTAGAGGAATCTGGTGATGATGGTGGAGAGCATCGGAGCAAAGATTTGATGCTCTACAATGAAGGAGAAGATCAGACTCAGCTACAGAATTCTGCCAACGTTCTGGAAAGTAAAATAGAGTCAGTGCTACATGAGGATATTGGAGAAGTTGACGATTTAATTCCACTAGTGTGCTGCTTTGGACCTGCAAAATACTCCTTTATTCCTTCTGGAAGACCAGCCAATAGGTTGATAGATCATGAGATTCATGATAGAATGAAGGACATGTTTTGGTCTCCATATAAATTTGTGAGGGCACCTGGCGGGTCTTCATCCAATGTTGCTCTAGCTTTAGCAGCGATTGGTGGAAGGGTTGTATTCATGGGAAAATTAGGTGATGATGATTATGGTCAAAGTTTGCTGTATCACTTAAACATCAATGGAGTTCAAACTCGAGCAGTTTGTATGGACCCTTCAGCACCAACTGCTGTATCATTGATGAAGGTCAGAACTGAAGGAAGTCTGAAGGCAAACTGTGTTAAACCTTGTGCTGAGGATTGTTTCCTGCAGTCTGATATCAACCCGGCGGTTCTAAAAGAGGTAAATATCAAACCATCATCGAATATAAATCCTGTGATATCATATCCTATGTATAATACTTTATGTTTTAGATGCAATGTGCGACATTTATTTTTTATTTGTTAATAATGATATGTGATTCTTGCGTGTTTATTTTATGATCCTGAAAAGTGTATAGCTTTTCATTTTGTACACATGTAGGTGCAGGTCCTCTTCTATTTCTGAACATAAGGCTGCATTTTCAAAATATTTGATAATTTACTTAGTCATATTCTGAAATTGCATTCAGATTTTTTCAGTTATCGTATCAGGGTGCTCACAAGTCACATGTCGTGTGAGTCATTCCCGAAAGGATTTAGTACTCCCTCCCCTTAAGACAAGTCAGTTTTCGTATCTGGGTGCAAATATTTATGCTTAGTCTTTTATGGATGTTTTAGTGCCACCCTGGTGCAAGTGGTAGAGCTTTACCGTCTGTGACCAAGAGGTCCCGGGTTCAAGCCCCAGCCTCTGCACATTTGTGCAGGGATGACTGCTGGCTATTTTTCCGTCCCCAGACCACGCAGTGCGGGAGCCTATGGCACTGGGTACGCCCTTTTTAAACAAATCTTTGGCTCAATAATTCTATAATTTATCAAAATATACTATTTCTAAGCTATAGCAATTCTTCAGTTGATAATTTTGAGAACCTTCCTTTTGCATTAAATTTGTGGCATGCTATACTTCTGTTGATAATTTACAATACTAGAACTCCATCTTTATGTTGTTTTATTGCAGAGATGTCGTTCTGTACAACATGCTGTTCAATACCTAAGAATAACCAGAGCTAGTACAGGAGATAATGGCAATGATTTGGAGCAAATAATAACAGTTAGCCGGTAGATCTAGTAAAATTTGGCTAATCAGCATGACTCATGTCAATTCAAACTCGATACAGATTGTTTCCATCATAAATGGATGGATATGATTCTGATATTTAATTTTTTTTGATAAAAATTCTGATATTTAAATATTTGATGCACATGTTACGGATTTCTTGTTCACAGTTAGGCCCAGTAAGAACCAAATGCAGCAACTGCTGATTGCTCTGCTTTACTATCTGTTTTTTACTCAGGCCTTTGCTTTATTCTGTAATAAACATTTGAAAAACAATGTGCCTGTAAAATGTTCTATTAGGACTCGCTATTCACTGTGTTCCGATATGATGTGTGAGACAACAAATAAATGATATCAAATTGGATAAGAACATTTTAGCGGCAAGGCACTGACAGTTGCTGCACATAAAAGTATAAACATGTACGATAGTTTATCTTTTCTAACTGCTACCTTTTGCATCTTGTACAGGCTAAGATGTTTTATTATAATTCTTCTGCTTTGCTTGAGCCCACTACAGAGTCATCATTGTTGAAAGCTATTGATGTTTCGAAGAAATTTGGTGGTACAATATTCTTTGATCTTAATCTTCCACTTCCACTATGGTCATCCAGTAAGGAAACCAAGTTTCTCATTAAGGAGGCATGGGAAGCTGCTGATATTATTGAAGTCACAAAACAAGAACTTGAGTTCCTCTGCGGAATTAAACCATCTGAGAAATTTGATACAAATGATAATGATAAGTCCAAATTCACACACTATGGTCCAGAAGTTATTATGAAATTGTGGCACAATAATCTCAAGGTCCTCTTTGTGACGAATGGTACCTCCAAGATTCACTATTACACAGAAAAGCACAATGGCTGGGTCCGTGGTACAGAAGATGCACCGATCACTCCTTTCACCAGTGATATGTCACAATCTGGTGATGCCATTGTTGCAGGTACCTCATATGTTCCCCCTAATATACTTCTAAAGGATATGACATTGTTTCATTAATGAGACCATACATTAGGTGGTGAACGATAAATGGGCTGTTTGGTTTGAAGAATAGTTTGGGTTTGTGGAATCGAATTAGTTGATCCATGACCACCTCATTTCTCACACGCTAATAATTAGTATTAATATTGTATGAGGAATGGAGCCATTCTACCAAATTTGAGGGAAGGACTCTGATGCACCACCTCATCTAGAATGAGGTGGTTTCTAAAACCAAATACCCCCTAAATATTTCTTGTCACTTTTTACTAGGTGAGAGGATACTGCTTTTATTTAAGATAATGGAAGGAACTTCTGGTCTGTGCATCGTGATGCGTAGCCTAGTGCATTACAATGTTTCATTAACAATAGGTGTTATGATAACTGAAAAAAATATTGAAGGTGACATTGCCTATTACTTAATGTCCATCTGTGCTTGGAAAAGTACCCCAGCCCAGGACTATAACATTCTAAGTTCTGCATGCTGTGAGGGCCATCTTTGGGCATCCTACAGCTGCAACAAACACAATCAGCCTGATCAAAATTGCTGCTTGCGGCAGCACTGCTGCAGCCAGCCTGCCTACAAGTCCTGTGCTTTGTAGAACAAAATAAGCAGCCGCAGCCGCAGCCGCTGCAGCATCATGAAAATCACAGCCGAGCAGACCCACTTTACTTTGGTGAGAATTATTCCAGTTTGATTAAAACCTGTTTGAACCTCACTTATCTTTTCTGTTTGTGCGAAGTTTTACTAGTCTGACATGCATTCAACTGCTATAACATTTGGTCTCTTTTTGTCTTTTCAGCCCTCATGAGGATGCTGGTAATTAACCCTCACCTGACCACAGACAAGGTTTACTTGCACAAGGCAGTCAAAAATGCTATTAAATGTGGTGTCATTGATCAGTGGATGCTTGCTCGAGAGCGGGGCTTCCTTCCCAAAGAAAGAGCAGATCTAACCAGTGAGCAGTATGAAGTGAGGTCCATCACAGAGAAGGAATACCGCACACTTCCTGATGCCATGCAATCAGAAAACTCGTCGACCAGTGAACTTGCATACGTGGAGTGAAAGGACAGGCCATCGGTGTCTATATACTGGATTCCTCTATTTGTTTATGGAAACTGGCTTGTCGCTGCAGTTAGCTGAAGTTGGTATTCAGAAGAATTAGCTTAGACATGCAGATTTTAGGTTGGTCGAGTATAGGTTGATAGCCCCAAAAGTAAGACTAACATATTGATAGCATCAAATTTTGTACCGAGACAATGCAAATGTGACTGATGCCAGGAAATTTGCCTAGAATGCAACCTTTGTTCATTCTTGATTTCTCTGTGACCCATGTTCTTTTAGATCACCACCTTATGCCAATGACACCACTACTAACTTTGAAAAATGTTGTTTATCATATATTCAGTGTATTAAAAATATATTATTTGACTGAACTGACCAGTCTTTTCCTTTTCTGGTAAAAGAGATTTTTTTTCTTAACACTGAATGACATATTTGTTGGGGTCCGAATTGAGTCTGCAGTTGGCTGTTCTATGCCTATTACACCAAGGCATGGACACCAAAGATTTTTTTATTAATAAAAAAACTCAACCTACAAAGGATAGATCTTGTTGTGTTTGCCTTCTTGCATCACTGAATAGTGGACATGGATCATTGGGACAGAAAAGAGGAAGAGCTAACAATGGTCATTGCAAGGAAAAATGAACAATGAATATGGAGGAATTGTTTTACTTCTTTTTTTTTTTGCGAGTATGCCTGTATTTCATTAAGAGGAATGGAATGGTCGTAAGACCTACAACATATTGAAATCAACGGAGGCGAGTAGCCAACGCCGATTTCAAGCAAAACCTGTGTCTACTAGATTTTACTAACACTTATTACATAGTAAACAAGTTGCGCGACCATGAAACTAGGAAGCCTGCTATCGTGGAGAACCCGGCCTCGCACCAATCCTTAGCTTCTCGCATGGCTGCTATGCCCGTCTGCTGCACAGTCGACACTCTTCGGTTGAAAACTTGATTATTGCGTTCTTTCCAAACTGTCCATGAGATGAGCAACAGAAATCGCTGCGAAGAGCTGTGGTGCATAAAAACACAATGGCCCTACAGCAGCCCAGTTGTCAGTCCATAGCTTGGTGGAAGCCCCATCACCAACAACGGCCGACATACTCGCTTGCGCCATAGCTACGACCATCTTCTCCTTCCTTGCTGGCAACGCTGCCCATCCTCGCTCCAGCTTAGTCCTGCTAAGCCATTCCCAGTGCAACCTCAATGCAAAACCAAAGATCAACAACGCCTAGGCCACCAAGGAGTTTAGGACGACACACCACCGGCCATGCCACTTTGCATTTGCCACCCGTGGCGACCTCCGTTCCACTCCACAAGAAAGCCCTGCGTCGCCTGTCAATCTGATCGATAGCCCATCTCAAGAGGCAGCAAGCTATTGAGACGTGCACGGATATAGCCGATAGCGTAACCTTGGTAAGCACTACACGACCGGCGTGCGTCAGTAACCCAGACTTCCAGGTTGGAATCCTGGCGGCAACGCTATCTACCAGTGCCTGCTCGTCGACCCGTCTCAACTTCTTTAGCGACAAAGGGATGCCCAAGTACTTCGACGGGAACGGCGCCACGGCGCACAGGAACACACTCTGCACAAGCTGTACCATTTCCTCAGTGCAGCTAATCGGTGAGGCCAAACATTTCTCCAAGTTTGATACCAGACCCGATGCCCCAGCAAAGAGGGTTAGAATCTGTTACAAGCAGCCAAGATCCTCAACTGTGGGAGTGACAAGAATCACCAGGTCATCAGCATATAGGGACGCTCTGTGCTTGATTGCCCTGCCCAGCAACGGCGTGAGTACGCGTGCACGATCAGCTTCTCTGATCAGGGCATTCAACGGTTCCATTGCGATAACAAATAGCATCGGGGAGAGCGGGTCTCCCTGCCTTAGCCCACGCGCATGCGGGATACGTCTACCGGGGCGACCATTGATGAGCACTTTAGTACTGGCTGTCGACAACAGTATGGATATCCAATTGGTCCACCTCCGAGGGAAACCGATGTGGCTGAGGACATGCAACTAGTACGGCCAATCAACAGAGCCGAAAGCTTTTGCAATGTCGAACTTGATGAGCACCGACAGCCGCTTCCTGCCATGCAGCGAGCGCCATGCAAGTTGAACCGTCCTGAAATTATCATGAATTGATCGACCTTTGATGAACGCGCTTTGATTAAGCGCAATGATTTGATGTAGCTTCGGTGCCAGTCGACGTGCCAAGCACTTGGCGAACAGCTTGCTGAAACTATGAATTAAGCTGATGGGACGGTATTCCTTCAGTGTCGTTGGTGCGCTATTCTTTCTTAGCAACACCATCAGCGCCCCATTGATATGGTTGAAGCTCCTCCAGTCCAGCGACCACAGCGCGTTAAACGCACTCACGACATCACACTTGATGACCTCCCATGAGGCGCGATAAAAGGCACCGCAAAACCCATCAGGTCCCGGCGCGCGGTCCGGCGGCATATCCTGGACGGCCTCCCAAATTTCCTTTTCAGAGAAGCAGGCATCGAGACCGACTAGGTCCAGCTGCGGCACCAGGTCGTCAAGAACCAAGCTGTGCGTCCTAAGAAATGGAGTGCCCAGGATGTTGTTGAAGTACTCAAACGCTAGGTCCTGCTTGGCCTCCTCGGCAGACAACCAGTGGCCATCATGCTCAAAGCCGGGTATGTAATTCTTCCTGCTCCAATGGCACGCCATGAGATGGAAGAATTTGGTATTCGCATCCCCTTCTTCAAGATACCTGATTCGCGATCTGTGCCTCGCCAACGTCCGTGCCAAGGAAGCCAATCCCAGGCTCTTTGGCTTGAGGCCAGCACGCAGCTCAATCTCGGCATCAGTCAGGTTCCGTTCTTCCTACGCGACATCGAAGTGGGCGATGAGCTCCCTTGTCTCAAACAGCTGATACCGGACACAGCCGACCTTCTTCGCGCTCCAACTTCGTAGCGCCTTGGCTGTGGCCCTTAGCTTACAGTCCAGCACGTGACATGCATCTGCATCGACGTTCGGCAGCGAACCGGACCACGCCTGAGTCACAACGTCATGGTACCCCGGAAGGCGCACCCAGAATGGTTCGAATCTGAAGCGAGGCACCGCCCATGGGTCAGTGCGCAGGTGCAGTAGGAGCGGCGCATGATCCGAGCTGTCCGACGAAAGCGACCGTAGGTGGTGAGAAGTGAACATCTCAAGCCACAGCAAGTTGCCGAACGCTCTATCAATCCGTTCAAGCAAAGTAAGTTTCTGGTAGCTGTACCTATATTTGGTAGTATGCATTGCATGTTCTGGTTTCTACTATTTATAATTCACCTCATATATACATTAATGTTGGACCCAGGGTTTCAAAAGGAAGAGCTAATTGGAAGTATAAAATCGGATGAGATTTTTATAGCCAGCTGTTTAGGAAATAATATAAGTTGAGCTTTGTTTCGTGAATTGCTGCCATTTATCCTTGCAAACATTGCAGTGTTTCTTAACATTATTGTGTGCATTGTTTGTTATCTTTTGTTCTTGTAAAGTGTCATTTTGTGTTACAACTAAAGTTACTGCCAAAAATAGGAAAATTTCAATTAGTGTGGAACTACTTTTGTCCCCTCAAAACTCTATTCAGCAAAATGTTGGACTAATGCTCTCCTGTGTTTGATACCATGTTAAGTGTCTTTCCCCCATCATTTCCTCTAAAATGTCAAGCTATAAAGGACTAACGGAGAAAGCTTGGCATAAGTACCTCCTGTAACTAGCCATCTAATTCTGGGTGTGATAAGATTAATATAGTACCAGGTACCAAATTTTAGTAGGTCATGTACTGTATTGTGTACTCATGGGTGGACCTATAAATTCCTTCCCAGTCAGTTAAAATATTTCAATTCCCAGCAAAGTATATATAATTGTCAAACTAGTATACTATCCTTTGGAAAAGGTAGAAATGATCTGTATACGAACCTTGCTAAGTTTGTGCTATGATACACAGGGGCTAATGAGTGCTGAAATATTTTCCAAGGGATGCTGGTGATACATTCAATTGTTGTCTGAAACTAACCGAGATGAGAGTGACAAACTGACAAGGGTATTGCCCATCTCCATTGTTAGCTCCGATTGTTACCAGGTTCAGCCTAGTGAACTGCACAAAAACTAGCTCCTTGGCAAGCTCTGATCTCCAGAACGACCACTGTATTCATAAGCAAGGTATATTGCTTAAAGGTATAGCACCACATGGACAGACAGTTCTGATTGGTCAGTGCAAATTCCTCACTGGTCGGCCACCTCTTGGTCGGCGTCTTATGGGCGTGTTTGGTTTGTGGCCCAAATAAGCCTGGCTAGCTCATTGTGGCCTGGCCAGAGCTAGCCTGTGTGAACCTGGCCATGTTTTGGTTTGCCTGCTACATTCAACCTGGCCTAGCTAAGAATTTGTTTGGTTTGTTGTCCTTCGACCTTGGCCAGCCCGTTGTAGCCAAGATGGGCTTTGTTTGGTTGGGTGTCTTGGCCCTGTTCTGTTCACCTGGCCAGCAAATGGGTAAACTTACCCCGTCGCCTGTACTACTAAAACCCTCCCCGCAAAAACCCCTTCAGTTTCTCACCGCACTCGCTCACCCCTCCCTGTCCCTTCACTCTCGCCTCGTCTGTTCCCCTTCCTCCCCTCCTCTCCTCGGCGCATCGCCTTCCTCCTACCTCATTCCTCGTCGCCCCCGCCATTGCCGGAGCAAGATGAGCGACCGCCCCCCACCATGCCGTCCATCGCCGAGCAGATGGGGTTGGGCGCTTGCCGTGGCACGCCGAACTGCGCCTCGCACTCCGACTCCGGGGCTCGTGACCCCATCGGCGGGTCGCCCTCTGGGTCCAGGACTCGGTCGCGGGCGGACGAGGACGAGAGCGACGACGACTCATCGGAGAACAACAACCACCAGGACGCCGCATTGTCCAAGGTAATACCTCCAATCCCCATTTATGATTTGCTGGATGCCAAGAACCCTAGCTTCCCCTTTGTTTATTTGCTTCAATAGTGGCTAGATTCGAGGTTGAACTTCTTGATTCTAGCCTGCCTCATGTTCTATTACTGCTTGCTAGACGAAAATCCGAAGGCAAACCCTTGATTTACTCTAACATTTGATGGATTTTGTGGTTTTCCCCATTTTCTTTCGTACACCTAGAGCAACTCAATCATCCCTGACTCCATCCCAGAGAATGATTGGTCAGAAATCAAGTCCATCAGGATTCGCAAGTGCGAGCATGGTCATCCTGCCACCTTGAAAAGAGCTTGGGGGTGGCAGAAACAATGGAAGATGTTTCATTGGTTGCTGCATGGAGGTCCGTTCTTCTGCCGATGTACCTTTCACTTGTGTTTGAGATATGGTTTCATTTTCTACAATATGACCATCATCTTTGCATTGCACATTGTCAGGACCCTGCTCAGCAGTGCTAGTTCCTCAGGTGGGTTGATGATCCCTGGCCAGAACGCCTTTAGGACTATTTGAAGAAACTTTGGGCTGAGCTGAGGGCATCGAAGTGTTGTGAGTCAACTGTAAATGAAGCCCTCGATGAAGCTCTTCGCTGCAACGACATTGCCAACAATGCTAGAGTTGATCTGCTAGAGGAAGTCAACCGCACCAAGCGCATTGCCTGGCAGGTGATCTACTCTTACCACAAGAAGGCCGTCATGGTCGCTGTTGACAAGTCCCAGCTCATGTACCTGGTGTATTGCCTCATTGGAGTCATTGCCTTCGTTGTGGTGGCCTTCGTTGTGAAGCTCTACATGGAGCTACTAGTTCAACTGTAGTTGATGACTACACTAATGTAGCTAGTGGCATTTTGTTAGTCTGCTTACCTGGTAGTTGTTCCACTGATCAGTACTATGGCCTTGTTAGCCCTTGATGAATGCCATAGCTTGGCGATTTTGGTGGTGCCCATTTGTTTGGTGTACCAGTAATGTAAAAACCTAGTCAGGGATGTGCTAAGACACTTTGCTATGCTCTGCTGGTAGTAGTTTGTGCTGGTGCTAGCTTCATCTGCATCATGCCTACCTCGTGTCGAACTGATGGTTCTGTCAACTATGCTAAGTAATGCATGGCTTCTGCTAAGTAATGGTTTCTGAATGTCCATTCTCTGATGGTTTGTGAATGTCTATTATTTGTGAACTAAATGTCTATTCTGTCATGAATCAATCTATGATTTGTTCTGTGATGGTTGTGACTTCGTGTTTTGTTGTGACTGCTGTTGCAAATAACAAACTACTAACACCATATTCAAGTTGAAATCATATTTAGGTTTACATGCCAAGTCTAGTACCAAATTCAGAACATCAACATTTTGATGCAATGTTACATAAGTTGCATAGCTAACCTATTACATTAGTTGTTGCAAATAACAAATAGTTGGACAATGATGATCACAACCAAAGCTGCAATGATCATGTCTTTTGTGGTCTGGGAAGGTGCAAACATCTTATGCTCTTTGTCTTTGACTGCATCTAAAATTGCTGCTTTTACCTCCATAGCACGCTCCTTGTAGGCCTGATACTTCTGGAATGCTTCAACAACTTCCTCATAGGTTGGGAAACCTTGGTACAGGTTGCCAGGGTACTTGGTAATTTGGCGATTGCATTCTGGACATATGTTGTACACCACAGGTGTGAAACCCTCAAAAACAGCATAGGCATGGAACTTCATCTACATATTTTGAAAGCAAAAGCAATAAGGAACTGACAGTGACACAATTTAGAAAAGTTGTAATCTTTCACACATCATAACAACAAACTCAGACAAGTTCAACATATCACAAATCAAGATGAATTTTAAGCTGTTTCACAGTGACATAAATTGATTGGAGCATCAAGCTATGATAGGCAACTAACATCTAGTTGGCATCTATCGTAACTCCCCAAAAAGATGACAAGGCAACTATGGGCATGTGTTGTCTCATGTTATTTATAATACATCCAACCTATAATTAGAACCTAGGTTAGCACAGTCAAAATGGGTAAGTTGGCTCCAATCCTGTGTTGTCAAACTATTCAGCATCTTTGGTCCTCACTAGTCCATCTTCACTGGAAGGCCATCTTGGCCCTCACCTCGGCCAGGTGATGTGCCAACCACAGTGCCTTGTCATCAGGCTTCATCTGGATAAACACCAAAGCAGTCCCCTTGTTCGTCATGAGGTAGTTCAGGCACACCGTCAAGTCTGACTTGGCAAAGCCTGGGACATCCATGACTGCTTCATAGATTCCAGGGGCAGCTTCATTGTTGTTCCCTTCCTTGATAGCAGTTGACAGCTCAAAGACTGCATCTTTCATCCCTGAGAGCAAAGCTGCATCATCTTCACTGACAACCCTCTTCCTCTTCTTGTCCTTCCTTTCATCCTCCATGATCATCTTCCCCTTGTTGGATGTCCCTGCATCCTTGTTGCTCTTCTTGGATCCCCTAGCTTGGCCACCATGTCCTTCAACTTCCAAGTCAATTGTTTCTTCTTCCACTGGCTATTCAAGAGGTTCATTGGACACCATGGCAAACCTGCCAGTAGCCACACCACCACCAAATACCATCTGCATGAAATTGTAGTTGACTAGGGGCACATTCAGGAATTCAGCATCCTTGGGGTGTGCCTGAATAGTAACAAACAACATAGGTCAGATCATTGTGCATGAACTGTAGCAGATGAAACTATGCACAAATTCAGATAGGTTAGTAAACTTACAACACATGGTCACTGTAATGCTAAGGCGCCATGGTGATCATGCAAAGGTCTTCATCCTAGTTTGCCCCGCTTAGGTCCTTTAGCCTGCAAATCTTCACCCACTTTGCACGCCACTTGCGGAGGTGATTGTAGATCTGAGTATTTGTAACTGGCTGGTTGATCAAAGCAGACAGGTCCTTTGCCACAGTTGTGGTCTGTGCATCCTTAAACCCCTTGTCTGTCCTCAAGCCTTAAGCCACCAGTTCAAAGAACTTCTCCAACACATGTGTAGACATCTGTGGAGTCTAATTTAGGCGAGCAAGAGCTGCATTGGCTTGTTCAAGGAGAGGCTCTTGGACATCTGGGTGATGGTTAGCTTGAACATCTTCCCCAAAGATGTTAAAATCATCCAACCCATCCATTTCTAGTATGCAAATGCATAATAACAACACAAATAAGGAAACAAATAGGATAACATATGCACAGTAAAAGAATGAGGAACAAAACAGGCATTAAATGACAACTAAAAACAGATAAGAAACAACCACAAAAATCTGGTAGCAAATTAGTCTTATTATTACATCCCAAATGAGTTCATACCAAACTAGAACACAAGTTCAAATAGAAAAGGCATCATTGCCTTTGGGAATGGTCTCAACAATACAAATATTAAAGGGTACATTAGGTCTACTACTCAAACTGCTACAAAGACATCAACTAATGGGGGGCCATTCCTAGTTTGCCACATTTGCTGGGCCTATTCATCTCTCTTAGTAGCCCAAGCTGCATTATCCGCTGCATTGTCTTGGGGTCCAACATGGTTCACTGGGTTTGCCTCCCAATCTTCCTCAGAAGGGATGATTTCATCTCCACCAAACCTAAGGATCCAATTGTGCAAGATGCAGCAGGCTATGACCAGCTTCACTTGGGTCTTGTAAGATCCTGAACCTACCCTTGAGTGACCCAAATCCCCGGTAGTCCTAAGAGAAGAATGCCTCAGGTTGAATAGTTCCCTAGCATTTTGTGGGCTCCTGACACCATACTCTCTCAGGTGGTACCTCAATCCTCAGTATGGTGGAAGGAAGCCGAGCCTCATAGCATAACCAGCATCCACCAGCCAAAACTTTCCTATAAAGACAGATTGTGGACATGTATTACAATCGGGAAGAAACACCTAAACCTATGGATGATAGATGCAACTAAAAGATTATACTTTGAGGAACTTTGAGTCCATCTTCCCTAGCCAAGGCATCATCTAGAATCCTAGCATCATGAGCAGAACCTTCCCATCCAGCCAAGACATTAGTGAATCTCAGGTCCCAATCCACAGCTGCAAGCACATTCTGTGTGGTTGTGTGCTTCCTCCCCATGAAAGCTGCCTTGTGCCTAAATGGAACTCTGGCTAGCACATGTGTCCCATCCATAGAACCCACACAATCCTAGAATGGCATAACAAAATTAGATAAGGACACACTAAACAAACAACTTAGAGCAAGTTGTAGTTGAAGACTCCAACCTTAAAAAAGGGGTGCCATCTCCTGCTGCTACTAATTTTAGGGTGTTCAGCCCTGGATGGAGGTCTTATCATCTCTGCACTCAATTCCCCAACTGCATACAACACTTCATGGAAGTACCTGCTTATGGTCTCAAGAGAGTGCCTAAAGATAGGTGGGAGGACTTTGAATCTCTGGTTGTGCCCCACTACCAACAGAAACATTGCAACCTGTTCTTCAATGTTTGTGTGGAAGCTATCCCTAAGCAAAGCCCTACTACGAAACAAGTCACATAGCTGAAAGAATGGGGCTCTCGTCATCCTAAGGGCCTCTAGACAACCAGTGCTGTGGTAGATGACCTAAGGTTCTGGGCCCTCTCTCGGTCTATCGCAGTCAAAGGACCATAGCAAATTCTTTGCCTTGCGGTGGAGAAACGCCTAAACCTCATGAACATCCAGGCAGAGATCACTGCGACCAAAACTGCACCCCTACGGATGAGCTGTCGACACCTAGCAACCGGATCCATGACGCTAAGCAAGCAATGGAACAAGAATTAGCAAGACCTTGCTAAGAAACCCATGGATCGGCTGCGACATACCAAGTGCGCCACCCAGATCCAGGAACATGAATGAAAATCTCCAGCAAACAACAAACATTCTAGGAAAAAGCACACATTTGGGATGCACTAAGTAGCAGTATGAAGGTAAACCCTAACCATTTCTAAGACCGGCTACCAGATCTGACACATCATAGTCCATTCCTAAAGGCTCAGCTAACAAATCGCCATGAATCGAAGCATGAACACAGATCCAAATACAAACACATAGAGACGTAGTGAGTGAGGAGGAATGGGAGATGTTTACCAACCACCGTGATGCCTTACCAGTGAAGGGGGCTGCCGGGACTGGCCGCCGGCCGCCGGGACGGCGAGGAGGAACGGAGGGAACGACGGCGGGCGAGAGAGCGAGACAGCGTGAGCGGCGCCTTGAGTGAACAGTGGCCGAAAAAACCCTAGCCAGGCGGTGACGGGCGGCTTTTATCAAGTGGCCAAGCCGAGCCACCTAGGCCCACCAGCACAGCGCGAGTGTAGCTGGCGCGGGCCTGGCTATGGGGGAACGGCCGATTTGGCCGTTCACCGCTGGCCTGGCTAGCCCAGTACGGATGGCCCTAGCCAGGCCAGACCCCCTGGCCACCAATCCAAACAACTGCATTTGGGCCCTGGGGAAGCCTGGTTGGGGTTAGCCCCCAAACCAAACACGCCCTATGTTTGCTTGTACTGTTGTCACATATGGCCGCCCGGTATCCTTTTCCTATCCCCCAGGCAAGGTTTTGAGGGCACTGAGTATACATCACTCATGTCACAAAAGAGAAATCTGTAGGCTACAGGAGTAGGCCACATCCCAAGAACCCGATCAGGGAACAGAGACCCATGACCAGAGTACGAGACCCATGGGGACATTGTGTTCCTAATGTGTCCCAATGCTCCAGCAAACTCTCTTGCTGAAAGCTCCTGTTCGAGACATGCATGTTGCTGTTCCTGCCTTCCCGGTGTCTCTGATTCCTATTTCTACTTTCATTCCTTTTGAGGACTCCCTTCTTCTCATGCACAAGATCATGGAGGACACCTCTCATGCTGTTCCATCTCTCGGTTGCATCACCGGATGCATATATACACACATGTTGCTGAGAGACACCAGCGGGGTTGGTGGCACATGGAAGCGAGCAGCTTACTGAAATTCATTCATGCATGTTACAATCTGCAGCATCATTCACTCTACCATAAAAATAAATATGAAGATAGTGCCGTACTTCGTTATACATACAGTACAATTGTGTTTATCGTCTTATTTAGGGCAGTTTCCATCCTTTATTTCTTCAGTCTGCTAGCAAAGTTGCGCTGGTATATGGAGTAAGAAAAGCACTGATACATGCAGTAAGAGAAGTGATAAGAGAAGGAGACTCCAAAAAATAAACAAGTAGCCTTTTCAAGCAGCTTGGAAATTGATGCTCATTTTCCATTGACCACGAGAGATAGAGATTTGTCGCATTTTTTTAACACTCAATTAATAGGTGGGTCATCCAAAGTTTTGGGGGTGTGAGTATACATCGCCCATGCCACAAAACATATATGGACTGCGAAAATTTCTTATGTTTTCTGTGTTTTTCCTGTAAAATTTCTATTCATCAATTCCTGTAAAATTCTAGCATTCTAAATGGCCCAAAATCTGTAGGCTATAGGAGCAGGCCACACCTCAAGAACTCGACTAGAGTGACCCACGAGGACATGGTGTTCCTCGCGCGTCTCAACGCTTCAACTAACTCTCCTGCTTGACCCTCCAACATAGGAAGTACACAGGCGAAAGAGAGCCACAACATGAGGGAGAAGATTCCTCATCCTCAGAGGTGAAATCGATGTTAGATGCTCCTTTTTAGCTCTTTTTTTTATGTTCAACACTGCACTTCAACTGTTAACATGCTTCCGAAAGTAAGTACCATACAATCCATGCGGAAATGAAAATATCCCAACATAGTCATATGATGTTTCGTAAAAAAACAGTCATATAAGTACCATAGAAGCCATACACTCGAGGTTCAGTATGATAAGGTCTAGTCTTCTAATGAGAGTACTCAACATATATTGCAACACAGTCATCACACCCTGAGCATTTGTTTCGGACCCTTCTTCATGGAAATCATCGTACCGTTGTGCTGGGCGATTTGGATAAACAGGAATAATGCCATCTTCAATAATTCAGCCGCAATGGCTCAAGGTTGGCTCAAGGTTGCTAGGCCATCTTCAAACTTGAATTCTCTTCAATGCTTAGGCGTGCAAAGAGGTTGAAGAATGGATATACAAATTCAGCCTAGACTTTCGCTCCCCTATTGTGTTCTTCATTTTCTTTTGTCTCTTGAGGGCTCCCCCTCATGTTTCTCATAAAAAAAAACTGTCTTGCTTAACGCTCCTACTGTGGACGACACACGTGGGAAGAGAACCACGGCTCGATGGATAACATTTCTCGTCCGCGGAGGTGAAACAAATGTACCGAGGCTGCGGTCGCCGGTGCATGTTCGGGATGCTCCTTCTCAGGCTGTGACGGATGACCTGCGCATGCTGTGCACGCAGGAGCAAGCGATGAGAGCTTTTGTTGTTCTTGCCTTCCCGGTGACTCCAATTCCTATTTCTGTCCCAATTCCCTTTGAGGAGTGTGTGTCCTGCTCAATGCTCATACACACAATATGTTTGACGACATTACTCATCCTTTACAATATCTTGATCGTTACTGAATCACTGGCCATGGGTGTATATATACACACACAGGTTGTTGCATGCTGAGGCAGCACTACACCAGCGTTGTTGGTGGTACATGCAAGTGAGCCACTTGAATTCATTCAGGCATGTTACAATCTGCAGCATCATTCACTCTACCATAAATATAAATGAATAATAGTCTGCACCGGCGTTCTTTCTTTCTCATACAAACACTGAAACACTACAGACCACAACTGCTTTAATTACATTCAGATTCTTAAGGTTCCTTGTGTAGAGCTTTTTTTTTTAACGAATTAGGCAGGAGAGCTGTCGACTATATTAAAAAGAAGAAGAACCCATACTAGGCCTTACAACAGAGGTACAATAGCAACAACGACGACTGACAACAAAGAAACCTAAAAAACAAAGGCCGGTTGGATAGAGATCTCAACACGTACCGAGCAACAACACTAAAAACTTTTTTTGAAAGACGGCAAAAAGCTTTTGCTGTATTTTTATTAGACGATAGAAAAAATAAAAATGAGTTACAAAATTACAACCACGGAAACGGCGAAAAAACACTCCCAAGAGGCATGAAAATACCACTAAGAACTACCAACTCCTTTACACTCCCGCTACTCGCTCTTAAAGAAAAAGCACTCCTAAGAGGCATGAAAACGGCGAAAAAACACCTAGTTCTATCACGCTAGCCTTTCATTTGACCATGTTGCCCGCTGAAATTGATCAACCTCCTCTTTGCAAAGAAACGCCACCTCTATAGGTTGTAAGCTTTTGTTTTGGAAAGTTCTTCGATTCCGTTCCTTCCAAATGATCTACCAAAAATAAATTATAAGTCCGTAAAAAATTTCATCTGATTGACCGGTCTATTTTCGCTCGGCATCTCTTCCAATAATTGTGTAGTGACCCGTTTGTGGTTACCGTATCTATCCTTTGCAATCAAAACCACGCCTTCAGACATGAACAGACCTGTACAGAAAAGGTGCAGTCTTTGCAAAGGTGGGTGGGAGTTTCCGGTTCTCCACAGAGCTTACATATTGGGTCATGTGGCCAATTCCTCTTCATCAAGTTGTTTGCAGTTAGTATTTTCTTGTGCAGTAAAGTCCATGAAAAGAACCTGCATTTTGGTTCTGCTCTTGCTTTCTAGATTGGTGTGATCTTTAGCTTACTAACCGACCCTTCAAATTGGATGTTATATGCACTTTTGGAGGAGTATTCCCCATTGGCTGTCCAGCGCCACATAATTGAGTCGTCCCGGGTTGCGTCCAAATATATTAGATGCGCCTCCTCCCATAGTAATACGTACTCCTGAATTTCTGTATGTGTAAGGATGGTGTGATATGAGATATCCATTTATTCCCTGTAAAGCCTTCGCTACCGTTATTTTCTTCCTCTTGGCTTTTTTTGAAAATATTTGGGGCCAAGTTTTTTGGTGTTTTCCATTGGCCCAAGATGAGGTCCAAAATTGGGCTGTTTTACCATCTCTAATGGAGACTATTGTTGAAGCTGCAAAAAGATCTTTGTCCTTGCTATCACACGGCACCTCTAGCTTGTTCCAAGCTCTTTCTTTGTGTCGCCATTCAAACCATAACCATCGAAGGCGTAGAGCACGGACAAAACGCTCTAGATCAAGAATGCCTAGGCCATCTTTATTTTTTGGGCGACAAGATGTTGGCCAATTGATCAGTGAATCACCCCCATACACTTTATTTGGTGTTTCCCCCCTCCAAACGAAACTTCGCCTCATGCTGTCGATTCGTCTGATCAGCCACTTGAGCTTGGGGAAGACCGTTAAGTGGCAGATCGGTTGTGAGGTTAACACCATTTTAACTAGCGTTTCTTTCCCGGCTGATGATAGTAGACACCCTTTCCATCCTGGTAACCTCCCCCAAATTTTATCTAAAAGTGGTTGACCATCTATTTTCCTCAGACGCCTTATGTGCAACGGCAACCCTAAATATTTCCCCGGGGATTTGCAGACTTTACCCGGGAAGTTTTGCAGGAGATTCATTACCGAATTGTCATCCATTCTAATGGGATAGATTTCAGTTTTGGAGATATTGATCTTCAGTCCTGAGCATTCTCCAAAAAAGTTCAGGATTCTCTACAAATGATCGATCTCTTGTCTATTTGGGTTGGCAAAAAATGCAGCGTCATTCGCGTATAAAGAGCATCTTAAATTTGCCGCTTTTGGCAACACCGGTGATAGGATTCCTATATTTGCCGCGATGTCTATGATACGTTGTAGCGGGTCAATTGTGAGAATAAACAAGAGAGGGGAAAGGGGATCTCCTTGCCTGAGTCCCCTCGCATGCTTGATCTAATTAGTCGGCTGTCCATTAATTAGAATCCTCGAACTTGACATCCCTAGTAGGGTTGCTATCCAATCTCTCCATTTTGTACTGAACCCCAGATGTTCAAGGACCTCTAGCAGGAAACTCCAGCCAATTGAATCGAATGCTTTAGAAATGTCCAACTTGATAAAAAGGGCTGGTGTCCATTTTTTATGCAAAAGTTGGATGACCCTTTGTGCATAGATAAAATTGTGGTGAATGCATCTTTTCCGCATCACTCTTTGCGGACCATATACACCTGTTATAGTCCATGTGTGTTGCGTACATTGCGAATTGCTCAGAATGAAGAAACGTTCAGATGCTGCTATAAGGATTCCTCCACAACACTAAAAACTCAAAAGGCCACCACGAAGCAACAACAAGGGCGACAAAGCAACAAGAAAAATTGTGGTAGAGCTTGTCTATTCAGGTTCAAGTCTTCCTCTCACCATGGGCGCTTATTTTGGCAAACATGAATGTGCAACGCCATCTACTTGTCTCCATCTTTAAAACGGTCCTAAGAGTGGGACTGAAAATTGAAATTGCATATTATTCACAAATTACGTTGAATTGATAAAAAAATTATGTTTTTTCTTTGAAGAAGAATAGTTCTTGATTCTAATAGTTTTGAGACAAGAGTAAATCTTTACTTTAATTATTTATCCAAGCAGGAAAATCTTGTTAATTTAAAAAAATCAAAATTTCAGAACTTTTTTTAGTATATAAATTATTTAGTTGTAATAAACATATAGGGCAATGTGTTATCATCTGATTTATTGGGGCAATTTCCATCCTTTATTTCTTTTGTTGTCATTACTAGGATAATGTCCGTGCGTTGCAACGGAAAACTAATACCACAATAATTTGAATATGAACATGTGCTATACTGAGAAGTGATACTATTAAGCGTCATGTTTCACTAACCAATCATCAAAGTTTCCACAAAACATGAATAATTTCAACTTATAAATAAGCTACTTGTAAAAAGTGCTGCCATCTCAGGAAGGAAGCTCCACTTCACTTGATCATACCAAACAGACATAATCGGACATGAGGGCAGTTGTATAGTAGATATACCTTCTAACCGTAAGTCTGTACGAATGTGAGAAGCTAAATGAACTATGTCGATAAAATATGTACGCCATAAAGTTCTTGAATAAAACAAAATTTGATAATGCATTTGTGATTGAAAATCAGTTTCCCATTTTTATCAGAGCCACTCATCCCTTATCTTCGAGATCAAACAGCTTTCAAAACTAAGAAATCTTCAGGAAGGAAGAGTGTTCCAAAATCAGCAAGTACTCTGCTGTGTCCAATTAAACAGGTTATTAGTGTTGAAAAAGTTAGGCAGTCAGTAGTCACAACCTCTGTTTCCAGCACCCACACCCCGTGCAAGAACAACAACGAGCTCTTTTAGCTTGCTTGCGTCGCCCTCAGTGACCAATTTATCCAAGCTTGTACAAGCATCTGAAGATGAAAGTCGAGCTGCTGGGAACTTTCTGATAACCAAGTATCTAGGGGATTCGAGTTTGGACTGCTCACCCATGGAATGAAGAGGTCGGCACAACATTCAGTCAGCTAGGTATCATATATTTTTTATGATTCATTCATGTAGCAGAAAAACATAACATTTGCACAGAATCTCACATTCAGCCAGCTAGGTGTTTCAGTTAGAGAACCGATGCATCATATATGATTCATGTAGCAGATATCTTCGTATTACTGACAGGACCGTGACTGATAAGGCACAAAATCACTGACTGAGTCTCTTGTTAGTTGTTACCTTAACTATTAGGCGCGCTACAGATCGTCTCCAGGTCCAGGGAGTTGGTGCAGGCCGACGTCCTGCTCGCTCCAGTTCAACGTCGACAGTGGTCATGGTCCCCCCGGGCAGCGCCCCTGCCCGTGGCGGCGTGGGCGGCCAGCAGGTTCCTGCTGTGGACTCCGCCGTAGGCGGACGACAGTGGGCGGGCAGCACGGTGTAGGCGGACGGCAGTAGCCATATCCGTCTCGCGTATGGCATCCGGGTTTTTTAGGAGTAAGATGAGACTCGTATTAGGGCAGTTTCCATCCTTTATTTCTTCGGCCTGCCATGACTTGCATAGTAAAGCTGTGTGCTAATACACGGGTGATTCGCTAAAGAGTGCTGAAACATTTTGCACAGATGTTTGGGGGCAAATTCATCTTTATGTGCAGCGCCAAGACAAAGATTACCAGTGATGGTCCAACCTAGCTTTTATATTATTTTCTCCATTTTGCTCTATTTTTATAGCACATAAAGCACATTATTATTCATCAAGAAAAAGCACTACAGCAGTATTTAGTCGGAAGGAGACTTTCCTGGAACAAATTAAGCTTTTCAAGCAAATGCTCATATTCAAATCCTCCATTTGTTTTTTGTATTTTGTCACATTTTTCTTATTAACAGGTGGGTCATCCAAATGTGCATAGAAATTTCCTTACTAATAATCACATCCTAGGTACCCACAAAACGGGTGAGAACTGAGAACATAAGATAGATTCAAGCAATGGGTGAGCAAAATCAACCAAAACAGGGATGACACTAGAAGAAAGCAGGATGAATAGCTTTGCGGCCAGTTGTCAAACTACTTAGATGAAGGAAAAGGTCGTGTAAGAGCAGCTATGATCGAGTGAAATGATGCAATATGCATCTACCGGATCTGATGCCACTCCTTTTGCTCTGGCATCAAGACCCAAAGCTTTAATCTGATTCGTTCTCCAGAAAAAAAAGATGACTATGCTGAACAGGCAGAGCAGCAGCGAGGGACACGGTGGTGGTGGTAATCTGCATCAGAAGCAGGAGCCATCGGGCACATGTTGAGTCCTTTTACAATACTTGAAATACTTGAAATACTTAATCGATTCCAATCGCCTCTCATCACCTCCCCAAAATATTAATTATATTGCTAAAGGATATCTTGGTCATTGCGCAAACTCAACCTCCTGCGCCACCACCCGACTGCGGTCGCTCTCCGATCCGCCCCAACCTGGATCCGACCTCGGCACCCGCGCAGATATTTTTTAATTTCAATCCTTTTTAATTAATATTTTAAAAATAACCACACTCAAAAAAATATTTGCATCTCAATTCAGTCTTGACGTATTTTAGTTCAGTCTTGTGCGCGACTATATGGATTTGGCGCGACCAAAAGAAATATGTGATGCAAATATTTTTTGAATGCGGTTATTTTTGAAATTTTGATTAAAAAAGAATTGAAATTAAAAAAATAATCCGCACCCGCGCCCTCTCGGCCTCGATCTCGTCCTTGCCAAAGCCGCCGCCGCCGCCCCTCGCCATCGCCAAATCCATCGCCGCCGCCGTCGAGGTGCAACATGGCGCCGCCGTTCCTGCCCTGTCCTTGGTCCGGAGTGAATGCGCAGTATAGCACCATCATACAGTTTCTTGCAAGGGTAACTGTTCCTCCTGTCATCTGTCACCATTAAAATTTTCATGAGAACACCAAGCTATTAAAAAATCTTGTTTGGACCACTCCATTCAGTTCTCAAGACTGAATCACGGTGCTTATCTGAATGCTAGCCAAGTTAAACCCATTTTTTGAAGGGAAACGGGAGGGGATCGCCCCCTACTGTGCTTTTATTAATCGAATAAAATAGTCTTTACAACCAGGCTCATGAAACAAAAAAGAAAACAAAGAAAATAAGAACAATTACACATAAGCTTCTAGCCATTGGGATAGCCGAGGAGCTAGGGTACTTTTCGCTCTAAGAATAACTCGAGCGAATTCAGCTTTGAAGATTGCCTTGCACTGACTGATTGAAGGTTGAATATTCTTGAAAATAGCATTGTTCCTAACCATTGTTAATTAATGGTCTCCGTCGCGCTGCCTCCGCTGCCAGGACACCGGTCATCGGGCATCGGTGTGCAAGCGTGGCCACTCGCCGCCGTGCATGCCTTCGGCCTCAGTGGCACGGCGCCTCGTCCAGGGTGGCAAGGGGCACGGCCCGACTGGTCCGGGGGACGGTCCTGGAGCCTCTGGACAAGCGACAACAAGGTCATCGCCAACATCGCAACAACAACAACAACCATGTCCCGCATCGTCGTTGTCGCCGCAACAGCCCCGCTGCCGACCGGAAGTTCCACCTCTGGTACACGTGGATTGCCGTCCCAGGGTCCAAGCTTTTGTCGTCCAGAGGAGAGGGGACCCTGCCACCCCTGGTGAGGCCTTCTCCATGGTTCTCGTCGCACTTGCTGGTGCTGCCACTCCGGAGGAGTTCATGGAGCACCTTTCCTTGAAGTTCAATGTGGCTGTGGGCGTCGCCGGGGATGGTGTATGTCAGTAGGGTGCTCCTCCCTGCATTGGGCTCCAGATGCCTGAGCCCGTGATGGACAGTTGCTCGGAGATTCAGAGTCGGGATTTCGATCCCATGGATGTTGAAGTCGAGGCGGGTCTCTCTAGCCAGGTGGTGCCTTTGTCGGTCAACTTGTGTCTCTCAGGTCCTGACGAGGGCGGCTCGGGCCAGACCTTCCAGGTTGATATCCATGACGTGGGCTGCCTTAATCCTTCTCTACAGGCTGATGTTGTTGCAGAATTCATGGTCGAGGAGGAGGGCGCGGCCGTCGCCCCACCGACCTCGGATGACGTTGCTGGTGTACGCTCCATTCAGGAGGAGCTGGAAGCTGTAGTCTGCCTCCCTCTATAGATGCCGGTCCTCCACAAGAGGCCACAGCTGCGTCGGGCAAGGAATCCTGTCTCTTCACTGAGAAGGAGTCGTCGCATTTGCGGCTAGGCCGTGTGCGGCAAACGCGACCCAGCAAGCGCAAAACATCCTCCTCAAGAAACTCGGGGAGGTAGTGCAGGAGAGTGCACCCGATGAGGAGGTGGCAAGCAAGTTCAAGGCGGCTTTTCGGGGGAACCTGACGGAGAGGAAGAAGCAGGTAATGCAGATCGTGTTGAATGGAGAGTTTGACCTATCAGCCATGGATTTGGACCTGACTGGGTTAGAGGACGAGTTGGCGCACGCCTAGAGCACGTTTTTGGCTCGCTCCGGTAGCTCAATCTGTAGTGATGTAATCCATCATTGGTCTTCAGAGGGGTTGGTGTGTGGTTTTGGGATTTGGTAACCTCGGTTACTACTCAGCTTTTATTGTATTTATTTAAAACTCCTGTCTTCTTAATGAAATGCGTGCAGTTGGCGTGTTCTAGAAAAACCATTGTTAATTAAGGGACTACGTATATATGGCGAGGCTGTTATTTTTTATACTAGAAGTGGCAAGCGAGGATTCTGGGGTTTAGGAATGAGGATTACATTATTGTCCACTCTCACAACTTAGTCCATAGACGAGGAGAGGAGCGAAGTAAAAAGATCTGTGTAAGTCCTTCACAAGAGCACTTGTACCGTTGTACAATGGCGGACAGTGTCTTCCCTGCGATGCGGTTGCGACGACGTCGCTCCAGTCAGCGCCGTCCTTGCTCGATGCTCCAGGCCTCCAATCCTTTCCGCCGGAGACGACATGGGTGTTCCGAGGCACGGGTCACCAATACAATGTATGAGACTTTACTTCTCATCACCGGCTCAACATACTTCCCATATGCTGGTGCAACATGACTGACATTATCAGCTGTTCCAGCCTTCCTAATGCCTCCGATCCTTATTCCTCTCGACATGCGCCCCACATCATGGACATTGTTGCTGTTTCATCTCAAGGTAGCTAATATACATGTATAGATGTTGCTCAACAGCACCAGTGCTGGTGGAACATGCAAGTGAGACACTATTACTAAGGCACAATACATTCTGCAGCACCATTTGCTTTGCTGTACCACAAATAAATGAATGCGAAGATATAGTATTATAGTGTCTTATTTTGCAATATATATAGTACTACAGATGCTTTTCACAATTAAATAGTTAACCTTCCTAGTTGTAACCTCTTCATATTATTAGTCTGAAAGTACTTTTGTCCTTTTAAAAACTCTCCATCAAAATCGTGGAGTAATGCTCCCCTGGGTCTTTAGCCATTATCATTTCCTCTAAAATCTCAAGCTATAAAGAACTCAAGTTGAAAGCATGGCATAAATACATCCTGTAACTAGCCATCTTGTTCTGGGTGGTGCTGACATCCTAGTGCCTACCATTTGTGTGATAAGATTAAGATAGTATATATATCAGGTACCGAATTTTAGTAGGCCATGTCCTGTATTCAGTACTCAAAGACATCAGCCTTAATGAGTCAGTAATAATGTGACATTCTGAGATATGGCATGAAATTCAACCAAAGTTTAGTAGGTCATGTCCTGTATTACTTTTTTGAATAACCGAACATAGTGTGCTATGCTACACAGGGGGAAATGAGTGCCGAAATATTTTTCAAGGGATGCTGATACATTCTATTTTTGTCTGCAACACCGAGACGAAACCAAGTGACACACTTACAAGGGTATTGCCCACTCCATTGTTGGCTTCCATTGTTATCAGGTTCGACCTAGTGAACTGCACAAAAGATCCTCACTCGCCGGCCACCTCTTCTTCTGTGTCTTGTGTGTTTCTTGTACTGCTGCCACATGTGGCCGCCCTTTATCCTTTTTCCTTTCCTTACATCACTCGTGTCACAACAACCTTTTCTAAAAATCACTCGTGTCGCAACATAAATCTGTAGGCTACAGGAGTAGGTCACGTCACAAGAACTCAACCAGAGTATGATACCGCAGGGACATTGTGTTCCTCGTGTGTCGCAAGAGAACAACACGACGGAGATGATTCCTCTTTTGCAGAGGTGAAACTAATGTCCGGCGGCCGTGTCGCCAGTGTGATGTTTGAGATGCTCGATGTGTGTACGCAGGAGGTAGGGGCGAGACTTCTTGCTGTTCCCGCCTTCCCGGTGCCTCTCATTTCCTTTGAGGACTCCCTTGTGCTCATGCACACAAGATCTGCCTTCTCATTCCCTTTGAGTTTGAGGACTCCCTTGTGCTCATGCACACAAGATTATGCACGACATCACTCATGTGTCTTTCCATCTCTTGGTTGCCAGTGATCACCAGACGTATATATATACACACCAGCGGTGTTGGTGGCACATGCAATCGAGCAACTTACTAGAAATTAATCATTTATGCATGTTACAATTTGCAGCATCATTCACTCTGCCATAAATAATGAATATGAAGATAGTGTCTTACTTTGTCAGACAAACAGTACAATTGCTAGAGCTAGCAGTTTCCATCTTTTATTTCTTCAATCTACCATTATTTCATCACTGCGCAGTTCCTATCCTTTACTGCGTCAGACTGCGGCGAGCGTGCCATCTGCAGCGAGTGGCCTGCCACGACGTCACCCACGGCTTGGCTGCAATAGCGTCTTGTTGAAGATGCGGGCGAAAACCCATCCCTTTTGGATGGTGTTGACGGTGCCTTTGGCATAGTTTCCTTCCTCAAGGCAACGTCGGGCATCTCTACCGCGGACCTTGGTTCGTATCGGGTGACGACGGGATGGACACCGGCCTTCCCTTCCTTTCCCTGCCCAGATGATGCAGGTGAAAACCCACATAGGCGGCGTCCTCGGCATCGTGACTTTCCTGAAGGCGATGTTATGCAATTCTAGCAACGGAATTTACTTCGGTGGTGGCTGCTGCCATGAGGGTTTTTTTTTTCCTTTTCCTCTCTCTTTCTCCTTTCTTCCCCGCACCCTAGAAAAAATGGAGACCTAATTGAGGATTCAGGAATGCGGTGTCAACGATGGAGGAAGGCGGCCAGAAGGAGGGTGTTGGTGTGGCAATTCGACGGTCTCGCATATGTTGGCAATGGACCATGAATTTGGCCAGAAGGCCAGCGTGGGAGGCACCCACGAAATTGTAGAACCGATGTGGGAGGTGATGGTCAGTAGTTGAGTTATCTAAGATGACCTGTGTGATTTGGTGGAGGTGACGGTTTCACATTGTGGCGGCTCTTTTTAGCACGAAGAGGTGTTCTGACCGACAGGTGGGAGACATGTGTACCACCTTTATATTTGGGATGAGTTAATTAGGTCGAGAAACTTTTGTGTGCGTGCCTTGAGTTTGAGTTTGTATGTGTTTGAAGTGCTGTGTAATAAGGAATAGCTATATGTATCGGTCAATGCAGAGACTGAGATATTAATATATCTCCTTTTGTAAAAAGCGTTGCTGGAGTGCGAAGAAAACTCAGCTGCAACCACATACAGAGAAACTCACGGGAACAAACTGATGAACACCGGGACAGTTTTTGGTGCTGCAATGGCAACGTTTTCTGGACCTTTCATTAATCATTAACTATATAAAGCAACAATTACAAGCTGAAAAACAGGGCATTACCCCGGCATGCACACTACACCTCTCATCAAACGAATTCCATCCCAATCGTCTCAGATATGTGACGCACGACGCACTCATGCTCGGACTTAGCGCACCTGAGAGCACAACACACGCACGGCCACCTCAAAGCCATGCACAGAGTCACACACACCTCTAAACTGGACAACTGGCAATGTAAAACATGCAGCAAAATTATTCAACCACAAGATCTGTAGGTCTAGTCTCAAGCACTACGTGAAAAATGATTTGTAAGAGCCCCACCCTTTTTCTTATAGAGGGGGCTGGATATTGAGACGCTCTTACAAATGATTCTCTATTTGTAAGGGCCGCTCAATATTGCGCTGTTGCTGTTCTTGCCTTCCCGACGACTCCAATTCCTATCCCTATCCCTATTCCCTTTGAGGGCTGCGCCTTGCTCATGCTTCTAATTAAATATCTTGGTTGTTAGTGACGATCACAGGCCGTGGGTATATAAATACACAATGTTGCATGCTGAGGCACCAGCAGTGTTGGTGGCACATGCAAATCAGTCACTTACTGAAATTCATTCAGGCATGTTACAATCTGCACCATCATTCACCCTACAATAAATATAAATGAATACCAGATAGTGTTTTACTTGTCATACATGTACACTATAGTTGCTTTTAGAACATTCATATTGTTGAGATTCCTTGTGGTGAATCTTGTCTAAAGGAGACTATCTGGAAAAAACCAATTACCCTTTTCAAGGAGCTTAGAAGTTGATGCTCATTTTCCATTGAGCAAGAAAGAGCGATTTGTCACATTTTTTAACACTACACTTCATTAATAGGTGGATCATTAAACATGCATAGAAGTTTCCTTATTAGTAATCACATCCTAGGTACCCAGAGAACGGATGAGAATTGAGAACACAATGTAGATTCAAATAATGGGTGAGCAAGAACAATCACAAGAATTACAAAAGTGATGACAGCAGAAGAAATCAGGGTGAAGGCTTTGCAGGCAGTTGCAACAGAGTTTCTTCTTAGTACAAACATACATAGCTCTCCTATGTGTTCAGCCAATAATGATATGGTCTCTGTTGCCTCTGCTGCTACAGTTCCTGAATTCCATTCCCTCTTCCGTTTGCCTCTATCTCCAGAAGCTTATTCTCAGTTCTTGGCCTTGTCTGATGCTATACAGCTCTCAACCGACTCTGATCTCTCGTCCTACATCTGGGGTAACAACATTTTCTCATCTAGTCATGTCTATTGTTGTCTCATTGATGGTCATCGACACACTCATCCTGCTCATATGTGGCTTTGGAGGTCTGTATGTTAAAATAAGAGAAAATTCTTCTTATGGCTTCTCTTAAAAGACAAGCAGTGGCAGTGGTAATCTGCCTCATATGCAGGAGCTATCGGGTAATCTGCCTCATATGCAGGAGCTATCGGGTTAACTATCTTTTTTTCCGGCAAAAACTATGGGGGAATTCCCCACAATGCTTTATAAATGTCTCAAAAAAAAAAACCAGGGGGATATTACATACTTACAAAAACACAAGAACAATGTAACCGATTGCATCTAACCAAAAGCTAGCAGAAGGAAATCTAATATCCTCCTTAAACCTAATCGACTGAAGAACTTGATGACGTTCAAATTTGCTAAACCACACACATCATAACTAGGCTGTCTTCTGTCAAAAATCTTGACATTCCGGAGCTTTCACAGTTCCCATGCGAGCCATCAGGTTAATTGTTGGCTGCACCAGCTAAGCCAGTTGCTAATTAAGGGACTATATATAGATGGTGACAGATATTATTGGATACTGCTATTCCAGTGCTAGCAACCAATGATTCTCCAGGATTTAGGTAATTACTTAGATGATGTTTGGTTGAGCAACAACATAATGGACAACGGATGTACTAGATGCGAACGCCGATGCTGCTCAACTCCAGCCATCAAATGATTACGTGCCATTTTTTTATCCAACCAAACTAAATCCCGCAAATGATCCCACCAGAAATTACCCCACCCCCAGTTCATTTTCATTCTCGCTGCAATCACCAGTTTTGCCAATCAAAGACTAGCTTATACCTCGACAACACTAGTAGAGAAATGGCTTTTGAATCGGAGCTTTATTCCCGGCCATTTTTTAGCCCGGGACTAAAAACTGCAGTAGTCCCGGTTTGTCTAACCAACCGGGACTAAAGGCCCTCCCAACGGCTCTGGAGGTAGCTTTCGCAGCCCGATGATAGGTGATGTTAGGTTAGTCCCGGTTGGTGCTATCCAATCGGGACTAGAGATCAATCGGTAGTCCCGGCTGCAGCTGACAGCCGGGACTAATGAATTTTCACCGGGTTGTGGCACCACCCGCGACTATAGGTTAACGTATAGTCTGGGTTCTAGATTCAACCCGGGACTACAAGTCCCGGCATAAATACCGCCCTTCTTCCTCCCCCTGCCTGAGCCATCAGCGTGCTCTCGGTTCTCGCTCGTCGCTGGCGCGTCTTCTTCATCCTCTTCGGCTATCTGCGATTTTCATCGACTCCCCCTCCTTTTTTTCGGTTGTAAAGGTTAGAAACTTCATCCTCTTATGATTCATCCATGTCATTTCTCATTTCGTGGTCTAGAATAGGAGGATTTATGTTTTTTTAGAATGGAAGACAAATAGTGATGTTTCTTGATTTGTATTCCCTTTGAACTCAAAATTGCTTGATAGTTGCATAGTTGGATGAAGAAAGCTATAGTAGTTCATGAAAACTAGCTTCAATGTTTTAATTCCTAGTGTCAATAATGCATGGTAGCATAAATTTATATATTCATAAATTAGAAATTTATAGTAGTTAGTGAAAATAAGTTTAGAGAGTATATGGCGACCGCTTCGGCCGGTCCTCGGGCTCACGTCAATCTAGGTGATTGAGGCCAGACCTCCTGCTCATTCCGTGTGGCAAGTGTAAGAAGAAGACTATGGAGGAGTACCGAGTGAGGAAGTTGGGTGCAAACAATGGTCGTATCTTCTACACATGTCCGGATCGCAACATCAGTTATTTATTTTGTCATATTACTTATTTTATGTCTTGGAGCTATTGATCATGATGATTTTGGTTAATTAACGGTCTTCTCATTTATGTTGGTGTAATTTTAGTGGGATGGCACAGGATCATGCAAGGGATGGTACTGGGAGGAAGCGTATGAGACTCGTGTTTAAGAGTATCTTGTGGAGCAGGAGACATTAGCGACAGATGAGAGTGCATGTGTGGATGATGATGTGGTAGGGAGCCAATATAAGAAGGAGACGACTATTTCTCCTTACGAGGAGGCTGGCAGTGTGGATAATAATAAGACAGTGACCAAGGAGGAGAAGCCTATTGATGATCTGTCTATTTTAGTTGAAATTGGTCGTGAAATCCTTTTTTGTTGAAGTGCATTGTAGGTTTATTACTTTGTTTAGTGATACTTGTGGTTGTGCACATTTGTATGTAGGATGAAATAAGATCATGTTTTTAGTGTAATCATGTTGAATGATGGAGACTATAATTTGGGATCTCTTTTGATGTGGTGTGTATGTGTCATGTAATGCAGATGAATCGACAATGGATGTACAACTCTGACCGCCGCTCCTCACAGTTCATGACGGGCGTGCATGGTTTCCTAAGTGCAGCCAGGGCAAACATGCAGAATGGTTTTATGTCATGCCCATGTGCTCTCGATGCTTCTTTATTACTAACTCAAAATGATAATTACTAACACGCTTCTTCGGGTCATGATGATATGAATCATTTATTTTCTTGTTAAGTGGTGTCTACAACAAGGATCAGGGAATAATTTATGCGCATACTACGTCTGTGAATACATGATGGCCTTCAGAAAGAGGATTCTAGAAGAACAACTACAAGTATGTAACGAAAAACAATTGACTACGTACGTTTCTTGGTACATACAGTATATATATATTCATACCTTACTTTCATTCATTCACGTACATTGCAGTCTGATTGGTTAAAGGCAAGGTGTATGCGAGAAGACCAGGTCAAAGTAGTTCAAAAGGTTATTTTAGGATTTCTTGTTGATCAAGTCGCGGCGCCCACCGATGAGTTTCACTATGACCCTAACCGAGTCTTACCTAGTACCAGTGACACGGCAGCGAGTCAGCGGTAGGACGACGAAGTCCCAAGAACAAAGTTTTATGTGATACACTTATAATTATTATTTTATGCATGCATGCATATATGGATTGATGTAAACTTAAACATTAGTTAAGCTTTTGTGTGTATATATATATTAGTTTCTTATTCATATATAAAATACTCCAACGAACGTATATTAGATTATTATACATAGAATTCATACATAAATAACTAATTTGAAATAAATATGAAAAAAATAAAAATATATCAAAATAGAAAAAGGCCAAACCAATTTATCCCGGTTGATATCACAAACCGAGACTAAAAAGACATGCCAGGAGACAAGTATCGTGATGCCTATTTATCCTGATTTGTGACACCAACCGGGACTAAAGGTTGCCCTCTAATCCCGGTTGCCGTAACCGGGACTAAAGGGGGCTTTAGTCCCGCTTAGGCAATTCTAGTTAGGTAACCGGAACAACAGGGAGTTTCTAACCCAAAACTAGAAGCCATATGTCTACTAGTGCAAGCTCTGGGGGTCTATGATTGCGTAATTCTCCACACTCGTCAACTTTTTGGTTATTCCAAGGAAAGCAGAGCACAGTCGGTATGTGGATTGGGCTAGTCGATTATATATCACGATAATGATCATTTAGGCTTGCCCCTAATTCAAAACGAGATTGTGTAGGTACGTTCTTAAAGTGTTAACAATTCAAGAGGCTCTACCGCTCTAGCATGATCTTTGGGCAAGTCACCCAAACAGAGTTACCCTATATCGATCTACTCTTTTTTCTTTTGCCATAAGTCCACACATAATAATCTCGCCCTTGCAGGAAGGCATTAGCAGCCGACGGAATGCGGTGAGACAAGGACACTAGGACATTGACAGGGTTTCTTCCTCAGGAAGTCAGGAGTTGAGACACTGCAGGCGAGGTCCATATCCTTGTGGCTGGAGACGACGAGAGTGCTCCCAGCCCGGGTTTCTAGTATGTGTGATGTTACAGATGGTCCTTCACATCGCCGGCTCGACGTGCTGCCAGTGCTGGTTCGGTCGTAGGTGGAACGGGTTTGTCAGCTATTCCAGCCTTCCTGCTACCCTCCTATTCCATCCCCTTCGATTGAGAACTGCTACTCATGGACGCAAGATCATGGACATCTATTGGTCTCTTGGTCGCCAGTGATCACCCGAGGAGTATATATATGTACATATATGTTGCTGAACACCACCAGTGTGGGTGGAACATGGCCACTTATTGAAACTCGTTAAGGCGCATTACAATCTACAGCATCATTTGCTGACCATAAATTAAATGAATATGAAGATAATGTCTACTTTATCAATTACCATATAGTACAACTGATTTTATCTCAATCAAATGATGTATATATAGTTAAGCTTCGCTGCAGCTTGTTCCTCTCTCTCTCTCTCTTACCATGGATGCCTGCTATGACTTGCATTAAGACGGAGAGTAAGACAGATCCAATTGGCCAATGCGTACAAAATTCCACTCACTTGCTGGCCACTCTTGGTCAGTGTCACTAGTACACAGATTTTTATCGCAGCGGGCTTTTTTCATTTCTTGCAGCGGGCATTGGCGTCCGCCACGAATGAAAGGTCACGGTTAATCGTGGTCTCACCGTGTCGGACGCTTGTGCCGCTGCGGAAAATGAAATTACCGCGGCGGGCAACATAAGGTGTCCGGTGCGGTTAATGACTTTAACCGCAGCGAGCGCCTTATGTTTCCCGTCGCGGTTAATGATTTCAAAAAACAAAAAAATCCTGGATAGGCCCGCCGAGCCCATCCAGGGGCCCGCTGAGCCCATCCGCCGTCGGTCCGCAGCCACCGTCGATAAGCAGCCGTTGATGCACGACACCATAGTGGATCCACACTCCTCGACCACCCCTCCGCCGAATCCGGTCGGTCCACCACCGGATCCGCGCCGTGGGGGCAGGATCTGCGATGTGGAAGCCGTCCCTGCCGTGGATCCCAGCTGGCCTCGCCTCCTTGCACCGGCCCCTCCATGGATCCGAGCCATGGCGACCATGGCCCTTGCACCGGCCCCTGCAAAGGGTGAGGGAAAGAGGAGAAGGAAGACGAGTGAGCAACATCAGGAGGAAAAGGAGAAGCCGTCGTACCTTCACCAAAGTTCATGCCACGGATCTGGCCGTCGCTGCTCCATGCGCCACCGGATCCACGGATTTTGCCGGAGGAAGAACCACGCCACCGTCACGTGAGGTACGTGAGAGCTGCGTCGTGGCGAGCACCCGGGGGTCCAAGTGCTACCGAGCGTCGTCGTGGTGAGCACCCGGGTGTCCAAGCGCCGCCGAGTGTCGTCGCGGTCGCCCAGAGCGCTGCCTCGCGCCTCGCGCCGCCACATCCAGGGGAGGGGAGTGGAGCTCGGGGAGAGAGGAAGGGGTGCACCGCTGCCAGAGGAGGAGAGGAGAGCGCCGAGGAGTTCGCGAAGGAGGCGCTGTGAGCGGAGGAGAGATGGGCGAGCGGAGGAGAGAAGTGCGGCTGAGTGTTGTGTCTGAGAGGAGAAAGGTGCGGCTGAGTGTTTGGGAGGAAACACTAACTTGCTCTTTTATATAACGAATTGCTATCGGGCCTTCAGTGGGCCATTTGGGCTTCAAACTTTTACCATGGCGGGCCATATAGGATGCCCGCTGCGGTAAATCTATTTACCGTAGCGGGCATCCTAAGACGTCCGCCACGAAAAATACTTATTTTCTATGACGGGCACTTTAAAATGCCCGCTACGATAAATCGATTCGATTTACCGCAGCGGGTACCTTAAGATGCCCACTGCGGTAAATGCCGATTTACCGCAACGGGCTTGTTACTTTGCCCTCTACGGTTAATCATCAATCGCAGCGGGCGCGTCGGTGGCCGGCCGGGCGAGGCCGGCCACCGAATAACCGTGGCGGGCAAAAGGTGCGCCCGCCACGGAGTGAACAATACCGTCGCCATAAAAGTTCTTTTGTGTAGTAGTGTGTCCGATGTTTGCTTGTGCAGCTGCTGCAGGTGGTTGCCCTGTATACCTTTTTCTTTCCTCCGGTGAAGGTTTTGAGGGAGCGGGTATACATCGCTCGCGCACCATAAATCTATAGGCTATAGCGGCAGGTCATATCTCAAGAATATCGACCAGAGTATGCGACCCACGGGGACATCGTGTTCTTCATGCGTCACAATGCTCCATCTAACTCTCTTTCAAGCTCGACCTGAATGATCGGGATGCTCCTTCTTGGACTTGGGACGACGAGCTCCTCATGATGTGCACGCAGGAGCGAGGAGTGAGAGTTGTTGCTGTTCCTGCTTTCCCGGAGCCTCCGATTCCTGTTCTTATCCCCCATTACCTTTTACAGGACTGCGTGCTCCTCAAGCACAAAATATATCTTTTTTTAATAAACAAAATTATATTTCTAGCTTCAGTCATTCTCTTTGAAGAATGCATTAGACTAAATTATTACAATAGTAAAAACTAAAATAAAAGAAACTGACGAAGGAAAATACATCCCAAACAATAAACTCGAGTAGTCATACGCGACAATTGACTTGCTCCGTGGATATCAACTCCACAAGAATATAACCACCAACGTTGAGACAACGCCCCCAAAACACGTCTGTCTGAAAGATCGTTGGACCCCGACCACCATCGAAAACACCAGATGTTGTATTCTGGCAACAACATGAAGCATCTAGTGTATATGCAAGGGAGCCACTATATCGTTAACAACATCAAAGCCAACAACCCAAAGGATCTTCCAAGAGCAACATCGTCAACGAGAAAAATGACATCTGCCGATGCCATCATCGCTCCACCAGAGAACTAGAGTTGGGTTTTCACCTGGAGAGATCCTCATGAAGAACAAGACGATGCCTTCAGCAAGGAAAGTGGCGTCCGTAGGTGTCACCGCCGTCAAAACTTAATAGTATTGCCATTACCTAATAATTGCCAAAATGTTTCGCCATTAATTGCCACCTCGGTCTTGATCTGGCCATCATTGTATGCCTTTTCCATCTCTTGGTCGTTAGTGGTCACCAAGCGTGCGTATATATACACACATGTTGCTGCGGCAGCAGCGGTGTTGGTGGCACATTAAGTGATCCACTCACTGAAATTCATTCAGGCATGTTACAATCTGCAACATCATTCACTCTACCGTATAATATAAATGAATAACAAGATAGTGTATTACTTTGTCATACATACACTTCTGTTGCTTTTATCACATTCGGATTGTTAAGATTCCCTGTGGCGAATCTTGTCTAAAGGATATTCTCTAAAAAACAATTAATAACCTTTTTAAGCAGCTTAGAAGTTGACGCTCATTTCCCGTTGACCAAGAAAGAGTGATTTGTCGCATTTTCTAGCACTGGCCACTTTATTAGTAGGTGGATCATGAAATGTGCATAGAATTTTCTTTAGTAATAATCACATCGCAGGTATCAGAAACGGGTGAGAACTGAGAACACACGAGGTAGATTCAAATGATGGGTGGGCAAAAACAAACACAACAATTACAACAGTACGGTGACAGATATTATTTGTCACACTCTAATTTTAAGGATAAAATAGGATATATAAAAACCTTATATACATCTCTGGAAGTCATACACATAAGTTGACAAATCGATCAAACAAGTATTATCTCGATATTTATTACATAGCGAATAGATATCCATTACATAGTCTCATATATAAAAGTCTGAGAAATATAAAACAACTAGCACCCTCGCGTAAGCTTCAACCACAGGGATGAAGTCAATTGGTGAACATCAAGCCTAGTACTCATTACGATAGTCCTCATTCCAGCCTTGATCTGTTACCCATCCAGGATTTTTTAAAAATTCAAAGTAAAGCAAGCATAAGTACCAACCGTACTCAGCAAGTATAACCAAGGGTTCATGAGGTACAAAAGGCTGACATGGTTAACTATGTTTAACTTTTAGTTATATAATAAAATTGGCAATTAGCAACAACAAGGTAGTATCATCCCCATAAGATAGCTGAAAGAATGAATTGCATATAAACCATTAAATGAATATAATGGATCCACTCAGTTTTCCAGGCTATCTGTAACCGTGGGCACGGACGATATATCGGTTTAAACTCTGCGCAGAGGTGTACACTTTCACTACGAGTTATGATTTTCAAATGCATGGGTTTGCAAGGCCCAAAACACTCAAAACCATATAAAGCCACCCATAGATTCCTCTAACCCATTAGGGACGCGTAAACATCAGATGTAGGAACCCCTTTCTAATATGGCACATTTCTTCCCGGCTATACACATAAGGGCAGAGGCTGTCCTATACCTAACTCGCATACCACTAACAATCTAGAGAAGGTCCCATGAGCAACTAGAGCCAGAGCCATATAGCCCCCGTAACTGTACGAAAAGTCCCAGATTTTACTAAAGGATTACATTCATCTTATATGGTCACACATATTCATTACTTCAGCATACATGATCATGGTTAAAGAATTGCGCTGGCAACATTCTACCCAAATGCATATATCTCAAGGTTAACAAGGTAAAAGAAATCAATTGCTAGGAATTTCCTAAATAGGCATCAAAGGACACATGCATATGAATTATGTTGTATTATGAATAGGACAACAAGGAACATCCTTAGTTATACTTGCCTTGGTTCTCAAAATATCCCTGTTGATCTTGCTGATCTTCAAAATACCCTTGATCTTCAACAAAGCCACACCGTCTGAACTCGATTAACATTAACGAGCAGCATCAAGCAATTCATCCGAGTAATCATACACAAAGCAAACAAGGAACTATCATTAGAACAGTAAACCAACAAAGAGAAAATATATTTTAAAGCCTATAAAAATGTTCTACACATCGCTATGATCATATAGACGCCAAAATCATCGAAAACGGAATTATAATGGCGAAGATATGAGTTTTAAAAAATTTCCTATAGAAGAATAAATGCATTAAATATGAACTCGAAATAAAAAGTCTACAAAGTAGGATACCCGTGACATCACTACGTAGCTTACGGAATTATGAATCTAACAAAACTTGAACGGGCTCAAACGGAGTTAAAATGAGCATTTTATAAACATTTGAATGCAGTGGCAAAACTGTAATTTACTGAAAACGTATCCTAGAAGGAACTACGCTTTTCAAGGTTGAAAACGTAAACTGATTATGCGCCAAGACTGGACGTATTTCACTGTATTTCTAGAATTATTTTTGTGTAAGAAAACTGTCAAAACACAAAGTGATGTCATGGTAATGTCACGAAAGCAAGGATTGACGTCACCCAAAGCAAGCAAGCAAGGCACGACGCTCGGTGATGGCCATGAACGGTGACAACAGAGCTCGCCGGCGTGACTGGTTTGGGCGCTACAGGGCACCTTTTACCATGGAACTCGAACCATAAGACAGAGAAGGCTACGGCGGTCTCACCAAGATGGAAAACGGAGGCGAGGACGATCCGAGGACGGCACGCAGCAGCAAGGGGCGGACGGCGTCATCCTGCGCACGGCAACATCACGAGATGAGCGGAATTGACCCAAGAAAAGAGCACCGGGGTGTTCCAGAGGCCAAGGCGGAGCTCCTAGTGCATCTTACTGCGAGAACGGAGCGACGGCGACGGCGAATTCCGAGCTCCGGCGGATGCCGTCAATGGCGGCTAGGGATACGGCGCTGCTGCTGCGACGCCAGGCAAAACGACGCTTGCCAGGGCTCGGAAAAAGGCGAGACGACGCAGACGCATAGGACTTAAAGGACGAGGAGGTGGGCGGTCGCGTGGACGCGGGGCGCGATGACGGCACTCGATGCGGCGCCCGTTCGGCTGGAGGTAGAAAAGGAGACGCGGGCCCGTTCGTCAGCCTTACAAGGGGAAGGCAGCAGCGCTGGCATGGTGGGCCGACAAATCGGCCCAGGAGCAAGGAGGGCAGGCCGGTTGACCGACGGGCCAGAGAAGAAAAGGCCGCGGCAAGCTGGGCCAGCAAGCCGCAAAACACAGGAGAGAAGAAAAACTCTTTCCTTTTTATAAACTGATTTTCCAAATCAATTTTTAAATGGTTTTTTGAAAACCATTTCACTTTTGAAAAAAACCACACATCACAATAATATAGTGCAGCAGCATGAGTTCATCAGCATGTTTCTAACCTCAAGATGAATTTTAATTTGACAAAAAATATTACCTTCTATATTAGAATGCACACACAATTGCATATAAAAATCAAATTTAACTATTTAGAAACAATGCAAATTTTCGGGCATGACATTATTGGATAATACTATTCCAGTTCTAGCAAGCAATGATTCTCCAGGATTTAGGTATTGCTTGATGATGTTTGGTTGAGCAAGAACATAGTGGACAACGGAGGCACTTGATGTTATCCTGTACAACGTCGATGTTGATCAACTCCGGTCGTCAAATAATTACGCGCCATTATTTTCTCCAACCAAACAATCCAAAAATGATCCCACCAACAATTACCCCCACGATCCATTTTCATTCTCGTTGCCATCACCATTTTGTCAACCAAACACTACCTTAGTACCTCGACAAGTTCTGGGGTTTAGGATTACATAATTGTCCACAGTCACCATCTTATTCAGTTATTCGATTGAAAGCAGAGCTATGTATATGGATTGCCCTAGCCGATTATATATCAGGGTAATGATCATGAGGCCTCGCCCCTAATTCAAAACTAAAGATCGTGTGTAGGTACGTTATTGAAGTGTCAAATCAATTCAAGAGGCTTCAGCATGATCTTTGGGCAAATCAAGTACCCAAATAAACACAGTTTCCCTCAACTCTCCTCTTTTACAAAGCAATACAAGTCGCCGTTACCAAAGTACCCCACGTCACCCTCGCGCCGGGGCGGCTCGGGGCGAAACTTGCCGCCGCCGCCGCCGTCTCCCCCCTCCCTTTCTCCTTGCTTCGCCGCCGCCGGAGAGCGCCGCTAGGTTGCCCGGCGGCTCTTGAGGATGGTGGCGGCGGGGCGCTTCTCCCGTGGCTGCGTCTCGTCTCATGGCGCGTAGGAAGCGGTTCGTGGCCGGTGGCTGGCCCTCGGTGCTGGGCGGCGGTTGGGGTGGTGGAGCGGGGCCGCGGAGGGCAGATCCGACCTCCCTCTTCCCGGATCCGCTCGCCCAGCCGGTGGAGGGGCGCCGGTGGACGCTATAGCGCCGACCTCCATGGCCTCTGGGCGCTCGTCGGTGGCCCGCGGTGGTCGGCCTTGGGGCGGCGCTGACGGCTTGGGGAGGGGTGGATCCGGACCCCTTCCCCCTGGATCCGGCGACTGATGGAGGTGGGCGGCCTGGGGAGGTCTGGCGGTGGTGGTTTTCCCTGCCGTGCGTTGGTGGCCGCCACCGGTGAGGTTGTGTGGCCTCTGCGGTGGTCCTGGTAGGGGGATGGCGGCTCCCCCCTCCCCCCCTGTGCTGCTTGTCCGCGGCTGGGTGGCCGCGGCCGGCCTCTGCTGCCTGTTGCCGCCCGTTTGCGGCCTGCTGTAGGGTGGGGGGTGTCCGGTGGACGAAGAGCGGCTCTTCGGCGATGTCGTGGTGGCATGACCGGCGGTAGTTTGGGCAGGTCCGTGGTGCCGTGGCGGTGCTGCAGTCTGTGCCGGACTCGGTGGGGGCTGCTCCTCTCATGTGGGGAGCGTCAGCAGGGCGTCGTGGGACTGCTGTCTTTTCGGGTGTGGGGGGCGGCGGAGGGGCTCCCTCCCCCTCTGCTCGTCCTCCGCTCCTCTTCATGGTGGCCGTTTTTGTGGCTATGGCTGGGGTTGTGCCAGCGTTGGGGGCCGGTCTTCGTCTACGCCGTCCCTCCCCCATGCCTCTGACCGCCGTCATGGGGCAGTCATTTTGAGGGCGGAGGCCTTGGCGTCCACGGGGGGTGCTGGTCCGGGGCTCTGCTCCAGATCCGGCACCTTCATTGGGTGGCGGCGCCTGTGACAGGAGCTCGGCCATTAGCGGTGGTCGGCGGCGACTACGGCTGTGGCGGGTGGCTGGTGGTCGTTCACGGTGGCGGAAGGCTGATGTTCGGCAGGTGGTCTGGCAGGGTGTTGGCGCAGCTTTGCGGCTGCTCGCGTGGCCGGCGCATCGAGCCCAGCGAGGCATCTTGGCGGTCGGCAGTGACGTTTTGGTGGCTGGCGGGGATCCGTCATCTCGACCGATGTTTGTGTTGGGGTTCTTTGGGCGAAAGCCTGGCGATGGTAGCACTTTATGCCGTTCCCCTGTTGAGGGCGTCGCGTCCTCCGCACACTCCATGGGTGAGAACCTTGTCCTGCTATGGACGGATGACGCTGGCGCTTGGGTGTCATAGCCTTCTTGAAGGCGTCGTTGTGGAGATCGACTTGGTTGGGATGTCTCGGGCAGTGCTAGTTCATCGTTTCTGTCATTGTGTGCGTGGTTGGTGCCTGTGGTGGAGTAGTTTTTTTGTTTTTAGTTGTTTTTGCTAGTCTTTAGTTGCTTGTTGCCCAGTTGTGGAGCTCCTAGTGGTTTAAAGTGAAGGTTCGTGTCGACGAACCAATCCGACCGAGTTCTAGTGGTTAGAGGCTTATGTCGAAGTCCCAGTCCGACCAAGCGTGGAGCTGAGTCGAGTTGAGTTGTCTTGGTACCTAGGTGTGCAGTTGGAGTAGGGTACCCTCCACATTTATATATATGATTTTCGCCCAGTTTCTACTTTAAAAACTGGACGAAACGCTTGCCTTCTTTTTTATTTATTCGTCTAATAGAAATCACGGCAAAGCTTTTGCCGTCCTTTCTGAAAAAACTCTCCTCTTTTACCACAATAATAATCTCACCTTGCAGGAAACCATTAAAATCCTTGTAGGATAGTGACGGAATGTCTAGCTCACAATGAGTTTCGACGCACCAGTCGGTGCCTTTGCTTGATGCTGCAGGATCCTCTGGAGACAAGAATCCTCGTGGCCGGAGGGAACAAGAGTGCTCCGAGGACTGAGTTGCTAGTGTGACGTTCCAGATGGCCTTTCTCGTCTCCAGCTCAACGTACTGCCCAGGCTGGTGCAGCAGCAGGAGGACAGAAATTCATTAAGGCCATTAAGGCCCATTACGGTGCTTACTGAAACTCATTAAGGCCCATCACAATTTGCAGCATCATTTGTTGTACCATGAATAAATGAACAATATGAAGATAGTATCTTATCTTGCCATAATGCCATATCGTACTTATGTTTTTATCACAAGCGAATGGTGTAGTCAACGTTCCTTATGCTGCAGCTTGCCCAGGTTTGTCTCTCTAGTGCACTATGGCCGGAAATGCTAGGATTAGGCTGTTTGATGGGGCTTTGAGCCAATGGACGACGCTATTGGTGGGCTGCACCGGCAGAACAGCCCATCCATCCGGCTCACTGTCCCATTCCTCTACCGTACCCATTCCGCCACTCCGCATCACGACGGCGCCGCTGCGCCCCCGCATCACGACCGCACTGCAGCGGGCGTGTTGCTTCACGACCGCACTGACACAACTGCGGCGTCCTCCACCGTAGCTCTCTCCACCGCGCTCGGCCATCCGCCCGCCTGCCTTCGTTGTTCTCCACTACCAGCTTGAGCTCGGGAGCAAGAGCGGCGAGAACCGAAGCCAATACATGTGACCTTCCCCTCTTCTTATGCACGGTGGCAACACCAGATCTTGAGGCATGAGCGCAATGTGGACCAGATTGAATAGGGCAATCCCCTCTTTCCCCTTTTATCTTGCGGTTTGCGGCACATTTTGAGTCGATTTGAGGATGTTGTAACATGTATTTATGGATGTTGCATCGGTTGTTTTGAGATATTGTGACATGTATTTTTTAATATTTTGAAACAATCAATTTTGAGATGTTGCAACATGTTTTTTTTGATGTTGCATCTGTCGATTTTGAGATGTTGCAGCATGTGTTTCCTGGATGTTGCTATAGTCGATTTTAAGATGTTGTAACATGTTTTTTTTTCCAATGTTGTAACCGTAGATATTGAGATGTTGCAACATGTTTTCTGTGATATTGCAATAGACAATTTAAGATGTTTCGATAGTCTATTTAAGGTGTTGCAAATGCCGACTTAATGTGCAACTCATGGACCCCTTCTCTGCGCCCGATGTGCACGTGACATGTGGAACGCGTGTTGTTGGTGGGGCGAGGTGGGCGTCTAGACGCATTGGGGATGGGGGTTGCGATTGCGAGGTGGGGCGAGTGATGTGCAGGCAGGCGGGGTGGGCGTCCGATGGAATTCGTCCCCATCGGAGATCCTAGCGCCAACACTCCTCGGTTACATTTCAGCTTATTAATATGAATATGAAGTGTCATTTAGCACTTGTTGATATCTTTAAAAGTGAAGGGTTTCAAGAGGAAGCTGACACTAGAATTGCATATTATCCTCAAATTACGTTTTTTTTCTTATTTTATAATATTTTCTAGATACATATTTACTTTTTTCCAATCAGACACTCTTGTCAATTTAAAATAACAAAAACTTAGAAATATTTATTCAACACTTGTAGTTAATTGTATTTTGTAGTAAACATTTAAGCCAATGTGCCCAATGTGTTATCGTCTTCAGACAAACTCCATCAGTTATATCTTCTGTCAAACTATTAACTACAAGTGTTGATTAAATATTTCTAAGAAAAGCTATTACTACCACCATCCGATAAGATGCAATTCTACATCTCTCCTTTTTTAGAAAAGGGAATATATTGATATCCCAGCCTCTGCATCGAATAATGCATGTAGCTGTTCCTTATTACATCTCTCCTTAGTCAAACTATTTAAAGTCAACCAAATTATATGAAAAATATCAATATCTGTGACACAAAATAAGTGTACTTAAAATATATTCAATGTTGAATCCAGTTATACTTATTTGGTATCGGAATATTGATAT
>CM041629.1:53014888-53158012 GCA_023333625.1 Bothriochloa decipiens
TCAATGTTGAATCCAGTTATACTTATTTGGTATCGGAATATTGATATCCTTTTGTATAAAAGACATTTGGACTTACTAATTCACTGAAATTCTTGCGACAGTTTCCAACTCAATACCAACCTAATCGAACCCAATAGAAACCAATAGTGCACACGAATCTTGAAGAAAGATGAATGCAGAGATTTCAAGTGCAAGACGCATAGGAAAGGTGTATATAAAATTGTCCAAGCTGAAGATGTTATGATTCGATATATGCAGATTGTGTCCTTCACCGGACAGAGAGGTAGTAGAGTATTGTTGATTCATGCTTTTCGTATGCCCTCGTATCTGGTCCTGTATGAGTGAGGATCGGTTGACGACCCCTCTTTTTTTTCATCTCTATAATACAATGAAATGCAGCTCTACTGTGTGTGTGTGTTTTTTTTAAAAAAAATGCTTTTGGTAGGCCGAAAATGGCAAGCTCTAGTCGAACCATGCAACCTTTACGGATCTATCATGCTAACAGGTGAGGAGCAGTGCGAGGAACCCAGTGGCAGTGCGTGGTAATCTCTTAATCGGACAGCAGAAGCAGGAGCCACCGGGTTGTATGTTGCGTTGTTGGCTGGGCCTGGGCAACAAGGCTTAGGAGAGCTTAAGAGACTGACAAGGACATTAGTCAAGTTAAGGATAATGATAATTTTTCTGTCGGTGAGGATTTTACCGACAGGCAGTTTCCACATGTTTGCATTGTCGTTTGACCAAAAGATACACAGAAGTCTGTCCAAATGACCACTGGATTCATAATAAGCAAGCTACCGTATTGCATTAAGCAGCAGCGTCCGCATTAGCCAATGCAAAATCCACTCATTCTCGCCGGCGCCACCACTTGCTCATCAGTGTCCTGCCTTCCGCTGCTGCCGCCGGTACGGTGGCCGGCCTGTGGCGCTTTTCTTTCCCCCAGGGAAGGTTTTGCGGGCGCACCGTGCGGGTATACACGTCACTCAGTGGCACAAAGACTGTTTGTTGTCCTCACCTTCCCAGTGCCTCCGATTCCTATTCCTACTCCCACTCTCTCTGAGAACTCCCCTTAGGGTCATGCACACAAACCCATAGACACGACACATCACACTCATGCATTTCCATGTCTTGATTGTTTAGTGATCACCGGCTGTGCGTATATATATATACACATGTTGCTGACACCAGAGTTGGTGTCACATGCAAGTGATCGAGCAACTTATTTAATTTCATTTATGCACCTTACAATCTGCAACATCATTCACTCTACCATGATTACGAAGATCGGTATTGCTGAGGACCAACGGTCTTCGTGGCACATGCAAAGTGAGCATCCCCCAGGTCCTCGTAGTCCGAGGAGTGCTGTGAACGTGGCCGGAGACTAGAGGAGTGCTCCGAGGACTGAGTTGCTAGTGTGACGTTCCAGATGGTCCTTCTCGTCGCCAGCTCAACGTACTGCCCAGGCTGGTGCAGCAGCAGCAGGAGACAAAACCAGAGCTGTTCCAGCCTTCTTGCTACCTCCAATTCCTATTCCCCTCGACCGAGGACTGCTGCTCATGCATGCTACATCATGGACATCTTTTGCTCTCTTGGTCGCCAATGATCACCATGAGAGGCGCAGTATATGTATGTATATATATGGTGCTGAACACTATCGGTGTTGGTGTGGAACATGCGCAAGCGGGAGTCCCTTATTGAAACCCATAAAGGATTAATGGGCCATTAAGGTCCATTACAATATGTAGCATCATTTCCTGTACCATGGATAAATGAATATGAATATAGTGTGTCTTATCTTGCCATATACTTCAGCTGCTTTTATCACAATCGAATGTAGTATAGATTCAATGGAACGGCGTAAGCCTAATAAGGCTGCGGGCTGCCGATTCAGTTCATTATATAAGAGACAATTTATGATATGGGCATAGAACTTGACCCTAAATTAGGTCGCACACCTAATAAGGAGCTAGCTCGCTTAACGTAGGGCCGAGCCGAATTGGAGATCGGCTGACGCCTATGGGATGTCCACACCTGGACCTTCTGCCTCCAGCGATGAGCCTGATACGCAAGACACATCGTCGGAGGAGCCTCGCTGAGAGCGCGATACGTAAGACACGCCGGCTCAAGTTTGCTAGGCCACCTTCAAACTTGAATTCTCTTCGATGCTTCTCCCAAATTGAAGAATGGATATACAAATTCAACCTAGACTTTCCCTCCCCTCTTGTGTTCTTTTGTTTCTTTGTCTCTTGAGAGCTGCCCCTGAGCTCTCTCCCCCCCCACCCCCCCCCCCATGTTTTGTTTACTAAATGTACTTTTTTCATATTTATTTAATTAATTGCAGCAGAGGTGTGATCCCTCCTGTATCTCGTAAAAAAACTCTCTTGCTCATTTGCTCAACACTCCTACTGTGGACACAAGTGGGAAGAGAACCAAGGTTCAAGTGAGAAGATTCCTCATGCGCAGAGGTGAAACCGAATGTTCCGAGGTCGTGTCGCCATCCAATCCCGTGCATGCTCGGAATGCTCCTTCTCAGAATGTGAAGGATGACCTGCCCATGCTTTGAACGCAGGAGCAAGCTGTGAGAGTTTTTGTTGTTCTTGCCTTCCCGGTGACTCCGATTCCTATTCCTATCCCCATTCCCTTTGAGGAGTGTGTCCTGCTCAATGCTCATACACACGACGACATCACTCATGCTTTTAAATTTCTCGATCGTTACTGATCACTGGCCAAGGGCGCGCGCGCACACACACACACCAGCGGTGTTGGTGGCACATGCAAGTACTGGAATTCATTCAGGCAAGCTGCAATCTACAACATCATCCCCTCTGCCATAAATAAATGAATATAGAGATAGTGTCTTAATTTATGATGACACATATAGTAAGCTTGTAGTAAATAGTTATCACGTTCAGATTGATACGATTCTTGTGGTGAAGCTTATCCATTTGGGGCTAGTCTCTCCCTCTCTCACCATGGGTGCTAGTATTTCAGCTAATATGAATGTGAAGCGCCACTTAAAAGTTGTCGCTATCGTTAAAAACCGAAGGGTTATAAGAGTGGGACTGAAATTGCATATTACCCACAATTTAAGTTTTTCTTTCTTTCTAGATTAGCTCGGCCTTCTAATAGCTTTTATATAGGAGTAAATCTTTACTTTATCCAGAGGCAGGAAATCCTTGTTGATTTAAAATAACCAAAACTTTCAGAATTATGAACAAAACTTAGTTAATTAACTGTAGTAAACATATATGCCAATGTGTTATCATCTAATCTAGGACACTTCCCATCCTTTATTTTCTTCATCAGTACCCAGTGGTTACTTGCAGCAGGGCAGTTTCCATCTTTGATTGCCTGCCATGACTTGCATCAGCACGGAGTGCAGGCTGCAGAGTTCCAATTGGGCAATACAAAATTCCACTCACTCACCGTCCACCTCTTGGTCACTGTCGTCCTATGTTTGCTTGCACAGCTGCTGCGGGTGGCGGCCCAGTATCCTTTTCCTTTCCTCCAGGAAGAGGGGGACGCGGGTATACATCACTCGCGCCACAAAACGTATCTGTAGGCTACAAGAAGAGCAGGTCACGTCTCAGGAACTCGATCAGAGCATGAGGCCACGAGGACATCGTGTTCCTCATGCGCGTCGCAATACTCCAGATCACTGTGTCTTGCTCAATGCTCCTACTGCGGACACAAAGGGAACAGAATCATGATGTGAGGGAGAAGATTCCTCAGTCGTGGAGGTGAAACGAATGTTCTGAGACCGGGTCGCCAGTGGATACTCTACCAGAGAAGGGAGAATTGACGGATTGACTTTTTCCTGTTGCCATTTGAAAAACCGACAGGAACTACAACACACACCTGTCGGCACGGCAAAACCGACAGGAAACTAACATGGTATTCCAGATGGCATATGGAATATGGAAGCACTGGGAGTTATTGTTGTTCCTGCCTTCCCGGTGCCTCTAGTTCCTACTCCTATTCCCATTCCCATTGAGGACTGTGTCCTGGTCAGGCACAAGAAATATTTGAGGACATCTCTCGTGCTTTTCCATGTCTTGGTTGTTAGTGATCACCAGGCCCGCGTATATATACACACATGTTGCTGAGGCACTAGCGGTTTTGGTGGCACATGCAAGTGAATGCAACTTACTGAAATTCATGCATATATGTTACAATCTGCGACACCATTCACCCAACCATAAATATAACGAATACCAATAGTCTTTCTTTGTCAAACATACACTACATTTGCTTTTATCACATTTGGATTGTTAAGATTATTTCGATTCCTGTGGTGAAGCTTGTCTAAATTAAGGAGACTCTCCAAAAAAAATTAAATTAACCTTTTCAAGCAGCATAGAAGTTGATGTTCATTTCCCATTGACCACGAAAGAGCAATATGTTGGATTTCTAACACTCCACTTCATATATATTAATACGCGGATCATTAAACGTGCATAGAATTTTCCTTTTTAATGATCACATCCGAGGTACCCGCAAAATGGGTGAGAACTGAGTACACTAGGTAAATACAAACGTTAGGTGAGCAAAAACAACCACAACAATCACAACAACGATGACAATTGAAGAAACTCGGGTGAATTGTCTTGCAGGCAGTTAAACTACCTAGACAAAGGAAAAAGACCGAGTAAGAGTAGCAAAGGCATGATCGAACGAAATGATGCAAATATGCAGAAATAGCACAGAGCTTTGATTTGTTTTCCTGGAAAAGGATAATTGGATTACTCTACCGAGCAGGCAGTGAGGACGAATGAGTAGTAGTGTGAGGGACTCGGTGCAGTGGTAATCTGCCTCAGAAGCAGGAGCGATCGAGTTAATTGTTGGCTGGACAAGCTATGCCAATTGTTAATTAAGGGACTATATATACATATGTTATTGGATACCACTGCAACGGTTCTTTAGGGTTTAGGTATTACTTAGTACCTCGAAAAGTTATGGGGTTTAGTATTACATAATTGTTGATTTGCACTCGCCAACTTGTTTGGTTGTTCCACAGAAAGCAGAGCACAGTCTGTACGCTGATTGCACTGCCCGATTATATATCACGGTAATGATATCATAAAGCCTTGCCCAACTCAAATGAAGTGTGATATGTAAGTGCTTCACAAGAGCACTAGTACCCAGACCTGTTATAAGAAGTACTACACTAATCATAAATTACAAAACACTGTTAAAAAGGGATCTTTCTGGTAGGTACATTTTTACAGCGTCAAATCAATTCAAGAGGTTAAAGCATGATCTTTGGGTAAGTCAGGTACCATACAGTTTCCCTTCAACACTTCTCTTTTACCACAAACAGCAATCTCACCTCGCAGGAAGCCATTAGGCCCGTGTCCAATGAGGTGAGATGAGGACAGTGATGCAGAGTCTTCCTCATAAGTTTCGACGCTCTAGTCGGTGCCTCTCGCTTGATGCTGCAGGATCCTTTGGACAATTAATGACGCGCTACAGAGATGAATCTTACTGCGGCAAGAGGCTACAGGAGTGGTCCGAGTGCTAATTTTCCAGTGTGACATTCCATATGGTGATTCTCGTCGCCAGCTCAACAAATGCATACTGCCCAGGCTGGTGCAGCAGCAGAAGGAGATGAATTCACAGCTGTTCCAGCCTTTCCTGCTGCCTCCAATTCCTATTCCCCTCGTTCGAGGACTGCTGCTCATGCATACCACATTGTGGACATCTCTTGGTCTCTTAGTAGCCAGTGATCACCCGAGTATATATATGTATATATGTTCCTGAACACCGTACCACCAGTGTTAGTGGAACATGCAAGCGCGAGGCACTCATTGAAATTCATTAAAGCGCATTACAATCTGCAGCATCATCTGGTGTACCATATAGCGCGAGGCACTCATTGAAGATAGTGTCTTATTTTGCCATATAGTACAATTACTTTTATCACAATCAAATGATGTAGTTAAGTTTCACAAAAAAATGATATAGTTAAGGTTCCTTATCCATTTTGGCTCTCTCTCTCTCTCTCCCCGCATGGTTGAATTGCTTGCATTTCGGCTGATATATGAATATGAAGCTCTATTTAGCAGTAGTTCATATTCTTTAAACATGAAGGGTTCTAATAGGAAACCGACACTAGAATTCCATATTATCCTCAAATTAAGTTATTTTTTATTTTTATAATAGTTGTACTGTATTCAGTATTCATGGACAGACATAAACTCCTTCCCAGCCAGTTAAAATATGTACCTTTGTCAACTAGTATACCATCCTTTGGAAAAGGTACAAATAATTGCTTAGTTTGTACTATCATACACAGGTGGTAATTACTGATGAAATAATTTCTACTACATGCATGCTGGTAGTACCTCCAATTTTTATCTGCAATGCCAAGACGAAGATCAGTGACACAATGACATGGTATTTCCCATCAACATTTGTTGGGAATGTGCCTAAAGGCCGGAGAGGCTTAATACCTCCGACTTCTACCTAACCAACAAATCCGGTATTCCTTTCAAATTTATGTCCGCAGGATCCTAAGGAGAGGCCCCGGAGGTAGGACCTCCGCCGAGGAGGCACCTCGGGGGACCATGGAGTCGGTCAGCGGCGGAGGTTCGATGGCGTCGTCTCCCATGCTCGCGGAGGTCAATCGACCAAGCCTCCGACTCCCGCGGAGGTCCTACGTGGAGGTGGTAACATCCCAAGACAGCAACGTCGAGGTGGTGTGATGGTCCGAGCTGAGGCTCATCGTCAAGAAGTGGACACAATGGGCCTCCCACGGGCAATGATGGGCCGCGGCCCATGTGTCGTAGCGATAAAGTAACGGACCAGTTTGCCCTTGGGAGGCCCACGTGCAATAGAGTCAGTATCTAGGGTTTCGATACTCCCATTGGGGGCACGCTTGTACTTTTAATCTTAAGCTAGGTAGTCACTATAAAAGGCAATGCCCCCTATGTAATGAAGGGGGTTATCCTTTGGTAGCTGTAGTGCGACCTACCCTAGGGCCCACCTCGTAATTTTCCATTATTATTATACTAGCAGAGAGATCATCTTGGTCCCACCATTCTATTCTATTCTAAATCTACTGGAACCGTGTTCCAACAGTTGGCGCCCACCATTTGTGCCTGGCCGGAGATAACGCCCGCAGATGCCACCTAGAAGAAAGGCCTCCGCGAGGAGACATACCACCGCTGAGGCGGAGGTACCCGAACCCTCGGCTCGTGGGAGGCCGAGAAGAAACACCCGAAGCACCTATGCCTCCGCATCAGGAGACGAAGGTGACGACGAGAACAACAACACTGTGCAAGGGGGATCCCACAGAACAACCTCAGCCTGTCCAAAACCAAGAAGATGAGCTGACTAGGCTGAGAACTGAGATGTAATGCATGAAAGCCGAAAGAGACAGATTGAGAAAAGAGCAAGCTGCCACCACACTACAAACATACAGTCTACACACACCACAATACCAATCATACCCACACCCCCAAGAATTTTTGATCCAAAGTCACCACTGTCCAAAGGCCTGCAAAGCTCACCATGGCCTCCAAGTTACAAGCCAGTGTCTCTGCCAAGGTTCAATGGCAATTCAGATCCAAGATAATTCATAATGAGTTTTGAAGCAGCTGTAGCCTCCGCAGGTGGCAACGACCACGTCATGGCCAAATCATTTGTAATCACGGTAGAAGGAGATGCACTGGCATGGTACTCAATGTTAAAACCAAGCACAGTATACTCATGGGAGAACCTATGAGACCAGATACTGGCAAACTTCAAAGGCTACACAAGTGAGTCACTAACATCATCAGACTTGTTCAGTAATAAGCACCTCAAAGAAGAGCCCCTCAGAGATTACTATCAGAGATTCCTACACCTCCAGGCAAAAGCACCGGATGTCCCAGATGGAGTGGCAATAGAAGCAGCAATCAAAGGACTCAGGATCGGCCCATTTGCTAGTCACTTAGTGAGGAAAAAACTGAACACAATGGCTTAGTTGCACGAAGAGTTCGAGAAATACTGCATGTCTAACAATGACCTCCGCAAAAGAATAGAAGAAGCAGACAACCAAAGCAAGCAGTTCCCGGGAAATGACAACAGAAGAGAAAACAAAAACCAGCAAAGGCAACAATACCAAAACCAGTAGAAGCAAGTCTTAAATGTGCAGAGCAGCCAGCCTTAGCACAATGCTGACAAGAAAGAGAAGACCAATCAGGAACAAAGAAATCAAGGCGGGCAAGGTTATTCCAGAACCAACAAATCCAAGAACTGGAACAAAAACCAAAAACCAAAAAAGCCGTATTGTCTCTTTCATAGAGAAGACAAAAGGGCATATTACACGAGAGTGTTCGGAGGCCCTAGAAACATGAGAAAGAATAAAAAACAAACAACAACAAACGCAGCCCCAGCAACAAAGCAATAGAGGAGTAAATCACACATATGGATCTTAGTGGCATCAACAATACAACCCAAGTTTCCCAGGATACGGTCCAAGACCACTACCGCAGCACAACCTAGCTCAACAGTACTATCCGACATCACTGCCAGCCTAGAGACCAGTCTATCAGCAAACAGGGTAACACCCGGGTTACACTCCGAACAGAGCAGAAAATGGTCTAACTTACATCAACCCAAGGCCTCCGCACATAACGCTCATCGAATCAACACAGATGCAGACACCTCCAGTAGCACAGCAAAGGCAGTATGATGCATTACCGGTGCCTCCGCAGTATGCTTTAACCTCTTCAGCAACCCCAAAGGCAGAGCCTCTGATGGAGAACCAAATAAACCCGCATTCGGCCATACCAACCATCGGCATGATACTACCTATAGCCGGAGGCTCAGTTTTAGAGTTCGAAACCAAAAAGCAAAAAAGGACCACCTCCGTATGGTAAACAATGTAGCAGTTCAGGGAGCATACAAATCAACGGAATGGTCCAAGATGCTAATAGAATTCACAGAGCAAGATCTCCAGGTAGAAAGCTACCCGCACGCAGACGCTATGGTCATAAAGGCAAACATAGCAGCATGGGAAGTAAGCAGAATACTCGTAGACTCAGGGAGCTCAGCAGACATTATTTTTGCCAGTGTCTTCAATCAAATGAAACTCAACAGAAACTAGCTGCAACCGCCAGATACTCCGTTGATTGGATTTGGTGGCAAAAAGATCAACGCACTAGGCAAGATATCATTACTAGTGTCATTCAAAGATGGAGACTGTGCCAGAATAGAGTACATCACCTTTGACGTGGTAGACATCTACTGCCAATACAACACAATACTGGGTAGAGGATTTGCAAACAAGTTTAATGTGGCAATACACATGGGATACCTCTACATGAAAATACTAGCATTGCACGGGATCATCACAGTGTGAGGCAGTCAAAAAGAAGCAAGAAACATAGAGACAACAATCTACAAGACACATAGAAACATCAATACCGTAGCAACAGATGAGCCTCCGGACATGCCTGCGGGAAAGACCAACATGGCAGATCAGGAGGACACAATAACATTACTATTGGAAGAAGCAGTTCCTAACAGAAAAGTGACCATAGGAGCCAACCTATCGGAGGTAGAAAGAAAAGACCTGTTAGAACTGTTGACAAAGAACAAGGACATATTTGCATCATCAGCATCAGATCTGCAAGGGATCAGTCATGACGTGATTGAGCACATCCTTGACCTGAACCCAAATGTCAAACCCAGGAAGCAAAAACAGAGAAAGATGTCCGAAGAACGCATAATTGCGGCAAAAGTGGAGGTGCAAAGATTGTTAGATGCCAAGGTCATCAGAGAAGTCAAGTACTCAGACTGGCTAGCAAATGTTGTCCTAGTGTCAAAAAAGAATGGTAAAATAAGAATGTGTATAGACTTCACAGATCTCAACAAGGCCTGCAAAAAAGATCCCTTCCCACTACCAAGGATAGATACATCAGTTAACAAGGCAGTAGGATGCAAGTGCTTCTCCCTGTTAGAATGTTTCTCAGGATACCACTAGATATGTTTGAGAAAGGAGGATGAAGAGAAAACAAGCTTCACAACCCCCTTTTGGCACCTATTGTTTTGTCAGGATGCCAGAGGGCCTCAAAAACGTAGGATCAACATTCTCAAGAATGATTCAGATCGTATTACGAGCTCAACTCTGAAGGAACATCATAGCCTACATCGATGACCTAGCAGTGGTCAGCAAGCAAACTGGAGACCACCTGGAGGACCTAAAAGAAACATTTGCCAACCTCAGAGAAGCAGGGCTGAAGTTGAACCCAGAGAAGTGCATCTTCGGAGTAAGCAAGGGAAAGATGCTCGGATACATTGTCGGCCTAGAAGGGCTAAGAGCAAACCCAGACAAAATAAGAGCAGTGTTAACAATGAAAGAACCAGCTATCAAGAAGGAAGTCCAATGAATGATAGACAAAATAGCGGCACTCAATAGATTCATCTCAAAATCAGCAGAACGAAGTCTGCCATTTTTCAAAACACTCAAGCACTTAGATAATTTTGAATGGGGAAGAGAGCAATTGGAGGCATTCCAGCAGCTCAAAAGCTGTATGACAAAAGACCTCATGGTCATTGCACCAGATGTAGACGCAACACTGTTACTGTATATTGCAGCCTCCGCAGGAGCAATTAGTGCCGTAATGGTCCAAGAAAAGGAAGTTGACAACAAAAACGTTCAACAACCAATATACTATGTATTAGAAGCACTGCAGGGGGCAAAACTGAACTATTTGGAGGTCGAGAAAATAGCATATGCATTAGTCACGGCATTAAGAAAACTCAAACACTATTTCCAAGAACACGAGATTCTGTTCCTGACAGCACAGCCGCTCACCGACATCCTAGGAAACAAAGAAGCATCAGGGAGAATTGGTAAGTGGGCAATAGAGATTTCCTAGTTCAGCATTAAGTTCATCGCAAGAATAGCAGTCAAGTCACAAGCACTCATAGACTTCTTGGCGGAATGGACGTCTCTGCAACATGCAAAAGACAAAGCGCAGGCCTCGATATGGACGATATACACTAACGGGGCATGGGGTATCCAAGGTGCAGGAGCCTTTGCAGTATTAATATCACCATCAGGCATCAAAACCAAATACGCAGCAAGATTATGCTTCAAAGCAACCAACAATGTAGCTGAGTACGAAGCAGTAATTCTAGGGCTCAACAAGGCCAAGGCACTAGGTGCAAAGCATATCATGGTCAGGACAGACTCACAAGTAGTCACAGGGCAAGTAGAGAAAGACTATGTTGCCAGAACCCAGAGCTACCCGCATATCTAGAGGTAATCAGGGGTCTAGAAAAAAGATTCCAGGGGTTCACTCTAAAGTATATCCCAAGAGGGATAACATAGAAGTAGACGAGTTGGCCAAAGCAGCAGCGAATCAATCGAAGGTACCGAAGGAACATTCTTCCAAGAATTGACAACTCAAGTGACCACAAAAATATCCAAGGCATTTGCGGAGGTGCTCCTAGTAAGCACAGAGGATTGGAGAAAGCAATAATCGACCGTATTAACGGAGTTCATGTGACATTAGATGAAATAAGCGCATCGAGATTGGCCGCATAGGCAAGGAATTATATAATAATTAATGGAGTTCTGTACAAGAAAGGCATAGTTCAATCACTCAACTGTATCACCGAGTCAGAAGGCAGAGACCTCTTGCAGGACATTGACTCAGGAATGTGGGGATCACATATTGGTCCTAGAGCACTCTCAGCCAAAGCAATCAGACAGGGGTTTTTCTGGCCCACTCATATCAAGGATGCGTTACACATAGTAACAATGTGCAGGGCGTGCCAGAGTTTCGCACCACACCGGACATCTCCGGGGGAAAAATGTAGCTGGTACCTCCGGTCTGGCCACTTCAAAGGGGGGAATGGACCTTGTCGGCCCATTACCTCCGGCGCAAGGCAAGAATAAGTATGTAGTAGTAGCGGTAGAATACTTCACAAGATTTATAGAGGCCAAACCACTTGCAACCATAAGCTCCGAAACAGTTAAACAATTCTTCTGGCAAAACATAATTTGTAGATTCGGAGTGCCAAGAACACTCACAGTCGACAACGGCAAGTAGTTTGATTCAGATAAGTTCAAAGAATTCTGTGAGAGCATCAGCACACGAATAGCCTTCGCCTCCGTGTATCATCCAGAAAGTAATGGAGCAGTGGAAAGATCAAATAGAATCGTATTCTCAGCAATCTCAAAAATGCTATTAGATCACAAGAAGGGCAAATGGGTCAAAGACTTACCCAAGGTGGTATGGTCCCACAACACAAACGTATCAAGAGCCACCGGGTTCACTCCATTCAAGTTACTGTATGGAGAAGAAGCAATGATGCCAGAAGAAATCAAGTATCAAAGCCTCCGCGTGATCAAGCAAAACCTCATGACTGAAGCCTACAGACTTGAGGCCATTGATAACGTTAACAAATATCAAGACCAAACCAGAAGATGGAGGGATGGAAAAGTGGTCATCAGAAACATTCAAGATGGTGACTGGGTGATGAGGCGGAGGCCAAACGCTCAAAACATAGGGAAGCTGCAACCAAAATGGGAAGGACCATTCATAGCAAAACAAGGTGGAAGAAGGGGGTCTTTCTACCTACAAGATCAAGAAGGAAGGACGTCGGCTCACTCCTAGGACATGGATAGCGTTAGAAAATATTACACATAAAATGTAAGGACTCCGTGGAACTATAAGCGGAGGTCCATAGTTTAAATTTCTGCAATTTACATTTCTCATAAAACTGGCTTGCACTCTTTTTCTCACACAGGGGCTCCAAATTGGAGGTGAGGTTTTTAATGATGCAAGACCATTTGTAATCAACCTCTGAAAATATAAAGAGGACCCTGAAAAAATGATACAAGAAGTCAAAAGCAGCCAGCACCATGGCTGCAATATTTGACAACACTTCACAATCTGCAAGGTCGCTTCACGCCTATCGTTAAGCAAGACGACAAGGCATGAAGCAACCTCTAGGGAAGCCACGAGTCCTCAAAAAGACCTATCATATCAGGCATCGGGGCAGGCACTCGCAACCACAAGTTGCAAGATAATCGAAAAAAGACCTGCGAACCAGCGCAGGCACCGATAGCTCTAAATGAGCATAATGCTAGTCAGCAGCAATAATGACTTCTGAAACAAAGTGTTACCAAACCGAAGGTGACATAAACCTGCAAAGCAACCTCCGAGCCAAACACATTTCAAAAGGAAAGCAGGAAAAATACAAAAAGAACCTCCGCGGCATAAACATTCCAAAACAAAGGCAACAAATAATATAAATAATCTTTACTAATTAACTTTTCATTTACAACCGATAAGGCTCATTGCATCTCGCTCATAACAAGAACAATGTGCGAGACCAAAGCGCACAACCTCTAGGTCAAGATATCTGGCCACTCCACCCAGTTAACCTGCTACCACAAGACATGGAAGTGGCCTGGAGGTTGACAACACTTCGGCCTACAAAAGAGCAAAGAGTGCAACCTCCGGAAGTACATCTAAAGGTAAGCAAACTAAGGCTCCCTGAAAAGCAAGTGCTGGTGGAGGTAAGCCCTGATCAGTCACGGAATACCCCCTATCACCTCCCGACTGCATACCACCCTGTGCCTCCGAAAACCCAGCCAGTTGAATCAAGTCCAACAGTCGTTCGGTACGAAGAGAAGGAGGTGAACCTCCAACGCCAGCTTGCACATGACAGACTCCACAATCATCTGTCAGCACACCACTTTGCACCTTCCATCGGCAAGCAACCACTGCATCCAAAACCTTTACACCAACCACGCTAAATAGGATCATAGCCGGCCGCCATCTCCGAGGATACAAAGGGAATCTAGGTAGAATATCATTGACAAATAGAAGCATCACCATCTTTAACCATTGACAATAGGTTCACTGATGTGGCTATTCCATTACGAGTCCTCACACAGTACCAACGCAAAGACAGCTCCTAGAGAGCACCATCAATATAATTTACACAACAAAGCAGCCTAAACAATAAAGGGGGAACATATCTTTTTATAAGGACCTCCCAAGCATCATTAAACCAGCCGCAGCTACCTATCATTAAAGGAAGCAAGTACAAAATTAGTACCTGTACCATCACGCCTCAAGAGGCAAAAGCACAAAATCAAAGGCAGTAAATAACAAAGATACTCAAAGTACATAGAGGCACTATAAAAGAAGTGGAGCCTAAATGGCACACACCTCAACAGACAGGAAGCAAGTAACCACAAGCAGCCCAGCACAGCAAAAATCAAAAACAATAGAGATGGAAGCTGATGTACGCATACGGCCAAATAAAAAACACAAGATACCATGAAAGAATTAGTAAAGGATTTAGCAAAGTAGCCAACCCGGAGGCCACAAGGACCTCCAAAGAAGTACAAAAGAAGCTGCCTGACAGCGCAAGCCAATCCGAATCATCGACAACTAAGAGGCAAGGGTTGATACCGCGTAAGAACTCATAACGTCCCCCCATCTCCACTAATATCAACCAAAGGTTGTCATCACTGATCAAGCATCAGGACGTGCGGAGACAATTCCAGAGACAACAGGCACAAGAGCAACAAGGAAAAGCCGACATGCGGGAGAGACAAGGCCAACCCTAGTTGAAGAGAAACAATGACTATCATATGCATCTTGTAACCAAAGGAGGGATAAATTATTTATAAAGAAATATACATCAAAACAGTTACATCCTCCAAGGAGGAAATGGAAAACTTATTCGAAGGTCCCGACCATGATCCACCTCGAAGGCCTCTGACGGAACTAAATCGACCTCCGCAGCTCAGGGGAGGTCAAAACAAAAAAGTACGAATCAACACTCTTATCACGGTGATGCACCACCGCGTAAATCAGGAAAAGATTACAAGGCCTAGTCGGGGCACGCCATGCAAGAGAACGAGTAAAGCTAGAATGCTTATCTTCTAAGTTGGAAGCGACAAAATCAAACATATCGTCCACAGTACGCCTAGGAAATGCCAATTTCCAATAGTCCCATAGCTCACCGCTAACGAAAACACTATCGCGCATAAAAGTAACAGGGTCAACCTCCTACCTAGGCCCCAAACCGTAGACCTGCGCAGGATGATTTGACCATCAATAACTTACATAACTTAAATAAACCAAGTGTATTTCTTACATATGCCCAGCGGCACAGTGTCAGTAAAAGACTAACAATCTAATAACTATGAGTCAAGCTCAATCTTTAACCTCCTCCTCAGTAGTCGGATCCTGAGCCTCCGCCGTGACCTCCGGCTGCGTGTCTGCCTGCACCGTCGTCATGTCAACTCCAGCATGCGCAGAACGAATCTCAGTCTCGGAGAGACCAGTGTCGGCAGACCCCCAGGTGCGTGCAGAAGTGTCACCGAAAACCGTCGAACCTGGAGCGCTGCACTTGCCATACTTCAGTTCCTGAAACAAGTGGAGGTAACAAAGAGAAAAAAGTAGTCAACAGAATGTGACAAAATACAAAGTAACAAGCAAAGCAATCTGTACCGTCTCACGAGAAATATTGGCCATGGCCACAGTCTCAGAACGACCAAACTTGGACTAGAATTTCTCCATAAAACTACGAACAATGGTTTTCACAAACCGGTCTATTCGCCCAAGTTCACTAGGATCATTCAGCTCAGGGACTTTGAAGTTCCCAATCTATAGGATTTCATCAGTAACAAAAAACTTACACAGATAGGTAGCAGATGTTTTGGCGCTGAAATCAGACACACCAGCGAGAAATTCATTGATCTTGCCAACATTGGCTCTAATCCAAGACAAGACGCCGGAGGTCAAGGTCTCCGGATGGAGCGGAATCGCAACGCCACCAAAAGCCTGGAGAGCGGAGATGTAAGATTCTGCCACCTCTAGCCCGATCAACCTCGCGGCAGTCAACTCATTCTCAAGTTTTTTGACTTTAGCCTTAAGAGCCTCCATCGACCGCCGTTCAGCATCTACTTCCTGGCAGAGGAGATTGGAGATCTCAGTAGCCTTGTCTGCTCGCTGAGTAGCAGTAGCCTTCACTTCTTTGGCAGCAACAAGAGACTTCTTCAAGTCATCAGACTGGACCCCAAGAGCTGATAATTGTTTTTCTAAATCAGAGGTTTTCTTATCCAAATCAGTGGTCTTCTACACCATGTGTTCCTTCTCATGAGTCTGAGACTCCACCTCCATTTTCAGCACCTTGATAGCATCGTTCTTCTTGACCAATTCAGTACCACTACTGGTCTCAACTGCCATAGACAAGGTGGTGCTCTGAAAAGAATACCAAAGTAATATTAGAATCAAACATGCAGGAAGAAGAAGGTAAAAATCGGGTAAGAATAAACCCAACTCACGATAATATGGTGATTAATGTTGGCGTTCAACAAAACACGAAGCGGTAGCTTAGCCAGATGTTGGTACAGGTCTCCACCCATAGAATTGGTCATTTGGTCGATGCATCGAGCCCAGCCAAGGAGCACACTTGCACTTTGATCAGGATCACCGGTGGATGGCGAAGACCCAGAGCCTCCGACGCCCAGCGGAGGCTGTGGCGGTTTGGACACCGCCTCAGTAACAGCACCTCCGGGTGAAGGCACGACAGGCGCTGGAGGCGTCGGAGACAAGGTCGGAGCAGCCTTTGCAGCGATTCGATCTAAAAACAAGTAAATAAAATCAAACAGCAAGTAAGAAATGCAAACGAAAATAAAAATCTTACAACCATCATGCACATGCTCACCGAGCAAGGAAATCTCCTCATTCGAAGCTTTACCACAAGAAGCCTTCAGAGTCAAGAAATCTAAATAAGTCATGCTATGAGTAAGAACCCCATCTTGACTCACAGTGTAAGCATCCTCGAAGACCTCATCATTCCCCGCTTCATGCTGCGTATCCCCCGCGAGCTCCTCAACATCATGAACACCAACAGCCGCCTCCTCCAGCTCATCCTTATCAGAGCTAGCATCAAGATAAATGCTTGCAAATGGCTTTACAACAACCTCAGATGGAAGTGCTTCAACAGGTTGAGGCGGAACTGCAGCAGATGGCACAATAGGCTGGAGTGAAGATGAACCAGAGACGTCAGCAGTGAGAACGTGGGAAACCTTCGAAGAGTTAGCAGCAGTTGACAGAGACCGCAGAGACGGACCCTCGGAACCAGGCACCATCAGAACACCAGGCTTCGTCAGAGTCTCGGTTGCTACCTTCGGATCAACAACAATGTTCCCTTCATCATGGATGTCACCAAAGGCTTCCTCCATCTCTGTAGATTCCACGGAGGTCTCCCTCTGTCTCTTCGAACCTCCGCGCATCAAAGTGCCACCTTTTCTTTTCTTCGACTCGGCAACCTTCGTAGCAGCAACGGCAGCAACCAAATCCTTCTTCTTGTTCTTCTTCTTGATCTTCTCAGGGAGCTCACGCTCAGTGTAGTGAACGCCGAGCTCCTCAAAAACACTGTTGAGGCGAGGCATGATGCCGGCCTCAGACCTCCGAGCGAGATACTCCTTCTTAGAAACTTCACCTAAAATTTCAAAAACTTTCTATTCTGTCTCTAGAACAAGCTGAGCAGCATTTTTGCCTTCAGGAAGTCAAATGCCAAAGTGTGGGCAGGGGATCCCACCAGCAACACCAAAAATAGGAAGATCCAGCTTATGCATCGCAAACTTCTTTCTGTCTTTACCACCAAGCAAAGGCCAGAAGTCAGAAGCGATCATTTCCTCCACAAGGTCCCTACCACCTGAATAGTGGTAAGTCGCAGTAAAAGCCTCCGTGCACAACCTTCGTTTCTCAGAATCGATGGACCCGGGATTACACTAGTTAGCGGGTTCATCCGTGTCATCATGGAGGCATAGGGATACCGGGTGACCTGCTTCCCACCCTCCTTAGGCCGGGTAACACTAGGAGTCTTCACGTAGAACCAGAAATCCAACCAGTCAGCAGGCTCATATTTCCCCCTCTGACACCAAGAGATTGCAACTTTCTCCCTACCCTTGCCCAGGTTCCTCTTGGCCATAAAGCTACAAGACACAAACTGAGCCAGCTTGTTACCAACATACTGCGATTTCTTCTGCAGCTCGTAGTACTCCGCAAAGGTATTCATACTCAACTCTCCACCATAAGACTTAACAGCCCAAAGAAACTTGCTCATATTCAAGAAAGCATGGGGAGTCATGTGATGAAGCTGCACTTCGAACCACTCAAGAACATACCAAAGAAAGTTCACACTTGGGAAGCGCAGGCCACAGGTAAAGAAATCCCTAAAGACAATGGTCTCGTCCTTCTCAGGTTTTGAAACAGTCTCCCCACGCGAAGGCCACCCGCGACCGACAGGAATGAATCCTTTCTCCTCAAGACCCGTAATCATATCCTGGGTCATCTGGCTCTGACCAAATGCATAGGTGATCTCCGCATCGATCGCATCACTTTTTGGAGAAGCGTCGACATCCGACAAAGACTCTTCAAGGTCCCTAGCCTCCGCGACAGCTAGCATGCACTACTCAAAGAGATCTAAAAATCCTCTGAGTCCAATCCCCTAAAACTGGGAATAAGGACTAGAAAACAAATGGCGGCGCGCACAGCAGGGGCGATTGGGTGCCACGGCAGCAAGATGACAAAGCAGAACGCAGCGAAGGCAGAAGCTAAAAGAGGCAACCTATGCTGGGGTGAATAAAGGGGGGTACGGGTCCTTTTCACCGCACCCCTCCAACCTTATATAGGCATTGAAGCGGCGCCTCGAATTCGCAGCCCAACGGTCGCGCCGGCCCACAGATCCAACTATCAAAATCAAAACAATTCAAAACCAACGGCCAAGATCAAACACTGTGCAACGGTAAAAATCTTATCAACCTCCGGTCCAACGGTCACCGGGCCAGGGGGCGGAGGTAGAAACAGCCTCCACGGCCAAGAACGTATTGATGGCTAGACCTGCCTCCGCTGGACCTAACCCTCAAGGGGGGAATGTTGGGGATGTGCCCCAAGGCCGGAGAGGCTTAATACCTCTGACTCTACCTAACCCACAAGTCTGGTATTCCTTTCAAATTTGTGTCTGCAGGATCCAAAGGAGAGGCCCCCCGGAGGTAGGACCTCCGCCAAGGAGGCACCTCGGGGGACCATTTAGTCGGTCAGCAGCGGAGGTTCGGTGGCGTTGTCTCCCATGCTCGCAGAGGTCAATCGACCAAGCCTCTGACTCCCGCGGAGGTCCTGCGCGGAGGTGGTGACATCCCAAGACAACAACGTCGAGGTGGTGTGATGGGCCGAGCTGAGGCTCATCGTCAAGAAGTGGACACGATGGGCCTCTCACGGGCAATGATGGGCTGTGGCCCATATGTCATAGCGATAAAGTGATAGACCAGTTTGCCCTTGGGAGGGCCACGTGCAATAGAGTCAGTATCTAGGGTTTCGATACTCACATTGGGGCATGCTTGTACTTTTAATCTTAAGCTAGGTAGTCACTATAAAAGGCAATGCCCTTGTGTAATGAAGGGATTGTCCTTTGGTAGCTGCAGTGCGACCTATCCTAAGGCACACCTTGTAATTTCCTGTTATTATTATACTAGCAGAGAGTTTATCTTGGTCCCACCATTCTATTCTATTCTAAATCTACTGGAACCATGTTCCAACAACATTGTTAGCTCACATTATTACCAGGTCCCGCCTACAGTGAACCTGCACAAAAGCCAGCTCCTTGACATGCTCTGATCTTAGGGGAACATCATGGGGACGGGTCCAGACTTCAGAACGACAACTGGATTCATAACAAGCAAGTTACACTATATTACATCAAGCAGCAAATATCAAAGAATGACACTCTAGAACGCCACATCCGCAGGGAGCGCAACGCAAGGACAGAGAGTTTCAATAATGGCCAGTGTAAAATCAACTCACTCGATGCTTCCACTGTTGGTGCCTTCTCCGGCATCGCTTATGAGAATGATTACAGCGCATACGACCTTGCACGGTGCCGCTCGATCAGTATCCTTTTCCTTCCTACACGGAAGGCTGACATCATGCTTTAGGCTACAGGAGTAGGACATCGTCTTCCTTACGGCTGCGAGGCTTAAGCTACGCTCTTGATCGACGATGCTCCCACGGCGCACATAAGCTGAAGAAGGCTATTGCACGCAGGAGAAGTTTCCTCGCCCACGGAGGTGAAAGGAATGCTCCGAGGCCGGGTCCCTAGTGTGATGTTCGATATATGCTCCCTCCCAATCATGGATCATTGTGCTGCACATGCTGTGCACACAGGAGAAAGAGTGCAAGATGTGAGACTCATCGCTGTTTCTGCCTTTCTGGTGCCTCCTATTCCTATTCTTATTCCTATTCCTACTCCCTTTGAGGATTGTGTTCTGCTCATGCATAGGCATCACTCATGTTTTTTTAAAGAACGACAAAAACTTTATATCGATTTCTATTAGATGAATAAAATGAAAGCAAGTGTGTGCTCAATTTTTTAATGGAAACTAGGTCCAAAAACCATACAACTGAGAGGACACACCACTTAACCCACTCCACTTTGAAAACTATGCAATTAAGGATGGTGTACCATTCACACATCCACTCCAGTTTGGTACATCAACTTAGCAACTAATAACAACTTACTTCTACTCCACCACTGGCTCCACCCACACAACACATCAACGGAAACGACGATCCAAATAGCACTGTCACGAGACATCCCGACCAACTCGAACTCTAAAACGACGCCCTCAAGAAGGTTACACATAGATTAGTTGTGGTATAGTGGACGTCCAAGCGCCGTTGCAGCTCGTCCAAGGCAGTACTAGGTTTTCACCTGTGGAGAGTGCTGGGGACGCAACTCCCTCAACAGGGGGAACGACACCCACAGGTGTCGTCCTTGGTAGGCCTTCGACCAAAGAACCCATAGCACGGACCTCGGTCAAGATGTTTGATCGCCATCAAACACCAATGTCATCATTGCCAGACATCTTATAGAAGCCTCACGGGGGAGGGGGGATCGACGCGCCAGCACCAACGCCGACCAGACAACATGGCGAAAACTGGCTTCTCGCCGTGGTGCACGTCCACCAGCCACACGCCGCCATCGGCCGAGCTCCCGCCGATGTCGATGCCAGCGCATTGCTACAGCCAGTAACCGGACAAGAGTCCACACCATGCGTTGGGCACCGCCCCCTGCCCTGAAGGTACTGGAGCTGGGAAAAGGCCCCGAACCAGCACCCTTGTGCCATGGCCTCCGTCCTCACAATGACCGCCCCATGACGGTAGTCAAGGTCATCAGGGGAGGGACGACATAGACGAAGACCGCCCCCAATGCCAGCATGAGCCCCAACCACCGCCACAAAGTGGCTACCTTCAAGAAGAACCTCACTGCTGCCCCCTGTGCCAGCACGTGCACCAGCCAGCGTAGGACACCGAACGCATGCAGGTGGTAGATCGATGACCTCCACCCCGTGCTGGCACTGTCAGTAGTGCTGCCATAGCACCATGGGAGTGCCTACGGCAGCCTGCCACTAGCCAGCACCACCATGGCGCAGCTAGGGCATGCCCAACCAAGCCTAGGTCGGCCACACCATCATGGTGTCGCTGGCAAGCTGCCACACCACCACTGGGAAAGCAGACCGCAACACTAAGGCATAGCACAATGCCAGAGCGCATGCCAGCCCGGACCAGCGCATACCCTCTCGCCTCGACGCAGACCACAGGACGAGCCACCGACTGCCGCTTGTGACCCGTGCTATGCAGCCTTGCCCTCACCACTGCCGAGGCCAAGCCCTTGGCTCCACCGCCGCAATCCTAGCCTGGGTGGCTGGAATATGGGCCAAATCTAGGGTTCGTCGCCCGCCCGAGCCACCCCAGGAGGAGCTATGCGGTGAGAGAGGAAAGTCCGCTCCTAGTTTATCACTCATGCTTTTGATCCATCTCTTGGTCATCATCAAACGTGTATACAAAGAGTCAGTGAGTTTTGATTGGCATCGTGTTTCTAGTCCTTAGGGCGCGCAACACTCCAGAGAAGATTCCTCATCTACGGAGCTGAAAAGAATGTTGTGAGGCTGGATGGCCAGTGTGATGTCCTGTTGATGCAAAAAAGCGTTGGATCTGCAAACACACCGGGCTAATACCCAAGCTTGATATCAAGGCGTGCCAGTCGATTTGACCTGTTAATCGACAAGGATGATAAATTTGAATAAAACCTGAACGAGATGACAGCGATACGCCCGGACGTCAAAGCTCGAAGGATATTCGATAACTGTTGAACAGATCAGACGCGACGACAGTGATACGCCCGGACGTCAAAGCCTGAATCGTGCTCGGTAGACGCGGAACCTGCAAGGTCGCCGGAGATCAAGTTGATGCAGCCCGTCGATTCTTGAAAGAACTCGTTGAAAAGGAAAAGGTACTGGTGACGAAGTCGTTGAAAAGTAGATTGCTTGAAAAGTAGATAAAAGTAATAGGTTTGTTGTATTTGATTGTGTATCTTTTTACATTGTCTCTCGGTACATATTTATACCCTGGTACTATGAGTCCTAACCAGACACGACAAAGTATTACCTAAACAAGTCTTATCTCTAAGGAATAAAAAATAATGACTCGTACCAAGGTCGGACTCAAAAGTAAACTATTACAATATTGGCATAAATATTGCCAGTTTCCTTATCCATTGCTTACGATGAAACCTCTATCGGCATGCTCCTCATCTATAGATTCCATCGGCAAAACCCATCGATAATGATTTAGCTCTGCTTTCCACATTCTTTAATTCTGCTTTCCATCGGCAATCATGCTTCTCTCTCTATCGGCAACATACGAGATAAACATGTCTTTTATCGGTAATCATCCATCGGCAACTCAGAAGCAATACTGGAGAATAACCACCTTCTTGCCGATTTAGTTTAGTCTCCCGATCCTTATTGACACGTGCCGAAAACGGTGTCAACACATGCCCCCTAATTTTGGAGCATAAAATATTTTATGAGCCGAAATTTCCTCCAGGTCATGATTACCCAAATCGCTTGAACTTCTCCTCGAGAGTTGCGCGCGCGGTAATGGAAATCCTGTACCGACAGGCCCATATAATGCTTTCTCCGCCGCGGCCCATTTTTCATCTGTGATTCAAACCCTAGCTTTTCTCTCTCTAGCGGCGACATCAACAGGCGATCCTTCGACGAACTCGATCATTCGGCACTCTTGACGGTGTTCCTTAGCCTCCACTAGCATTCTTTGCCTTCTCCATCTTCATCGCGGCCATGGCTATCCGTTTTGACGTCCCCAAGGTTCGTCTTCTTCTTTTGCCCGTTTTCTGACATTTTGTCTCTCCTTCTCCGTGCAGTTCATGACTCTCCCTTATTCCCTATTTTTAATCTCAGGAACTCTGCAATAATCTTCTCATTCCAACGCATCAGAATCACTTTATCTGCCTAGGCCCAATGGGAAATCCAGACCCAACCGATATCATAAACGCAGAAACCAATTGAATCCCCTTTAGAACTCAGAATTTTGACTTGGGATTCTGGACTGATACCTTTCGATCCTGGCCAAAAACCACCAAGGGATGGAAAGATTGGTATTTGAGGGTCGCTAGGCCAATGGAGCTATATTGGGCAGAACGCAAATTAGAACAATGCATCAGAATATCTATTGCCGATATGGAGAGGAATGAGTCTTTGTTAATTGCCGCCTCCTATTTCTGGTCGGATACCCTGAATGCCTTTATCTTTAAACATGGGCCAGCTTCTCCCACCCTTACCGATGTGTACATGCTCACTGGCTTGGACATCTCCTCTGCCGATGACAACTCACTGTTCCAGCGAAAACCTGAACATCGGCTGACCACCAGGAACATTGGCGGCTGGACTGGCTATATCAGCGAGTATAAGAAATCTGGTTCAGTCAGTCATAGGGAGCATTCGGCTTTTTTGAATATGTGGCTTGAGAAATTTATTTTCTGCGGCAGAACAGTTGGACCAACCAACATGCACCTTCCTACAGCAGAGTTATTGGCTAGTGGCGTCAGAATCCCACTGGGCCGATACCTTCTTGGCTCAGTCTACCATCTCCTTCACCAAGTATCACAAAGACTGCTGCAAGGCAAATCCATCGGCAATCTGGGGGGCCCTTGGTGGTTCATCAATATGTGGTTGAACGCCCATATGCACAAATATTTCCACATTGATCTGTTCGCCCAGCAATTCCCTCGAAGTCTTCCTGAAGATTATCAACTCGGGGAAGAAGAATCGGCAACGCGTCCCCTTTCAACTTTGGAGAAGCACTGGCAGTATTACCAGGGGCAGAGGCAAACAGAGTCTAGATTGGCAATCTCTTCCACAGATTCTACATCGGCATCCCCTCTGAGCTTCGGGCCTGGGTCCCGTATGTTGATGAAGCAGCAAGATTCCCTCTTTCCTTTAACCTTACCGATGAGGCTTTGAACTAGGATGCCGACATTCTTAATGCAATAATCACCCCTCGTGCCATCCCGGTCAACATATTTGGAAGCGGGAAGAACATTAATCCCACATACGAGTTCTATTATCCATCGGCAGCAGCAAGACAATTAGCTTTTGGGCAACTGCCCATCAACCTCTGTTTTGTCGATGTGATTAAACCGAGAGAGACTATTGCGAACCGTGTGGATTGGCACAAGATTGTTACTCTCCTTCCCGATGCCGATACCTCTAATGTCAATCTAACTGATTGGGTACCGGCTTCTTTTGTCACCGAGTCCTTCAAATTATGGTGGCAAGAATGGAAAGAGCAACTATTCTTTGCATCTCCTCATTTTTACTGGAACCTCATTGATCCCGATCACGCCATCCCTGCCGATGCGGTAAGTCTGACCCTCTACACTTCTTTCAACTCCCCTTTAATCCATCGGCAACTAACCCCTTTTTAACAGGTCGATGACCCAGTTCCAACATTAAGTAAGAGTGGCAAGGTCATACGGCTGCAGCCGATCTCCCCGGTATCCATCATCGGCCATAAAGCTCCCTCGCTAGATGCTCCAGTGGGCCGTGGTCGTACCAAGAAGAGCACCAAATCGGTCACATTTTTGGCACAGACATCTCAGGTAACCACCTCACTTTCTTTTGCAGATGTTGATTGCTGTGATTTACCGATTTCATATTTCAGGGCGCGAGTTCCACACCACTAGAATCCTCATTGGTAATTCGCCCTTCGTCTCCACATGCAGCACCTTCATCGCCCCACCTTGTTGTCCTTCATGACTCTCCAGAGGTATTCTTTATTCAAACCTTGATTATTGGATTGGCACTTTTACTCATCTGTCTCTCTTGCAGCACCGAGTAATTGCATCGGCAACCGTCCCAAGTGTACCGATTCCTCAGCAATCCATTGCCGATGCCCCCCAGCCGTCCGACGCCGATAACTTACAGCACAAGCGTAAGGCTTCATCGGGCGAAGAATCACAACCCAAGCAGGCAAGACTTACACCATCTCCGTCGGCGTCCTCGCCTCGCCCGATATCGCCTGTCGTATCTGTGCAGATTTCTCCATCGGCAACTACTCTTCCATCGGCCATTGTACCCATACAAGGATCTTCATCGGCCCCGGTGTTGCAGCAGCAACCAATTGAGGTACCAACACAAGAAACGTCATCGGCAATTGTACCTGAGGTTGCTTCTTCGAGCCAAAGGCGAGAGATTGCCTTGAAACAGGTGAGTTAACTCCCTTAGATAACCTTTAATACTTTGGGCTCTTCTGCTGACATTACGTTTTCCTTTTTAGGAACAAGATTCCCTCGATAGTCTATTTTCCTTCTATCAGTGGGATTGTTCCCGATGATGAAGATTCTGAAGAAAGCCCTGCTCCAGCCCTTGGAGTTCTATCACCTGAAACCAAGTCAAAGCTGGAGACTCTATTATCATTGCTGCAACAGGAGACCTCTTTACTGATCTAGGATTCTAATTCTGCAAGAGCAACTTTTAAAGGAATCCGAGGTCATATTCCTGCCGATGTTGAGGAAACACTTTTCCAGGCTGCACTTCTGGAGAGCCAGCAGTTGCAGTATCAAAGGGCTGCCCAGCGGATTACCGATAGAGCCACTCAGGCCACACTCCAGGAGGACATGATGAAGCATAAGCAACTTGCTGATGAGAAGCACAAAGACATCGATAAGCTAGAAGCCTCTTGTGCAGATCTGGAGGACAAGATTGCTCAACTATCGGCAAGAAGAGAAACCCTGCTAGCAGAGCTGAGACAGATTGAAGGAGCCTTGGACGCAGCAGACCCAAATGCCCGAAGCTGTCAAGACTCTTCAGCAAGAAAGGGACAACCAAGTCCTCAAGACGCTGGCGCTCAAGAAAAAGATCAGGCCAGTTGAAGGCAGTGCCGATGAAGATGCAAAGATACTGGAGGAAGCTGACCAAATTCGTCTGCGTGCGATATCAACTATCCATTCATTGTTGAACTTGTAAACCCCCTTTTTCATCGACAATATGATGTATTGGCAATTTGTAAAACTTCACATTAACGTAGTGTCGATACATTCTTTTTGAACAAGCACTTTATACATATATATATTTTTATTGGCAAGTGCTATGAATCTCATCGGCAATAAGAAAACCATGTTGATGTCTGCCGATGGACCTTCACCTTTGCGCTTCAGCCATCATACTTGAGTTTCTGCTCCACGGGAACTTTCCTCTTTGTGCTCACATTGCATCTTCCTCTTTTGAGTCCTCGTTAAACCTTTAGGGCACCATTGAGGAAGCTTCGTCTTCCATACGGGTTGGTAAATTTTTGCACGTGAACCTGGGCAATTTGTATTGGGATCTCTATAGAGTATTGTTTCGTCAGGGACTCCTGCATTGGTCATTTCCTCATGCTCCTTTTGATTCATCAGCAAACAGTCAGCATGCCTGCCAAGCCTTTCATGTACACTGGTCCTGCCCCCAGTCGATCATATACCGATACCCCTTCTCTGATCGGCTTACCGATGTATCTGCTCTGATCACCATAGCGCGGCCTTCTTTCTGCCCGATCGGTTCGATCATAACTATTGCACTCGGGGCAACTATCAACAGTAGGCAATTTAATGCCTTCTTCCCAACAATAGATGAAGAAGGGGCATCTCCAATGGTCTTTGTGCCAATGCCACGCTTCCCAACGCAACTCCTCTTGCCGATGCCGATAGTGGTTACTTGGAATTCTGTACGGAGCTGGTCTAGGAGGCCTTCTTGAACTACTGCTTTCTTCAACTATCTCTTTCCCCTTCAACTCATCGGTAATTGCTTGATTTCTAGGATCCATCGATGCTCTCCTCTTAGCGCTTACCGATGTTAACACTTTGGTCTTATTTACGGCCTCCACTATGTTTGCTGGGAAAGGATGTTGATCAATCTTCATCAGCCTCTGAGCTTTAGAGTTGTCAAACTTGATCCTCCTAGATTCAATTGCCAATTGCAACTGCTGTCTAAAAACCTTGCAGTCATTGGTACTGTGCGAAGTTGCATTATGCCATTTGCAGTACCTAATTTTTTTTAGTTCATCTGTCGATGGAATCACATGATTGGGTGATAGCTTGATTTGGCCCTCTTGAAGTAGCAGATCAAATATTCTATCGGCCTTTGTGACGTCAAACGTGAATTTCTCTGGCTCTTTCTGACCAAAAGGACAAGATAAAGGTTTTTTACCTTTTACCCACTCAGCCAGGCCGATAGTTGGTTCTTCATCTGAATCTGATTCCTCTGCTTCTTCTATAAAGGACACCTTCTTGTTCCAGCTCTTCCTATATTCTGGGGCTTGAGCACCTTGATCAGAGATCCTCTGCACAATATGGCTTAAGCTCTCAAACTCCTGAGAATCGTATTTGTCCCTGAGATGCGGTGACAAACCCTGGAAAGCCAAACCAACTAATTGGCGGTCATCAAGCACTAGGCTGTAGCACTTGTTCTTCATGTCTCGTACCCTTTGCACAAAATTCTCTACCGATTCATCGCTTCGCTGTCTTAGTTTTGTTAAATCGGTAAGCTTCTTTTCATGGACACCCGCAAAGAAGTATTTATGAAATTGTCTTTCCAGATTGGTCCAAGTAAGAATAGAGTTCGGTGGCAATGATATAAACCACGCAAATGCTGATCCAGATAAAGAGGACGAGAATAAACGGATCCTCAGCTCATCCCTGTTCGCTGCTTCCCCTTACTGAATAATGAATCGGTTGATGTGCTCCATTGTTGATGTATCATCTTGCCCAGAAAACTTAGTGAAATCTGGCACCTTGTACCGATTTGGGAAAGGAACTAAATCATAAGATGAAGGGTATGGAGTTCGATAAGAGTAAGTATCGATCTTGGGCTGAATCCCAAATTGTTCTTTCATCACTTCTGCAATCTTATCGGTCAAGAGTGCATCCTGATCTTGCCGATGCACTGGCTGGATCTCTACTGGAGGCGTTGGCTAATATGCTTCTACATACCCCTGTGGCACTTGGCTTGGATAAATTGGCATATTCACGGCACCAATCTGCGGAGTAAAGTTCATTGGCTATTTTGCCGATGCTTGTTCCTGGAAAGTTGTCTGTGGACTATACCGTTGAGTCCCTATTGCTTGGTAGCTTGGTTGAATAGCAGGTTGCTGAATTGGCGCTTGCCCTGACCAATTGAGATTGTAACTCATCGGCACCTGGCTTGCCGATGGCTGATAGCTTGCAGACAATTGATGCTCTTGTATAGATGAATGATAGCCAGCATAATTGCCCTGAATTGCAGGTAGTCCAGACTGAGATATGAATGGTACTATGGGCTGCTCTGCAGTGGGAGCTCTCTGTTGAACTGGTGGAGGATTAGTCAATGGATTTGCATAAGATATCTGTTGCGGAGGTGCGTAGAATCCCATTGACAATGGCTGTATAGCAGGAGGTACAGTAGAATAATGCGACACTTGAGCCACCGGCCGAATTGGAGTAGCTGATGTCATCGGACCCTTCCCTGCTACATCATGCACTTGAGGCAGTCCAGAGTTGGCAGTAGATGGACCTGGAGGCATATCGTATCCCCACCAATTAGCAGCAGTTTGACTATGTTGACCTGAAGGACCTGACATTGCCGATGCTGATAGATCTGTGCTCAACTGAGTACTAGGCCTCTCCTGAGACGTTAGATCTGATCCTATCGGCGTGGCTTCAATGATGGATGGTCCTGATATAGCTGGAGTAGGTGCTTCTATACTCTCAACGGCTGGAATTACCGATGGAGTGCTGGTAGATGCCGATCCCGGCTGATGATATGCCGTCCCGACATACCCTGGTGCTTGTCCTTCTCTTAATGTTTACACAACAGCATTGTAAACAGTATTGGACAGCATGGTAGAGTGGTTGATCAAAGCTTGATTTAATGTAGAATTAACCATCTCCTGTAATCTACCAGGGTTGGAGTCAAAGGTTACCTGCCGAGGCAACGGCAGATCTTGCTTCTGGATGACTTCTCCTCCCCTATTCATACTGAAAGACTTCAAGCAGAGCTGCCTATAATCCTCCATAGCTTTTTCCATGGCCTGCCTCTAATCCTCCTTGAGATCTGATTCTGATATCTCGATGATGTTTTCTGGAGTGATATCAGTAGGATTCTTCATGATAAATCTGTTGACTTGGTCCCACCAGGCGTGCCAAAAGATGTGTTGATGCAAAAAGGCATTGGATCTGCAAACACACCGGGCTAATACCCAAGCTCGATATTAGGGCGTGCCAGTCGATTTGACCTGTTAATCGACAAGGATGATAAATTTGAATAAAACCCGAATGAGACGACAGCGATACGCCCGGACGTCAAAGCTCGGAGGATATTCGATAACTGTTGAACAGATCAGACGAGACGACAGTGATACGCCCGGACGTCAAAGCCTGAATCGTGCTCGGTAGACGCGGAACCTGCAAGGTCGCCGGAGATCAAGTTGATGCAGCCCGTCGATTCTTGAAAGAACTTGTTGAAAAGGAAAAGGTACTGGTGACGAAGTCGTTGAAAAGTAGATTGCTTGAAAAGTAGATAAAAGTAATAGGTTTGTTGTATTTGATTGTGTATCTTTTTACATTGTCTCTCGGTACATATTTATACCCTGGTACTATGAGTCCTAACCAGACACGACAAAGTATTACTTAAACAAGTGTTATCTCTAAGGAATAAAAAATAATGACTCATACCAAGGTTGGACTCAAAAGTAAACTATTATAATATTGGCATAAATATTGCCAGTTTCCTTATCCATTGCTTACGATGAAACCTCTATCGGCACGCTCCTCATCTATAGATTCCATCGGCAAAACCCATCGATAATGATTTAGCTCTGCTTTCCACATTCTTCAATTCTGCTTTCCATCGGCAATCATGCTTCTCTCTCTATCGGCAACATACGAGATCAACATGTCTTTTATCGGTAATCATCCATCGGCAACTCAGAAGCAATACTGGAGAATAACCACCTTCTTTCCGATTTAGTTTAGTCTCCCGATCCTTATTGACACGTGCCGAAAACGGTGTCAACACGTCCGAAATGCTCCTCGGGCCTGCAGGAATGTGGTGTGCATGCTGTGCACGTATGAGGTAGGGATGTGACTTGATTTTTTTCTTGCCTCCCCGGTGCCTCCGATTCTTATTTCTACTCCCACTCTCATTGAGGACTAGCCTTTCTTCCCATGCGCACAATATCATGGATGGCCGACACATCACTTACGCTTTTTCATCTCCGGATTGCTAGTGATCACACTGGCCGTGCCTATATGTATACACATGTTGCTGAGATGCCACCGGTGTTTGGTGGAACATGCAAGTGAGCAACCTACTGAAATTCATTTAGGCGCCTTACAAATTGCGACAAGATTCACTCCACCATGAATACGAAGATTGTGTCTTAGTTTGTCATACATACAGTACAATTGCATTTATAGTTATTTCTTTGTTCTGTCATTACTTGCATCTCCCATTCTTTATTCCTTCAATCTGAAAATACTTGCATCAGCAAATATGTACTGATACAAGGAGTAAGAAAAGCAATTAGGCGAGTCATGCTTTAATTTTAATAATGCCACAAGCTGGTATGGCATGAAAGTCAAGTTGGCATCTATACTTATCATCCTTCTAAGTGGTAACAATGATTTAAATAGGAGAATCTTGCTTAATTTGTACATCATTGTTTTTATATGAATCTTGCTTAGACTGTATATCATATGGATAATTGAGTGACAATTAAAGAATTATAATGTACATTAATTAGTACCAACGAGGACATTGTGTTCCTAGTGTATCGCAATGCTCCAGCTAACTCTTTTGCTTGATGATCTCGCAGAGGACATAAGCGAAGAGACACTACGGAAGACAGGTTCTTTGCTAACTGCTGGAAGCAGTCGGCAAAGGCATGAATGCAGTCGACGAATCCTTTGCTGACTGCATTCCACGCTGGCAGTCGGCAAAGGTTCGTCGGCAAAGAAAGCCTCGGCAAAGGATTCTTTGCCGACTGCCAAATCAGGAATTGGCAAAGAAAGCCGCCCCCGTCGTCTGCGTCTTCTTTGCCGACTGCCGACATGGCAGTCGGCAAAGATTTTTTTATTTTTTATTTTCAAAAAATTCTTTGCTGACTGTTTAAGCTGGCAGTCAGCAAAGAGGTTTTATTTATTTTTTTAAAAACAACCTTTGCCGACTACCAACTCTAGCAGTCGACAAAACTGGTGCGTATGCAGCTCGGTGCCCAGCTGCAGTCGGCAATGCTGGAAATTTTTTTCTTTTTTTTTATTTTTCCATATATATCACAGCAGGCAAATCATATATATGTAACACAAATTCACACATATATAACACAAATCCACATATATATATCACATGTCATCCATAACAAACGCATCCAACAAGTCCAACATCGTAAGTCCAACATGTCCAACAATCACAAAGTCCAACAAAGTCTCATAAATCCATACAAAGGCCCTCACTCGTTCTGCGACCTGCCGCTCATATCCCCATCATGGTGTGAAGGCCACGAAGACCACGAGGAGTGTCCTGGCTCGAGCCTGTGCGGCACTGACTCGTACTGGTGCCCCCACCCGGATTGCGCATGCTGGGTAGGCGGAGGAGGGCAGCTTGCCCACGCAGAGGTCCCGTGCTGTGGAGGCCGAGGAAGACTGCCACCGGATGCCAGAAGTGTGGCTGAGGGGCAACAACTGGCCACCTATAGCCTAGAGAATGGCCATCTGGATGAGTCAGGTTCGAACCCACCGACTGTGCCTGCACAAAGGAGAAGCGATCTCATTAGTACCTGCGTGATGGCCGCACAAGCCAAAACAATGGACAAACATATATACTCACCGGAGTCCCTATAGGGCCAGGAAGAGTTGGTGGAGCGAACATCGAAGCAGGCAACGGAGGCAAAGAAAAACTAGGGATCTGAATGTTCTGAAAGTAGCCGGCAATATCCTCCATCTGACGCTACGAGTGCTGCCGGACAACCTCAAGCTGGCGCACCATCTCCTGCCGATGGGCCTCCTCTCGGGGCGCCATCTCCCACCGATAGGCCTCCTGTGAGGCCTCCTGCGTGGCCCGCAACTCGGCCAGCTTAGACTGCAATGTTACACCCTTGATGTTTAAACAATGTAAAAGGAAAGGTACATATGTAAAACCAATGAACGACAAATAAAACTAAAGTTGCCTGAACCGCTGCCAATGCCTATGTGTGGCTCGGCTGCCAAGGTAGTATGGGGACGTCAGAGGAGATCGTGCTATCGGATCGATGAACCTGACGAAGGGTGGGAACGGTGGCCGGGTCGATTGCACTGTGGGCAATAAAGTACCGATCGTGCTGTTTCCCTCCTTCTGTCCTCATCAAGATATCTGTATCTACGGGCTGGATGGCTGGATTGAAGGTTGGACCATGGTGCTTGCGAGCCGCCTCAGTGTACTAGCCCATCTTCTCATAGGCATTCGGGTTGGTGTACGCCTCGGGGCCATCCGCCGAGCTGTAGACGTTGTCCGGATCTATCGCTTTGCCCTTGTGAGACAGGGCGTAGCCCTCGTACTCGTTGATCACCTGCCCACCATGCGACTGGGACTATGAGGAAAACACAAGTTTGATTACACGTAATGAGATTGAATAAATAAATAAATCGACAGAAGCGTACCCATGCGTCGATGAACCCTTCGAGGGAGCGGCTCCGTTGGTGGTGTGTTGACCCTGTCCTCGCCTTGGCATATCCACTTTGCCATTTGCGGTTCACGTACGACTCCGGCTTTCTCCACTCGTCCACAATGGCCTCCCAGCAGTTCATGTGCATTTTGCACCAATCAGCAGGAAAGTGCATGCCATGTCAGAAGATGAATCAGAATTAATGTTTGCTACTTCTTTTTCATGGAAGGAATCAGAATTAATGTTTCCTACTTACCAGGATGTAGAACTCCCTGGCTTCCTTCTTCTTCAGTGACAGGCAAAGAATGTCGGCATAGTAGGTGATGAGGACCTAGATGTGAGCCTCATGGTACATGTCCTTGAGTCACTCCTTGGCGACCTTGTCCTACACCGCCGACACCTGGACCTCGTGCCCCTCCTCGTACGTGAACCACTCCTGCATACAGATATCATGTATCATTTCATTATTTCAAGAACGTCCAACAAATGCGTCGTATTGATAAAGTGGTGCAATGAAGACTCATCCAGAGCTCCCTCTTGATCTTGGTCGTAATGGAGACCTCGTATGTGTCCCTGACATTGAAGAAGTCCTGCCAATGCCAGGGCACCGCTGTGGTCCCGTCGTCGCCGGTAAGAAGGCCAGGGTAGTGCTTCTTAATTAGGAGGCCCATCATGCTATTAGGATGGCGTCCACGTACCCCTCGCACAAGCTTCCAGCTTCTACACGAGTCCTGAAGAAGAATTGTTAGTCTGAAGTTCAATTTTAAACATGTCATATGAATAAGTCGTGAAAACATAAACGGTTACTCACTTGTCACCGTCGGGTCCAATCACCGGATGGTGGTCTTTCACGATCGACGCTGAAGAGAGGCGTGTGATCCCGTGTCGGTAGACCTTGCTCGAACCTGAGGAAGCTATCTCCCCTGGTGTCGCCTTGCCCCCGTTCTGGTCGCCCCCGTCCTGGTCGCCCCAGGGCTGGTCGTCCTCATCGTGGTCACGCCCGTCCTCCTCATCCTACATGTCGTAGTCTGAGGAAAACAGCTGCCTCATCGCCGAGCGATGTGAGCCGGTCCTCGCCGATGGCTCCACCCTCAGCGGCTCCTCCAACGCCTCCTTCTTGATGCCACATGTCATGTAGACCGACTTTGCCTTTCGTCACGGTCGTCAACTATGATCACATGTCGAGATGTCTGGGTTTTGGACATCCGACGTTGCAACTTGCTTCATACATTCTAAAATTTTTATCGTAGCCTCCATATGCGATAACATGACCCTCGACAAGTTTCATGATTTTCGTACTTCGTTTGGATTTTATATAATTAAAAAATACTTCTGCCACACCTGGATGGTCATGTTTCGTGGACAAGGCATTCAAACTTTTGGGTGAGTTTATGGACATGGCCTCAAAATACAGTATCCAACATGAATATCATTTTTTGAATAGCTACGTTTCATTATTTCATACACCTGCAGTTTTAATTTGGATTATGCAAAAAAATTTAAGTAAATGAAATAAATAAATAAAATATAGCAAAATATTATAAAAAGGTCCCAAATTCGAATATGTGCTTGTAAACAATATGCTTGGGTAACAGAAAAAGGTTGGATTCAAAATTCTAAAAAAATTAAAACTTTGCCGAGTGCCAACAAAGGTACTAGGCAAAGATTGTCTTTGCTGACTGCCACGTTGCCGGCAGTCGGCAAAGAAGCTGGCTTTGCCGACTGCCCAGCTTGGCAGTCGGCAAAGAAGGCTGGCCCCGGGCCTAGCCCAGGCCACATGTCAATTTGCCGACTGCTCGGCATGGCAGTCGGCAAAGACGTTATCTTTGTCGACTGCTAGACGTCAGGGCAGTCGGCAAAGTTTACGGTGACGGACGCCGTTTGAGCCCGCCAAAATTTGCCGACTGCCCCTCTTTGCCGACTGCCGTTCTTCGCCGACTGCCGGACAGTAGATTTGCAGACTGCCCTGTTTGGCTGTCGGCAAATGGCTTCTTTGCCGACTGCCCGAGCTTTGGCCGTCGGCAAAGATCGGGGCAGTCGACAAAGCCGCTGTTTCCCGTAGTGAGAGCCATAGTGCGAGGTTGGAGATTCCTCATATCCGCAGAGATGAAAGCGATTTTGGAGTCTGGGTCGCCAGTGTGACGTTCAAAATGCCCATTTTCAGCTTTTTTTTTCATGTTCAACACCCCACTTGAACTATTAGCATGCTTCCAAAAACAAGTACCATAAAATCCATGTCGTACTCAACGTATCCTAGCATAGTCATATAAGTACCATAGAAGCCATACACTCTTGGTTCAGTATTTCTTTATTCTGAAGGGTTCCAACTTCTAAGAGTGGGAAGTAGATACTGAAATTGCATAGATTTATTGGCATAGTTTCCTCTTTTCTAGAATATAGTTCTCATTTCAAATAGGATCCATATATATCTTGACTTTATCCAAGCAAGAACGACACAGGATGATTTGGGGCATTTTCAATCCTTTATTTCTTCAGCATGTAATTATTTGTATCAACAAGATAGTGCGACACATGGAGAATTATGCATTTACTTTATGTTGAGTAGTCATGCCTAATGAGCCAGTAATAATGTGGCAGGTTGATATGGCATGAAATTCAACCAACCACTAGCGTGCATACTTGTCAACTGTACTATCCTTTGGGAAAGGCACAACTAATTTGTATATGAATCTATCTTAATTATTTCCTAAGATTCTTATCACACCCCACTTTTAAGGATAAAAGTAGAATGCATAAATAACCTTATATGTGCCCCAGGAACAGTCGCACATATAGGATGACAAATTACAAAGAGTATCATCACCCTGTTTATTACATAACGTACCAATATTTATTACAGAGTATTACGCATAAACAATAAAATCTAAGATAACATTATTGCGGAAGCTCCCACAGAGACACGTCGACTGGTGAACACCAAGCCTAGTACTCATCCCGATAGCTCTCACTCCTACCTTCATATGTTACCCATCCGGGATTTTCCAAAATTGAAAGTAAAGCAAGCGTAAGTACACAACCGTACAAAACAAGCATAACATGGGTTCATGAGGCTCAAATAAGCTGACACGGTTTGACTGTATTTAGCTTTTATATGTTAATCAAGTTGATCAGTTAAGTAGCATCAAGGTGGCAAGTGTTTCCCAAAACCATCATGATCAATGTAACATAAATAAATAGTAAACATAACAGCAAATGTATGAACAATTTAACATGACAAGAGAGATCATCATTAGTGTAAGGAGTTTCCAAGGCCGCTCGTGTCCTTGAGCAAGGCTAGTATACCAGTTTATCAAACTCTGCGCAGAGGTGTACACTTTCACTGTGAGCCATAAATTGCCCTTTCGCCTGAGGAGATCAGCCTCTTAGCCCACTACCAAGGAGGACCGGCAGGGTTCACTATGAAGCCTTTCAAAGGTTCGTCTAACAAGTTAGGGCCACTGAGGTTTCTGTGCCCTACGGATGTAGTATCCCCCTTTTGATGGCACATGACCGCAGCCTATACTCATACAGACAGAGGTCCAACTACACCCAACCCGAAACACACCCCCCTTGCGCCATAAAGGGAACCGCTAACATGCTAGAAAAGGTCCTCAAATTGAGCTAAAACCAGAGCCATATAGCCCTCACAGTTGTACTGTAAATCCCGGAAGGTACATTACTGATTAATCTTCAGGTGATTAAAAGTCATTTTTACTGTTCATGTCATAAATACTCATCAAGCCACAAGATCATGATATCATTAAGCACTAGCATCTTGCTACCCAATGCACCCAAAAGGTTCAAGGAATCAGGATATCAAAGCTAGTTATAGTTTCTAGGTCATCAAACGGACACATGCATATGAATTGTTATTTATAGTGGATAGGTAACAAGGATAGTCCATGCTATACTTGCCTTGATTCACAAAGCCTTGCTGGTCCTGCTGATCCTCAAAATAACTTGGCTCAATAAAAACCTCACCATCTGAACTCGACATTAACATTCAACACCAGACAATCCAATCGAGCATACATACACGAAGCAAACAACGAGCTATTAGAGGAACAGTACATCAATGTCATCAAAACAGAATAAAAAGGTTATAAAACTATTCTACTCATTTCTACGATCACACAGACGTCAAGTTCACCGAAATCGGAGTTATAACGGCGAAGATATGAATTTCAAAGATTTCCTATAGATAAATAAATATTTTAAATATAGACTAAAAATATAAGTTTCCAAAATACTTCAAAAGTAGAACCACTACGTAGATTATGAAATTATGAATCTAACAAAATTTGAACGGACCAAATCAGAGTTAAAACGTGAAAGTTATAAGCTTTTAAAAATAATGGCAAAACTGTAAATAACTGCTGAGTGGCAGATTCGTAATTACCATCATCTTCCACCTCTAGCTGTTGAAGATCGTGGCCATGGCAGCCATGGTGCCGTTGCACCAGCGCCGGAGGCAAGGGGCCTCGGCCCTGGCCTGCTGGACGGCCGGTGGCGTCCGGCTACGGCTTGCTACGGCCTGCGGCGACTTGTTAGGGCCTGCTGCGGCCGACTGCGGCCCGCTATGGCCGGCAGCGGTGGCCAGATGCGGCCGGTGGCGGCCAGAAGCGGCGCGCGGGAGATGGAGGACCATGGCCATCGGCCGGGACTTGGCCGGTTGGCAGCGGCCGACTGTGGCCGGCGGCGGCTGGCTGTGGCGGGCTAGGGTTGGCTGTGTGCGGCTAGGGTTGGCTAAGTGGCCGCAGCTGGCCCTCTTTATAGCCGGCGGGGAACCAGTTGGGCTAAAGCCGCTGGGCTTGGCCCGTTGGGCTGGCTGCGGCTACCTATAGCCGCTGGTGTCCCGGCTGGCTGGCTGTGGCCAGCCAAATTCGGCCATGGCCGGCTGGATTTGGCCGGACTTGGCCAGGGATGGCCAGAGAGGGCCCAAGGTGGCCGGGGAAGGCTATGACTGCTTGTGGCTGCTGTGGCCAAGCTAGTGCTGGCTATGGCCGGCCAAAGTTGACCGTGGCCGGCTGAGAGTGGCCACATGTGGCTGTAGCTGGCTGTGGTTGGCCAGATGAGGCTGTGTGAGGCCAGGTATGGATCAAGCTAGGTAGGGGCTGGCCAAAGCAAGCTAGGATGCCTTGAGGATAGCAAAGGGTTGCTAGACCGGACTACTGCTGGCCTTACTATGCGGCTGATGGCCAAGTTTGTTCACTGGTGGCCGGCTGCGGCTACTGCTAGCCTGGCCGGGGTGGCCATGGCCGGCTAGGGCTGGCCAGTTAAGGCTAGGATAGGCCAGAGCAAGCCAGGTTGGGCCAGGATAGGTTAGGGTAAGCCAGGGATGTCTAGAGACTGAACTAGGCCTGCTAGAGCTAGGTAGAGGATGGTGTCTTACTAGAGCGATGGTCAACACTATAGAGGGAAAGGAAAGGTTGTCTCTCTCTATCTATGCAAGAGAAAGAGTTTTTCTGAAAACGTTTTCTAAAACCTTCTTGCGGCAAACTTGGGTTTTTAAAGCTTTATTTTCAAACACGAAAAGAACCTAGCCGTGTCTTGCTCGGGTTTTAGAAATTCTTTTTCAAACACCAGCAAAACAAAACAAGGCACCAAGCACAAACCCATCTTTATTATCTTCGTAAAAGTTTTAAAGCCACACTTTTTATCATTTCATAATGATAACAAAAGAATAAAGTCTTGGCTAATTTTAAATAAATTAGTAAATCCTTTAGTTTATTTAGTGTTTTTGGTTCACATCCTAAAATTAAAATTTTGGGGTGTGACAATACATAAGGTCTAGTGCTGAGATATTTTCCACCGCACGCTTGATTTAATTTTAACTTCAATGCCGAGACCAAGATGACTGACAAGCAGACAATGGTATCTCCGATCTACATTTATTAGCTCCAATTGCTATCAGGTTCACAGCCTACCTGCACAAAAACCAGTCCAGGCAAGTTCTGATAATCTTACGTACGGTCCAGACTTCAGAACGACCACACTGGATTTATAATAAGCAAGGTATATATTGTATCAAGCAGCGGCAAATATTAAGGAAAGACAGTCCAGAAAGGTATAGGATTGCAGGGAGGTATTAGCGCCACATCCGAACGGAGCGAACTACAAAGTCAGAGAGTTCTGATCGGTCAATGCAAAATCCACTCACTCGCCGGCCACCTCTTGGTCACTGTCGTATGTTTGCTTGCACTGCTGCCGCCGCGGTTGCTGCCCTGTATCCTTTTTCCTTTCCTCCAGGGGAGGTTTATGGGGCGGGTATATACAACGCTGGTTGTTAAGGCCACGAAACATAAACCTGTAGGAGCAGGCTACCTCCTCACTACTCGACCAGAGTTTGAGATCCACAAGCATCATCTCCCTGGCGTCGCAAGGCTCCAATCAACACTGAGAGTAAGAGACTCAAAAGGCGGATGTTGTGTTCCCCACGTGTGGGAAAACACCAGCTAAGGCTCTTCCTCGACGCTCCTTGAACGACACAATCAGAAAAGAGCCCACACCATGAGGAAGAAGATCCCTCATTGGCAGAGGTGGAAACAGTGTTCCGAGTGTGTGTGTGACATTTGAAATGCTCCTTCTCTGCTCAAGAATGGCTTTTTGCTACATCCTGTGCACGCAGGAGGTAGGGGTGAGATAGTTTGCAGTTCCCGCCTTCCTAGTGCCTCCGATTCCTACTGCTACTCCCATTCCCTTTGAGGACTCCCTTCTACTCATGCACAAAATCTCATGGACGACCTCATCACTCGTGCTTTGCCATATCTCTTGATCGTTACTTAATAGTGGTCACGCCGTCCGTGCCTATATACACATGTTGCTAAGACACCAGCGGTGTTGGTGGCACATGCATGGAAGGAGCAACTTATTGAAATTCATTCAGGCATGTTACAATCTGCAACATCATTCACTCCATCCTTCGTGCATTACTTGCATCAGCAAAGCTGCACCTGTACTGATACATGGAAGTAATTAAGAAAAACGATTATTAATTGTTTGTCGAGTCATGCTTTTGGTAGGCCAATAATGCCGCAAGCTGGTATGGGCGTATGCCACGAAAGTCAAGTTGACCTGTCTTATTATTATATTTCCAAGCGGTTACAATTATTTATACAGAAATCTTGCTCAATTGTATATCATACAGACAACTAAAGAGTGCAGAAATATAGTCCATTAGATGCTCGTGGTACATCCATTTTTTATCTAGAGTGCCAAGACGAAGATCAGTGACAAACTGACAATGGTATTGCCCATCTCCATTGTTAGCTCACATTATTATCAGATTCAGCCTAGTGAACTGTGCACAAGAACTAGACCCTTAACATGCTCTCTGGTCTTATGATGAACATCACGGATGGTCCGACTCCAGAATGACGACTGGATTCATAATATGCAAGTTACACTATTACATCAAGTAGCAAATATCAAAGAATGACACCCCAGAACGCCACATCCGCATGGAGCGCAACTAAAGGACAGATAGCTAGTTCCAATTGGACAATCTAAAATCGACTCACTCGTTTGCTTGCACTGCTGCCGCCTTCTCCGCTGCGGCATCGCTTAATTATGAGAATGATTACGTACTGCGCATACCAACCTTGCACGGTGGCCGCCCTGTATCCTTTTCCTTCCCTTACATTGCGCTTGTAGGCTACGGATAGGATCGTCTTCCTTGCGGCTACGAGGCTTAAGCTACGCTCTTGATCGACGACGCTCCAACGGAGGACATAAGCCAAACAGAGCTATCGCGCGGAGCAGAAGATTCCTCGCCCGCGAAGGTGAAAGGAAAGTTCCAGGCCGGGTCCCTAGTGTGACGTTCGAGATATGCTCTTTCTCAATCCCTGATCGTCGTGCTGCGCGCATGGTGTGCACCAGCGCAGGAGCAAGCGATAAGAGTCGTTGCTGTTTCTGCCTTCCCGATGCCTCCTATTCCTATTCCTATTATTCCTATTCGCTTTGAGGACTGTGTTCTGCCCATGCACAGGCATCACTAGTGCTTTTGATCCATCTATTGGTCAACACTGATCACCGGGACATATACACACACACACACATGTTGCTGAGACACCAGTGGTGTCGGTGGCGCATGTACTTGAGCAACTTAGTGAAATTTATGCAGGCACGTTACGATCTGCAGTATCATTCACTCTGGCATGAACATGATAATAATATCTTATTATTGTTACTTTGTCGTACATACCGTAGCACCCTGGTGTTACTCATCATGTCACTTAATCCTTTTCAGGGAGGTAGCTAGTGTGGAACTTGATCTTCAAATTGGAAGACGTTGATGTTGTTTTATGAAAGGAAAGAAGGAGAGGAGAGGGGAGAGAAGAAAGAGAAAAACAAAAAGGAAAAGAACTTATATGTGTTGTAGGGGATGAAAAGAAGAAGCTTAATTGGCGGGCAGAATTCATTCGGGCTGTGGCCCAGCAGACCCGAGCCTACCTTGGCACCCTTGTTACCCAGTTAAAAATAACATGGGACACCTATTAGAAGAGAACTGTTCCTTAGAAAACACTGTTGTAATCATAAATTATACCAAGCATAATTAAAAAAAGAGATCTTTCTAGATATATGTTCTCAAAGTGCCAGATCAATTCAAGGCGATGGCATATATCATTTTCGTAAAGTGCCAGAGACCAACTAATTCAACCAACCAGTAGTGTCAGAGCGTTTATACTTGTCAACTATATACTATCCTTCAGAAAAGATACAAATGTTTTGTATCTGAGTATATCTTTCTTATTGTTTTGCTATGATACACAGGGGCTAATGAGTGCTCAAATATATTTTGCAACAGAAGCTGGATTCAATTTTTTTTTTTTTTTTTTGTCTGCAACGCCGAGACGAAGATGAGTGACAAACTGGCGATGGTGTACTCCTATCTACTACTACCATCTCCATTTAGTTAGCTCCCATTGTTATCAGATTGATTCAGCCTAGTGTTGAACTGCACATGCAAAAACCAGCCCCTTGTCAAGTTATGATCGTAGATCGGTAATGGCTGGTCGAGACACCAGAACGGCCACTGGATTGATTCATAATAAGCAAGGTATTGCATCAAACAGCAAATCTCAAGGAATGAGAGTCCAGAAAGAGTATACGATTGCAGGAGGTAGTAGCGCCACATCCTCATGGAGAGCAACTACAGAGAGTTCTGATTGACGCAATGACGCAACTACAGAGGTATTAGCACCACATCCTCATTATGACGCTCCCCTAAAGGACACAAGTGAAGAAAGCTCACGGCGCAATACTTCAAAAGAGTGTTCCGAGGCCGGGTGGCTAGTGCATGTGACATTTGAGATGCTCTTCAGCCCAGGAATGACGTTGTTGTGCATGCTCTTGATTTTTTCTGGTGCCCTCCACTTTCTCGGTGCCTCCTATTCCTATTCTTACTCTCATTTCCTTTGAGGTCTCCCTTCTGCTTATACACACACACACAATATCGTCATGGACGGCATTACTGATGCTAGCTTCTCCATCTCTTGGTTGTTATATTAGGCGTGTATCACATGTTGCTGAGACACCAGTAATAATAAACACTGATGTTGGTGACACATACAAGTAGAGCAACTTATATTGAAATTTATTCAGGCACGTTACAATCTGCACAGCATCATTTACTTCTACTATTGTCTTTATCGTCTAAGGCAGTTTCCATCCTTTATTTCTTCAGTCTCTCGCATTACTTCATTATCGTAGTTCCCAACGTTTGTGTGCAATGCCAAGATGAAAATTAGGGCACCTCCGGTGTGCAATCGAACCGAGCTTGACACAGGTGGGACATCTGAAATCGATTTTGGGAATGATTCAACGTCTCTGGTGTGAGCATCGTTTAGTGGGCCCCATACATGAACTCCACCTTTCCGGTTTCCCCCACCTCCTCCCCTTCGTCTTGAGATGCTCACATCCTACCGGCGCCCCTGCTTCAGCCTGCATCCTGCTCCGCCCACTCCTTGGCCCATTGCGCCGCGATGCCTCATCCAAGGGCAAGAAGAAGCAACCGTCGGCGTTGCCGCGGCCATCCCAGCGCAAGCATACCTCTCGCTCCTTCCGTGACTCCGAAGCATCAATGGCGAGAGAAGCGTCGACCTCGCATCCATCGCCACTGCCACCGCACAGTTCCCGACACTCGTGCCACGTGGCAGCGATGACGGCTTCGCTGGGGATGCGGGCGATGCGTAGTTCCCGTCGCTGAAGTGGCCACCAGGGACGGGAGCCCTGGCGGCTGCTTGGGGTGGCTTTGGCCTAGGCGACTTTGGTCGGTGCCGGGATGCGGCCCGGGTGCCTGTGCCGCCTCCGGGAGTAGTAGTTGAGTACCCGCAGCTTCACCCTCTCCACCTTTCTCGTCTGTCAGATTTTTTTATTCCCTAGGTTCAAACCATAGTGTAGAGTCGAACCATGAAACTTTTTCCCTAGGTTCGGTGTCTCTAGTGTAAATGTAAAAGCAAACCAAGTTCTGTTTTCTCTCTCCCCACGGTTCGGTTCGAGGACACACAAGGTGCTCTTAGCCATGGTCCAACCTTGCTTTTATGTTACTCCCTCCATTTTGCAGTATTTTTTGTATCACACACGATGCAATCAAACTACCGCAACAAGAACGATGACAATAGAAGAAAACAGGATGATGAATAACACTTTGCAGCCCCTTTATCAAACTACCTAGATGAAGGAAAATGTGGATCGAGTAAGAGTATCAAAGATATGATAAAGTCAAATGATAAAGTATGCATTGGATCTGATGCCAATCCTTTTTGCTCTGGCTTCAAGACCAGAGATTGATAGTTTTCCTGAAAAGGGATGACTGGATGACTCTACCGAGTCAGACTGGGACAGTGTCTTTCTCTCGAGGCATACGAAGCCAGGCGGTGCCTTTGCTCGATGCTCTAGCCAAGAACAGAGTGTTAAAGAGAAGATTCCTCGTCGCTGGAGGCAACAGAGCGTTCCGAGACTTGGGTCGGCAGCTACTCATCGCCAGCAATGACAGGGTGCAGCAGGTGGAGCGAGATTTTCAGCTGCTCCAGCTTTCCTGGTGCCTCTGATTCCTATTACCCAGGAGGACTGCTGCTCATGCACCACATCTTTTTTTTTCGATGTGCAGGAGAGTTACGTATTTTGTATTATAGAGAGAGCATGGCATCACTGTTGTTTCATCTCTAGGTCTCTTGGCCACCCGTGACTAGGAATATATGAAACGTATATTGCTAAACACCACAAGTGTTGGTGGACCATGCGAGTGAGCTACATGCATATTGAAACTGATTAAAGCCCATCACATGTAATTTGCAACATCACTGTACCATAAATAAATGAATATGAAGATAGTGTTTTACTTCGCCATATACTACAGTTGCTTTAATTGGTCACAATCAAATGTACTCAAGGATCCTCTGCTGCAGCGCAAGCTTGTCCATTCGGGTTTATCTAGCTCTCTCAGGCACGTGCTTGCATTTCAGCTAATATGAACATATGAAGCGCCATTTAACAGTTGTTGCGCTATCTTTAAATAAAAAGCCATACATAGAATTTTCCTTATTATTAATATTTATAATAATCACATCTCTGATGACAGCTGAGAACACAAGACAGTTATGGGTAATGATCAACAACAGCGACGATAACAGAAGAGAGCACAATATGAATGGTTCTGCAGGCAGTCGTCAGATTGACTGTCCCGATGAAGGGGGGAGGAGAGAGAGTAAGAGCAGCAAAAAAAAAAAATGATGGAGCGAAATGATGCATTGTGCGTCGGATCTCTAATGCGTCAAAATTGATCAGGTATGAATTTCCTCTGCAGAGTGAGGTTGAATTTCCACACTACCAGACTGATACCGCAAGGAACAAACCCCATGTTAGACTTAGACGTTGGGATAAGTGCTGCGAGGTTTATATCTCCTTAACTATGCCAACGCCGGCATTAACAGAGGGGCCTCACCTGCATGGCGAGCAGCGGTGGCGACCTCCCCATCGGACAATCGAAGATGTCGGGATCCAGACCCGCCACTACTTTTGCTCTGGCACCAATGCCCAGAACATTGATTTGTTTTCCTGGTAGAAAACGAGCATAGACACCTCTCACTCATATAGGACCACGAATGGCAGTGTGTGTACCAAGCAGCTGGCAGTCAGTGACGAGCTCTGCAAGGAACACGGTAGCAATGGTAATCTGACTTAGTGGGACAGCAGAAGCAGCTAGGAGCCATCGCGTTGTTACGTTGTTGAGTTGCGCCCTTGGCAAGCTGATTATTAAGGTAGGCAAGAGCAACTTCAACAGTTTTACAAATGTGTTTTACATTCTTATTTTTTAAAAAGTCTGTAAAACTTATATCCACCAGTTTTACAAACGAGGTTTATATTTTTGTTAACTTGGTAAAATTCTGAGATGAATTGACATATATGCAAGCTCTCACGATCGGTTTGGCATTCCGTCTCGCGCTCTTCCCTCCCCGCACCGCCGGGTTTCTTTTTTGATTTTGGCAAGTCAATTTTGCCAAACTATTGGAGATAAACTTTTTTCTCCTCCCCATATTAATTTGAGAGTTAGCAAACTTCATGTTTTGCCAAACAAAAAATACAAAACTGTTAAAGTTGCTCCAAGGGAACTATATGACGATAGATGTTTACTTTAGGGATCTGGAAAGGCCGAGGCCCCTATTACAGTGACTTTATCAAAACTTAACACAAAAGCGTCTTACAGAAGAAACACAAATGGGTGGGAGGAGGAAGCCATAGAAAAGGAAAACAAATATGGCGATAGATGTCGTTGGACAGCAAGGATTAGGCTACATTTGTATACAGTTTAGGAGCTTGACAATGCTCTAGTTTTGAGGCTGCAGCTGTGTCACTCACCCATAACGTCAGGCGTACATACGTCACTCAGCGCCACAAAACATAAATTTGTAGGCTACAGCAGGAGCAGGCAACGTGGTCCAACAACTCGACCAGATCAGTGCAACGAGGCCCCACGAGGACGTCCTGTTCCTAGTCCTAGCACATTCAGGACTCCAGCCAACACTCTTGCTCGATGCTCCCGCGGATCGGAGGGCACACGCGGATGGTATTATAGGGCGCCAGGCGCGAGGGAGAAGATTTCTCATGTGTGGGGATGAAAAGAATGTTCCGAGGCCGGATGACCAGATGCTCCTCCTCAGGATAGCAATACTCATGTGGTGTGCATGATGTGCACGCAGGAGGTAGGGTTGAGACTAGTTGTTTCTGCCTTCCCGGTGCCTCCTATTCTTATTTCTACACCCTCATTCCCTTTGAGGACTCTCTTCTGCCCATGCGCACAGTATCATAGACGACATTGACTCATGTTTTTCTAGCTCCTGGCCACATATATATACACACACACACATACATATACATGTTGCTGACACACTAGGAGGGTTGGTGGCACATCCAAATTACTGAAATTAATTCAGGCACATTACAATCTGCATCATCATTCACTCTACCATAAATAATAAATTATATAATAGTGTCTTACTTTGTTATACATATAGTAGAACTGCGCTTAACAGACTGATATCTAGGGAAGTTTCCATCCTTTATTTCTTGGATCTATGATTACATCAAAAGGGCAGCGCCGCCGCCCTTTGCAAAAGGACTTATGCATCCCGACACTACTGAAAAACTAGACGTTGCCACGTGCCTGGCACTTTGCCGTGTGTAATTTATCGGGGCACACGATAAAGATATATTTTGCCGTGTGCAACACACGGCAAAATATTACACACGGCAAAGTCAGGCACACGATAAAGATTGTCTTTGCCGTGTACCTTGCACACGACAAAGTATGGCACTCGGCAAAACATTGCCGCCCGTCAAGATGGCCACCCGCCGTTTGAATTTTGCCACGTGCCATTGCAAGACACACGGCAAAGTTTTTTTAATTATTTTAAAATCAAATTTTACCGTGTGCCAGCTTATGACATACGGCAAAATATATAATTTTGCCGTGTGCCATTGAAAGACACACGGCAAAATATTAAACGGTGCATGAGAAAAAAGAATGGACGCGTGTTGGGCTAGGTCTTAAGTGAGGTAGGCGGGTGTATTTGGTCCTTATGAAATGAACGTAATCTTTCTCAAAAAAAATGAAATGAACGTTTTTTTAACGAATCAGGCAAAAGAGCTGTCGATGATATTAAAAAGAAGAGTCTCATACTGGTTAGTACAACAAAACGACACAACCAAAACAACTGAAACAACTAAGACAACGCTATTGTACACAAATGAAATGAACGTAATCAGTGAATTATAATAGTGTTTCTCTATCCTTGAAAATAGTGTATTATTAAAAGTCAAAGACATGTTTGGAGATCCATTTTAATGCCAAAGCTGCAAACCACGACGATTGGAGTCCTAAATATCCAATTTTCTCGAAATGTGTTGTGAACGTAGCACAACTAATTAAAGACTCAGAGAGTTCTGAGACCGAAATGCAAAATCCACTCATTCGCCAACCATGGTCACTGTCATATGTTTGCTTGCACTGCTGCTGCTGGTGGCCACCCTGTGTATCCTTAGCTTTTTCCTTCCCTCTAGGGGAGTTTTTTTTTGCAGGGGCAAGTATACATCACTCACGCCACAAAACATAAATCAGTGGGAGCAGGCCACATCCTAAGAACCCGACCAGAGTTGGAGATCCACAAGAACAACGTCTTCCTCGCATCACAATGCTTCAGTCAGTGCTCAGAGTTGTTCTTCCTCGCGTCACAATGCTTCAATAAACGCTTAGAGTATGTTTCTCGGGCGACTCTGAAGGCTCTTCTTCAACGCTCCACCCACGGGCACAAGAAGAGAAGAGCCCAAGCCATGAGGAAGAAGACTGCTCATTCGCAGAGGTGAAAATAGTACTTCCCCGTCCGGGTGTGACATTATGAGATACTCCTTCTCACCTCAACAATGACTTGCGGGTGCATCCTATGCACAGAGGAGGTAGGGGTGAGAGTGGTTGCTGTTCCCTCTTGCGCGGAGGTGCCGTCGAGTCTGCCAAAGTTCGGTGCGAGGGCTGAGGAGGAGGTTCCTGGTCCACAGGCGGAGATGCCGTCCGAGGCTGCGAAAACCCGGTGCAAGGGCTGAGGCGGAGGTTCCGGCATCGGTGGTGCTACCGCAATGACTCGCGAGTGATCCTTCCTACACAAAAGTCACAAAATAGGCATCCGCGAGGAATTCCTTGGGGTTATCAGAGGTTGAAACAATCACTCTCAAAAAAAATTATTCGTGCCGAGCACGGCAGGTGCCACCGTTGGTACTTGGGTACCAACGAGAGTGAGCGGGGGTAAGTAGAGGCCTTTGACTTGGGTCAGGGCCTCTGCCTGAGAGGTCGGAGACTGGCCAACGGCGAGCGGAGGCCACCTGAGGACAAGCGGGGGATGTCTCGGCCAGCTGACTACGTCAGGAAGCGTGACGAGCGGAGGCTACCAGAGGGCCAGCGCAGGCTTTCTCCGCTAGCAGGCTGCGCTATGCGAGAAACCCGACGGAGGTCTCTAGGAGACTAGTGGAGGTCTTCCCCGATGGCGCACGGCGACAAGTGAGAAGCGCAGCAGAGACCTTGAGGCACCAGGCGGGGGCAGCCGATGGCACAACGGAGGTTTCCCCAGGGGAGGAGGTCCTGTATGCGCACCTATCGGAGGCTAAACCTCCGACAGAGGTTCTAGGTAGAAGATCGTCACAGGGTAACCTTCGCACTCCTTGCCTCAGGGCGCGAAGGTTACCCTAGGTCAATTGAATGAACAGTACGAGAGTAGAACTAGGGTTGGAATGGAGGGAGAGAGAGTCTCTTGCCCTCCTTCTCTTAATATTTATATAGGCAAACGGCAGTTTACGAGCGACCCCCTGGTAGGGACGAATTGACAAGTTAGGACTATAGCTCTTATTAGGCCTCTTCTGGGGGAGTCAGCTTACTAGAATATGGGCTCCCCCAGCAGAATGGTACTGAAATTGCATATTACCCACAAATTAATTTTTTTTCCTTTCTAGAATAGTTCTTGCTTCTAATAGCTTTTGAAATAGGAACAATCCTTACTTTATCTCAAGCTAAAAATTAGCCGATAGTGGGTCCGTAACAGATCAATGTCTATATAGCGGATTGCGGTTAGCGAATGCTAGGTTCCAACAACATTATCCAATAATTAATCTCTTATAATTTTGTTATATGAATATCTTAAAATAATTTTCTTACACATTAATAGAAATTAACTAAATACAAATCAATTATAAAATTGATAAAATACAACTTTTATAGTGTAGTACATATTTATATTCTAAGAGTTGATTCTCAATCAAATATATATTAATGTAATAATGCCGCTATAGTGGACTACTATATCAAATAACAGCCCCTATAGTGTTGCTGTGTCAAATAGCGGGCACTAAGTTCCAACTCAGCTAACGTTATAGCTGCCGGCCGGCCGCTACGAACTCTATCTGGCACCTTGATTTATCCAATCAAGAAAAATCCCTTGTTAATTTGAAATAACCAAAACTTTGGAAATTTTTAGGCATTAAAATTTTGTTAATTAATTAACTGTATAATAAAAATATAGGCCAATGTGTTACCATCTAATCTAGGGAAGTTCTCATCCTTTATTTCTTCATTATCCTGTCATTACTTGCATCAGGGCAGTTTCCATCCTTGTTGCCTGCCACGACTTGCATCAGCACTGTGAGCACAACTACGGAGAGTCAGAGTTCCGATTGGCCAATACAAAATTCCAATTGATCACTGTCCGGTGTCCGCCGTGTATCCTTTTCCTTTTCCTCCAGGAAAGGTTTTTATACAATCACGATCATCATCGGAGAAATCTGCATCATAAATTTCAGTAAGCTTAGCAATTCTGTCCACATCAAATTTGGCAAATGAGTCTCTTGGGTCCAAACAAGCAAAGCCAAGAAGCAAGTCTGAAGTCATGTCGTTAAAGCGATGATCTAGCTCTGTGGTGATAGCATCTATCGCTGCATAGAATGTATCAACACGGAAAAAATGTTCTGCGGTAATGTTATTTCTCCCCCCTTTTCTTGACCGACCCCATCTTTGCACAGCTACATCCATTTTTGGTACTAGGATATCATTTTTATTGCGAAAGGTTTTTGCATCCTCAAATAATGGTTCCCAACCATGAGCCCTCAAGTTTATCAAGCTTGATTTCACATCCACAACCAATGACATAGCTTGAACAATATTTTGATCCTTCCTCTGTAATAGAAGTGACAACTCATTTGTAATTCGAAGGATTTGCAACATCATCTTCATGATGAACACAAAGCTAAATGACTCCATTAAATGCACCAATCCTCCTGCTCTAGATGGATTACGCTGATCCTCATGCACAATTTCTAGCACTTTAATGACTGCATCCCACATAGATTCAATACGAACTAAAGTCGTATAATGAGAGCCCCATCTTGTATCTCCCGGTCTGGCCAATGATGTTTCTTGATTCTTCCCTCTTCCTAACAATATCTCTCCACTTTGTAACTTATCCAATATATTTCTACGGTGTTGATCAACCAATATGTAATTCCTCTTACACGATGAACCAACCGAGTTCACAATCAAGGTCACATATTCAAAGAAATCCTGCATAGCATCTTGAGACAGCAACAACTACCAACTGTTCAACTACCAATATGTCAACCCAGCTATGCCAAATTTGTCATCCACCGGATCTTGCCTAAAAAGAAAGCAATAGAAGCAATAAGCTGCATCTTTCTCCACACTATATTCCAGCCAAGGATGTTTTGTGTACCATGTTTCACAAAATTTTCTATCAAAATGGTCCTTTGGATAATCATGACCAACTGGTCGAGTAGGACCCCTTGCCACATAAGCCAATCTAACTTCATCTCTGATGTTGGGATGAAAATCATCAATTGGAATCCGAAGCCCTGGATCAGTCTCAATGTGGTCTAAGTTCATCACTTCAATCAGCCGAGCCCCTTCCCCTTGGCTAGCTATTGGATCATCAGCAGTGGCCTGATGATCAACAGTGGCCTGATCATCAATGTCGGCTTGATCGTCAACATGAATGTCCTCTTCATTCTCTGCCTGTTGAATACCCACCGGAACCAGCTCAATGCCCGCATCCACTGCCTCTTCTTGTTGTCCAGCAACACCATCTACTGGCATAGCTGGGTTGGAGTTGCTAATGGTAAATGCTTTGGAAAAAGTGTCTTCAAATCTGTATAATAATCACAAGACAACAAAGACAAACAATACATGATTGTTAAATAAAATAACACACAAAGACAACTTTTTAGAATTCTAATTTATGAAATATAAATTACCTTGGATCACATATCTACTCTTCTTGTTGGTGCCATGTTGCACTTGCAGATCAACAGATGCAAGTATGCAACTTGCAATTGCGATTTGCAAGCGATCTGGTCTGGACTCGTTGCCGCCGGCGATTGCGAGGATGCCGAAGCCGTGCGTGGCCGCCGCCGTCTGCTATCCGCGGCGGCGGCGTGGTGGCGTCTACCGTCTACGCCCAAGTTTGCCTAATCTGATTTAGTAGATTGGAATGGGAAGAGTCGAACCGGCCAGACTTGTACAAAACTGACATCGATCCCTATTCCCCCCACCGTTCTGGCCTTCTAACTTTTGGGCAACTGGGCTTATGGCCCATCAATTGTAGTTAACAGGCCAGGCCAGCAAGACGTACAGCTTAATTGGCGATTGACAAAGCAGGCAGGGACGAGTCATGTACGTACTCATCATCTGCTGCTCATGCATGCTAACATCATGGACATATATCACTCATGCTTTTAATTTGATCCATCTCTTGGTCATCAGTGATCACCGGACGGGTGTGTATATATATACACACATGCTGCTGAGACACCAGCGGTGTTGGTGGCACATGCAAGTGAGCAACTAAGTGAAATTCGTGCAGGCACGTTGCCTATCTTCAGTATCATTCATTCTATCGTGAATAGGATAATAATATCTTACTTTGTCTTACGTCAAGTACAATTGTGTAGTAAAACCCCGGTAGGGGCTTGCACCCTCCTGTTTTCCTCAAAAAAACTCCGGTGTTACTCATCACGTGACTTAATCCTTTTTCATCAGAGCGGTAATGTGGAACTTGATCTTCAAATCGGAAGACGTTGATGTCTTTTATTATGGAGAGAAGAAAGAAAAAAAAAAGGAAATAATTTATGTGTGTTGTAGGAAATGAAAAGAAACTACACTAGTAGAGTTAAACAAAGATGACATGATGATCAGAGACGGGTTGTAGGAAAGGAAAATAATTTATCATGCTTATAGAAAAGGAAAATAATTTATCATGCTTATTTTTGTTCGAGTGCCACCGGCAACCCAATGACCGCACTTGTGGTTTCTACACTGCACATTACATGACATTAGCAATTGCGGCAGCAGCTTGCAAAGATCCTTTGGTATAAACTTCTGAGAACTGGAGCTACAAATGGCTTCTCTCAGTGCTGATTTATTGTTTGTATGTCTTAGCTGAATGGATGTGTTTGTATGCAAGGATTTTGAGGTGCCAACCACAAAAATGGAGAGAAGTGTGCTGCTGGCAATCCATGAAGTTATTACCACATTCATGGTGGAACAGGGGATACAATCAGCTTCAAAGGGAGTATAATTAAGCTGCATTTTGTGAACTTTGAGATAGAAATAATCAGCAGCCAATCTTGTGAAAGCGCCAAAAGCCGCGTTTGCAAACCTGGAGCTAGAAATGTGATCTCAGTGCTGTTTTCTGTTTTTATGTAAACATTTTCTGTGTTTTATGTAAAGGTGGTCGCATGTTTGAGACGGGTGTTTACCAGTCTCAGACTTCGCCCGAGACTCAATTTTTTAGATCAGTGGTGTATCCATCACTAAGAAGACTTACCAGCCATCTCAGATTTGCCACTCTGTATCAGTGCTAGGAGAGCAGTAGTCCATCTCCATTTGGGTTGTGGCCCAGTAGACCTGCGCTGGCCCATTTTTAAAAAAAAACATGGGACACCTATTTATAATGGAAGAGAAATGTTCCTTAGAAAACTATTAGAAAAGAAGTACTACAGTAATCATAAATTAAGAAAATGACTATTATAGGAATCCTAATGTTGAGTTTATCTATAATAGGACTCCTAACGTCTGTTTCTCTCTAATATGACTCCAAACATTAGCCATAAGCTATAATGATATTTTGTTTCTTTTTTAATCTCATATGAAATAAATCATGAGTTTACATCTCATCACAACTAAAATGCTCCATCATCCAATTTTAGCTTTCTCCTATTTGGAGTCATCTTTTTTGGTGGAACCGGGGTAGGCATCCTCTTAGGGCTAGCGTTGTCAGGCTGTGAAGATGTGCCCTCTCCTAATAACATTGCCACCATGTTGAAAATAAATATGATCAATAATTAGATGTATGGAAAAATAAGTGTATAGTGAATGTGTTAATATTGCTTACCTTCTTATGACCCTTCTGGACTATCCCATAGGATTTGTTCCCTAGTTGGCCTCCGTGGGGTGCTAAGTCCTTCCGGCATTTGTTTTGTGACATTCTTCCTAGGTGAAAACTATGTCTCGAGATGCTCCTTGTGTCTTTTTTTAATGTCCAAAACTCCACTTGAACTGTAAGCATGATTCCAAAAATAAGTACCATACAATCCGTGTCATGTTGAACATATCCCAGCACTCATATAAGTACCATAAAAGCCAAACATTCTAGGTTCAGTATCATCAACGGTGTATCTCTAATGAGAATACTCACACACTCCTATATTCCTTTGGGCCTTACATCTTTTTTTAGATAAAGGATATATTAAATATCCGGCCTCTACATCTAGGGATGTACGCAGCTAATTATTACAACGTCTCGGATCACGAAAAAGAGAAAGCCAGGGTTTTAAATATAGACTAGGACACTAGAGCAAACAATATAAATGCTTCCACCCTTTATTTAAAATCTCTAAAGCAATCATTTCTAATTTCTTGCTCATCAACGAGAGGGCGTTCTTGGTTTGCTCGTCACACTGCAGCGGGGCCCAGAAGCCTAACCAATACGCTCCCCAGAAAATAACCTGCATAATAGAGTTAGTTTTCATTTTGTTAAAAATAACATCATTCCGGCATCGCCAGATAGCCCAACACATGGCAGCCACCCTAACCCAGATCAAACCTTTGATCCTCTTATGTTGATTAATAAGCCAGGTACCAAACATATGGCTGATAGATCTCGGTTGGTTCAAATTAGTAGCAAAAAAGATAATTCTCCAAATCATTTTAGCAAAGGGACAATCGAGAAATAAGTGTTGGATAGTCTCATTCCTATTACAACAGATACATTTCTGGCTCCCTTTCCAGTTTTTTCTAGCGAGGTTGTCTTTGGTTAGGACGACACCTCTTTGTAGGAACCAAAGAAAAATTTAATTTTTAGAGAAATTTTTATCTTTCAGATCTTCCTATGAAGAAAAGGTGGTTATGTATCAATGAGGTGGAGATATATAGAGCGAACCAAAAATAGCCCGGATTTGGTTAAGTTCCATTTAAAGTAATCTGAACCTTCCACCAATTCAATATTAGAGATCCATGCTACTAGCTTAAGCCATTCTATAAGTTTATTATCCAATAGAGCCCTTCTAAAAGAGATGTCTAGAGGACTTGTGGCCATCACTTTCGATACAGTTGCGTGAGGATCATGCACTATATTATATAAGGAAGGATATTTAACTTTTAGAGGCTTATCTCCTACCCATGTATCATCCTAGAACCTCGTTTTGGTCCCATCTTTAATATCGAAGAAACCTTGAGCCAACACCTCATCTTTGATATGCATGAGGCCTCTCCAAAAATAGGAATCATTGGGTTTGGCTGCCATTTGAGTAAGGGTTTTGGATCTTAGGTATTTATTCGTTAATAGAGACTGCCACATGCCCTTTGTGTTTAGTAAATTTACCAACCATTTGGCAAATAGACATTTATTTTGCAATTGTAAATCTAGGATACCTAGACCCCCTTGGTACTTAGGGCGACATAAGATGTCCCATCTGGCAAGTCTATATTTATGTTTGTCTAAAGATCCTTGCTAGAAGAACCTTGATCTGAAATGATCAAGGTATTTGAGGACTCCTTTAGGAATCTCAAAGAAGGACATCATAAACATGGGTAGACTGCTTAAGATAGAATTAAGCAAAACTAGTCTTCCCCTATAAGACAAGTATTTTGCTTTTCAGCAAGAGAGTTTCTGTTGAAAATGTTCTTCAATCTTCCTCCACTCAGAATTCAGGAGTTGTGTGTGGTGCATTGGGATCCCTAGATATCTGAAGGGATATTCCCCTGCATTACATCCAAAGAGACTAGTATAAAAAGGCTCCATCTCTCTAGCTGCACCATAGAAAAAGATTTCACTCTTGTGGAAATTGATCTTAAGCCCAGATAATTGTTCGAAAGCGCATAGCAAAAGTTTTAGATTCTTTGCTTGTTCTAGGTCGTGATCAATAAAGATAATGGTGTCATCTGCATATTATAGAATTAACAGACCATCATCAATAAGATGAGGGATGACTCCTCTTATTTGACCATCGGCTTTTGCTCTATTAATAAGAAGAGCTAGCATATCCGCAACGATGTTAAATAAGATTGGCAACATAGGATCTCCCTGTCTGAGTCCACGTTTGGTTTGGAAGTAGGGGCCTATATCATCATTAACTTTAATCCCCACACTTCCCCCGGTGACCATACTTTCAACCCACCTACACCATTTGGGGGAAAAAACTTTCATACGTAAGGTTTGCTGTAGGAAAGACCACTTCACCTTATCATATGCCTTTTCAAAGTCAATTTTCAAAATGATACCATCTCGTTTTTTGGTATGTAACTCATGGATAGTTTTGTGTAGTATTACTACTCCCTTCATGATATTCCTGCCCGGCATAAAGGCGGTCTGCGTTGAACTCACCACTGTTTTAGCTACCATATTCAGCCTATTTGTCCCCACTTTTGTGAATATTTTAAAACTCACATTAAGGATGCAAATTGGTCTATATTGCTGAATTTTTGTGGCATTTTAAATTTTTGGAATTAAGGTAATGATTTCAAAATTCAGGCTATAGAGATCTAGAGCCTCCCTATGTATTTCTGCAAAGAGAGGTAGAAGATCATCCTTGATCACTCCCCAAAACACCTGATAGAATTCCGCAGGAAATCCATCAGGGCCTGGAGCTTTATTATGCTCCATTTGAAAAACTGCATCCCTCACCTCAGATTCAGTGAAAGGACTAATGAGGATATCATTTTCCTCCGGGGATACTTGTGGAATATCTAAATTGTGATCTTCCATTAGAGTGATCTCAGAATGTTTCGGTGGCCCAAAGAGGTTTTTATAATAATTTGTAATATGGCTCTTGAGGCAATCATCGCCAACCACAACACCTCGATCATTTTCAAGTTTATAGATATGTTGCTTACGATGTCTCCCATTAGCCACTAGATGAAAGAACCGAGTGTTAGCATCACCCTCCCATAGGGTTTTGACTTTGGCTCTCTCATACCATTTTAGTTCATCTTCTCTTAGAAGACAAACTAAATGCTCCTTTAGATAATGTTTAGGATTAATTTCTTAATCAGATAAGGAGGCAGTCTCAGCTTTCTTATCAAGATTCTCTAAAAGAGCTAACAAAGCCTTCTTCTCTTTTCTGTATGACCCTGCTGTGTGTTTAGCCCAGCCTCTTAGATGTTGTCTGAGTCTTTGGATCTTAAACTGCCAACGTTCAAGTGGAGTCGACCCAGAGCATTGAGATTGCCAGATATTTGCAACCATGTCATAAAATCCATCCCTTATAAACCATCCCCTCTCAAATTTTAAAGGTCAGGTTTGGGTCCGGTGAGTCGAGGCTCCTATGTTAAGCACCAGGGGAGTATGGTCTGAAATATTCCTATCTCTAGGTTCAACCGTTGTCAATGGGAACCGATCTTCCCATTCCGTGCTGACTAGGATTCTATCTAACTTTTCGAAAGTTGGATTATCCCCTGACCCCGCCCAAGTATATTGGCGGCCTGACATCACAATCTCCTTGAGGTCTAGAGACTCGATGACAGCATTAAAAAGATTTGGCCATTATGAAGGACCTCCTAAATTATATGGCCCACACGCACTTGTCATTGTCCCAAAGACCTCTGACAGCCATGCATATGTTCCATACAACCTAGAAAGCCCTGTCGGGTGTCCTCAAAGAACCCCAATTAAACCACATTTTATACTCATACCAGGATCAACAAAGGAGTAGCTCCAACATTACAATATTTGTTACAAAAATATATATCAGAGTGTGAAAGAATAAAACAATTAAATTTACAAAATATACGAATAAGTTAACCTTTACAAACTTAATTTCAATTACGGTAGCAGAGTAGACCTATAGAAGACAACTTAGGTAGAGCACCTAAGTTGGGAGAGGGCAACCAGATCACGTCGAGCCCACCGACATAACCTTGGTTCAAACACCAATTAGAACCTGCAACAGGGGTTCAACAAACCCTGATACAAAAAGTACTCAACAAGACTGACCCGACAAAAAGAGGGGTGAAGACTCAGGAATGCAGGCCAGAGGGACAAGGTAAGGCTCGCAAGAAAAGGATTTTTGCAGAAAAGCTCTTGTGGATCAAGTTTTAACTCATCATGAGTTATAATAGAAAATAAAGTTCTCTTGCTCTAGCTCAAGCTTACCAACCAACTCCATTCTTAAACCTTAACCATCATTCAAGTTGTTACTATGATGTAGGTCAGATGATAGAGTCTCCTTATCCGAGGAGCAACGACGATTCGAATCGATTGTACCCAGCTGGGACCTAGATCTCGATATACATGAGGCTCCAACCAACATGCATAACTGACCATATGATATACATGGGCACCACCCCAAAAGTACATCGACCTACATTGACCCAAAAGTACACTGACCCAAAAGTACACATGGGACCTCTAACCCATAGTGTATCGATATACGTGGGGCGCAAACCTACAGTATACCACACCATTGTATGTGGATTTTCTAGTCTTCATCACAGGCTGGCCTACAACGAACGGGGCCTAGGTCATCAATAGATGGAAACATTACAGAGGGACTCCTTTCCTAATGCAAGTTAGCCGTCCGGACTCGATTTATTAACTATCATCATGATTCCAACAGGTGAACCCAACCTCATCTTTTTCATTCTTTTACTTTTTGAAAACCTATCTAATTAAGCAGAGCTAAGCATTACTATGCATTTTCCAAATAAACGGGTAATAAGGAATATGGAAATAAGATAGGTAATGCAACTGGTAGGTTTTCACTCAACTCCTATTACCTAATGCAGTATTTCATAACTGAAATGATAAAAACTTTTATAAAAACAAGGATAGGGTTTAAATGCACCCGGAGCTTACCTTGGTGGTCGGGGTAGACGGTCTCAGGTTTTGGATCAACACCCAACTCTTGATTCTGCTCTTCCTTGGGATCTGGTTCAACAATGTTCAAATCTCCGCTAACGGAAGCTACACGATAACATGATATGTTTCAACATGATGGAATAATAAACATGATGCTTGATGGATGCATAACCAGATTAAGGACTTGAGTACAACTTTCCTTCACGATAAAGTTGCAAGCCAACAAAACTTACTTACTAAGTTCATTAGGGTTAACTACTTTATTAACAAAGTTCATGAAACACATAACATAACGTTGATTAAGCCCTAATGACATGATTAAGGTAAACTCAAACAATTAAATAAAATGCCAAAGGTCATTAGGGTTAACGACCCAAGGTCATCAATCAATCCCAAAGTCAACAATCCTATAATGATTAGGCATGATTAAAAGGGTTAATTAGTTAAAAATACATTGAAGATGCATTTTTCAATTAAAAGAGCTAATTCTAACTTATGCAAAAAGTACTCAAATTTGGCATTTCATATTTTTCCTAGATAGAGGACATCATTAAGAGCATACAGATAAAATTTCAGAATTTTTGGAGCTATACATGAATTATTATGAATTATTAAAGAAAATAGCATTTAAAACATTTTCTAAAAATAGAAAAAGAAAAGGGCCGTGCTAACCACGCCGGCCGATGCTGTTGACCGACGATTTCTCACTAGCGGCGAGGTCTCCGATAACGGGATTTGGCCCCTACAGGCTCAACTCGGCACGTCGAGTCGATTAGGGTGGCTAATGAAACTGGCGGGGACACGGCGGTGCACTGGCCGGTGGCCATGGCGGCACGGCGGCTCGGCTGCAGAGCTCACCGGAGCTTCTCCGGCGATGGTGAGCGCACAGGCATACGCAGTGCATCAATGCAAACGCGATAAGCCAAAAGATGGAGCTGTTCCTAGCCCCTAACCAAAGCGGCCATGCGCGTGGCGGCGGGCAAGCACCGACGGTGAGCACGTACGCCGGCGGCTATGGCGCAGTAGAGGTGAATCTGAGGGCATGGACAGGTGCAGGAACTCACCGCGGTGATGGTGTGCCCGCTAGATGGTGCGGAGATGGACTGAGTCAAGCTACAGACGGCGGCGGTGATGGCGGTGGCAGTGCTCCAGTGGCAAGGAGTGCATGAGACGGAGCAAAACATGATGAGCATGATGGTGTAGAAGATGAAATAAAATAACCAGCGGTGGCGGCGGTCGTCGGCAAAATAGCTCGCGGCGGCACGGGTGCCGGTCGCGAGGAAGACGATGGCGTGCGGGCGACTCCGGCGGCGAGAGCTGGCATGAGCAGGCTCAAACAAAGCGCAAGAGCAAGGAGGAGCTACTAGAAAGATGGGACGACAGGAGGTGGGAGGACAATGGAAAAATTTGGCGGCGGAGGGAGGTCGTTGGCGATGGCGAGTAGGGAAGAAAAGAAGAGAAACGGTGATGGCCGAGCTATTTATAGGCCAACGGCAATGCACGGGCGATTGACATGACGACGCTGAAGTTTCGCGTGCGAGGGGGCGAGCTGGCGGCAGTAGCAGGCCGGTATGGCGCCGGTGGCCACGGCAACGGCATGAACAGGTGGAAGAATTGAAGACGCTGACGTCAGCACTACAGTGCTCAGTGATGTCACCCGGTAAAATCTCAAATTACTCTAGATTTTTTATAAGAACTTGAAATTATCCCAAAATATCATCTGAATGATTTTTAAGAGCTACATTTTTCTTTTAATAGTTATTTGCAAATTCTGCATATATTTTGAAATATGAATTCAAAATCAAAAGAGAAACAAAACCCTAGAAACAAAAATTTGAAATTACTTTTGATTTTTCAATAAAATTTGAAAATCTTCAAATCTATGGAATGCTCAACTTTTTAAACCAAACATTTTTCATATACAAAGCTTTCCCAAAATATGCATAAATTTTGAAATATGAATTTAAAAATCAAAAGGGAACAAGTGTTGAAAACCTGTATTTTCAAATTCATTTGAAATTTTTTGTTGAAACTTGAAAAACTTTGAATACCACTATTGTAAGTCTCAACAAGATCTACAAAAGTGCTTTTTGAATTGATCCATAATTCTTTGTAGATTTTGAAATCTAGAAAGGGGGTAAAATAGGGTTTTGAAAGTAGTTTTTGAATGATCAACCAACTCAATATTTCAATAGCACAACCAACCTACAAATGTAAACTTGTTTTAGTTGAGACATACTACGGTTGACCTAATACACAAGATTGCAAAGTACCAGAAGATAAAACAAGATTTTAGATTGTTTTAACTTTTTGTAGGAACACATAAACTGATAAAGGAACTTTAAATAACCCTAAGCATCACATTTCATGTATAAAATAAAGCACCACATAAAAGACATTATTAAAAACATGAATGTATTTATGCCATGATGCTCAATAATTATGCTTGATAATGCATATGATTCATATTTTAATTTCCTACTAACATCTGGGATGTTACAGCCATTTAGGGTTGAAATCCCCTGAACTCTTATCCTCTTGAGTTCTCATTATGTTGAAATCCCCTACTATCATATACGGAAGGGATTCTTTAGAACAAGTGTTGGCTAGCTCTGCTAGGAAATCACTCTTGTTTTGAAATTGTGCTAACCCGTATACCGAATATAGCACAAATTTGAAGCCATTAGTTTTGCATCTTAGGGTAAATTTTACATAGAAATCTCCCTCATCAATGGCTCCAATATCAAAAACATTCAGGTCAACTCCTAGAAGGATGCCCCCTAATCTACCATGAGGTGCCATGGTATGCCAAAGGAAGTCATGTCCACCACACAAATTTTTAAGGACATGATCCGGGAAAGAATCCCGTCCAGTTTTAGAGAGAGCTATAAAATTAATTTTCTCTTTCTTAACTAATTCAGCCAAGAATCTGTGTTTAGCCAAGTCTACAAGACCTCTGCTATTCCAGAAAACCCCTTTCACTTTAGAATAATGTTTAAGGGGGTCTTTGGCTTTTCGAAAGTCTGCCTTTGTTAGTATTTTTGGCATTATTATATTTTTTCTTACGACGGAGAGGAGAGAGATCTATGATTTGATCATTCTCCTTGTCCAGCATATTCTCATTTAGATTCCACAAGCGTGGCTGAGAAATGCTTCAAGTCGATGTTCCCGCTCATCATCACTGTCAAGGTTTGAGTATTTGGATTTTGAGATGCTCTTCTTTTGATTAGCACAGTGAACCAACCTATCTACCTCTAGGTTTTTAATGACCACTACATCCGAGGAGCCTAGGTTGATGCCTACCCTACCAAGGTTAGAAATGATTTCTGAATCTGGAAAGCCAGAAAAGGAATTACCTGAAATTCAAGATTCTTTTTTGCCGCCAACCGTCCGGCCTTGTGCAGGGTATGTACATCCGCCATCGTCGTGTTCCTGGTGCTTCATCACAGCTCTTTGATGGCCATGTGCATGGGGGCTACTGCTTCAGAGGGCACGATGGCCCCAGCTGGCGCGCTCCCTGCAACGAGAGCCCCTGCGGTCATGGGGGTGCCCGGCCGCTCCTCAAGAGCCCTAGCTGCCGTGGGTGTGGGTAGCACCGTGGCAGCAAGAGTGGCCTCGGCAGGCCCGATGGTGTTTGTAGCTGGTCTGTCCACCCCCACGTGAGACGTGGAGACCTGTAGAGTGGCAGGGGCTGAGTGTCATCGTAGAGCCTCCCCCACTGTCCTCTGCAGATGGAGGTGACCTAAGGGAGGGGCTGGGAAGCGTGCTCCCCGTGCCTTTGCACTACTAGAATAGCCCCCCTATAGCTACGCTATTTTTAGACACTAGATACGCTTTTAATCGTCTCTATGGGGTTGTAGGCACGTTTTACAAAAGTGTGTTAGAAGCGTCTTTGCATGGAACGTGTCTGGCTCCGTAGAGATGATTTTCATAAGTGTATCTATAAATGAAAAGATGTTTCAGAGACACGTCAGATACATGCCTAAACATATTGATACGCTTTTATAGATACGTATATAACACGTGTCTATTAGTGTAATTACGCTTTATAGAAACATTTCATAACATTTGAAAAACTGTAGAGACAATATTGTAGACACATTCACAATTCGTGTCTACTACTATAGTCATGTTTTGTAGTGATGTGTTATTACACATTAAGAAATGTAGAGATGATGTTCTATATGACGTGAAAGATGACGTGGCAAGTGACGTGGAATGGTGATGTGGAATGGTCACGTGGCAGCTGACTTGGAGAGATGATGTGGCAGCTGACGTGGAGAGGCAATGACGTAGCATGACACATTTATAGTAACGCCTAAACACGTATCAACAAAAGTAGAAACAATATTATTGAGGTCTTTATTGCGTGCCTACATAAATCGATACGTTGTATAATAACGTTATAGTGCGTATCAATAGTTATAGAAACGATTTGGTACATATATCTATATTTTGTGTCTAGTAGTATAGACACGTTATATGGTAACGCTTTAAAATGTCCCAACAAAATATATGTTTTTAATTATATATATAATATAATATAATGGGGAGTGAACATCAATCATATTGCATTCGTCCTTCACAAAACATAAAGAATCTAACTAACTCCATAACTAACATGTCCATTACTCAACTGATAATTGTGTTCACAAAGAAGCATAGGCGGTGCCAATATCTTACAAACATTACCCAAATAATTTTGTAATAAAGAAAAACTACTCAAATAATTTGTGACAAATAAAATCTATCTTGTTCACTTTAAATTTGTACTCTTTCCATCTAGCTTTATCCACGTGCTGCGGGTACCATCATGTTGCGGATACGAGATGAGGTTCTAACTTTCTTCACCTACAATGGAATATGTGTTGGATGAATAACTCAATTTGAAGATATTACAGACACATGTACTACTTAAAAAGAAAACATCAAACTTACATGTGTAGTTGGCCAAGCAATAACATAGCCAATAACATCAATTAGTGTACCAATCTTTTCAAATGATCTAGGTACCTCCTCATCTCCTTTATTGCCACGTTGAATATTTTCAAGGCCTTCAACATAAACACCGCAATATTCTAATCCAAGCTTTGTTCCTGAAATCTCTCTCTGACTATCAGTAGTCACTAACTTTCCTTTCGCCACAACTCTGCCTTTGTTTATCTGTGACTAAAGATGGACATCCTCTTGTCTCTACAAATTATAGAAGATAAACATATGATCTTTGAAATGGTAACTAACATGGTTTGAAAATAATAAGGCAAATAAAGCGCATACTGATTCTGGTATGACCATGTTGGAGGCTTTAACCCTTCAAGTTCTCTATAATAGACATGATTTAAAACATCAAAATATAGCATCGCCCAATAATCAATTTTAGCCAGTATATTTCAAATGAAATAATGTTATGATATCAGCGTGGACATACCATGCTGTGCAATATGGCATCACATGACAAATTTGTGACTACATTGTCATTAGGTTGTATCTCAGGTTGTGACTCCTGCAAGCATGGTTTAGCTGAGTTGATAGGGAAACAGAAAAATATGAAGATTGGAGTGTACAAAAATATGGCATCTCTAGCAGGCATAGTTTTACTTGAGTTTCTGTTGGCTAAAGTGACAATTTACCAGCTACAGGAAAGAGGAGTACTACTGCTGCTCAGATTGCTTAGAGAAACACTACAGAAAAACGAAAAGCACTAAAATCAATAGATATTTTCTATTTTAACCTAAAAAAATCAATAGATAGAAGTACTGTGATAGAGGTATAAGAACAACTAGCACTAGTAGATTTATCTCACATGAAAATACAAGATAAGATACGAAAAGCTATGTAACTGACCTAAAATAACTAAAGCTTAATGCTGTTGGTGACAAATTAGCTATGTTTCTAGATTTTTGACAAGTGCATCAATATTCCATTAGGCCTTTGTAACATACCTTTGAAGTTGTTTGCTCACATGGTGTAGATGTATGGACATCAGTTCGTCCAGGAATTCTATGTGTAGATTGTTGTTGCTGCTCGAGTTGAACCATGTTCTACAAGCCATTAGCAAGAAATTAAAAACTATTATAGTAAACTAATGATATTTAAAATTAAAGTAGGTATACCCGCACTTCATTTGCTGGAGAGTTCACATTAGCATCTGAGTCTTCATGGATGCCATCTGTATGTTTGGAAACATAATTCTCAGAGATGTCATCGTCAGAGATGTCATCATCAATATACTCATGGTCTGAACTATAAGCTGCCTGAAAAATATGAACCAACACAAGGTTGAAAAAGTAAGCTCTTATTTTAGAGATAGATAGAGAAAGAGGAGACCATGGTTCAATGTAAGCTTACGTCTTCTTGTAAAGCTGCTTCCATTTCCTTTACAAGATCATCTTCAGGATACCTTTTTGCAATAAACCTAAGCATGTACTTCATGAAATCACTCATGCATTCCATCTTATTTTCCATTGCATTTACTTTCTCTTGGTACATTCTTTCTTCCTCAATTTGAGTGACAAAAGGTAAACCTTGAGAAACTTGTACTTGACTCCAGTACTTATCATCATAGTACCCCCGTGCTTTGGAATCCTTGGCAACAATATCATTGAACACTTCGTTGTAATCTTTAGATGAGAGACGATTGCCGTTGTTGCTCACTCTCCTTTTTTTAGTTCTCCATAATATGCAGCCTATTCAAATGAGTATATAGGATGTTACAGAATTGTAAACTGATATACAGATCAAGCATAATTCATTTGTTCTACAAAATATGGATATCATCATTGTCTCTACATTTTGTGTAGTGAATCTGCCACTCTTTTTTTTATGAGCTACCTCCCATAGTTCTATCCAATGGGTCTTTCTTTTATTTGTAGTTTCCTGCAGAACAAAGTTAACTAGGTGTCAATTCAAATCTACAATAGATGATAGTAGAATTTAACAAATATCAGCAGATGAATATTTATCACCATCTCCTTTAAGAGTCTAGCATGGCATTTTCTCCCAGTTGTGTGTGCAGTCTTCTGTTCTTTTGCACAACGAGAGTTTGTGGCACATAATTTCTACAAACACAGGAAATGAGTAAGCAACGTTATATTCCTTAATTGAAAATTGATATAAACATTGAGTAAATAGATGGCACCTTATGTTGTTCTTGGCACCAAATTCCAACAAGAGATTTCCATTGATGTTCATTAACCATTAGTGGCTTCTCTCTTATGATTTCATCTAGAGTGCTCTCATCGGGATTGAAGTATTGCTTCTTCAGCTTAGATTTGTTGGCTCACCACCTATTATTAATTGTCCTTAGGATCCAATCCCTTGTAAGATGTATTGTTTGCCTTTGGAAGGAAAACTTTAGCTGTAGGGGGGAGGTAATTGTTAGTACTTGGATGAAACATGGAGGTACTTGCTTGAACTGATAAGAAAAAAAATTACATCGACATCCTTGATTATTTGTTCCTTGTGTGAATCAAACAACCGATAGTCAAATCTTTGGATGTCTAAAGGAGCTAAGGTTGGGCTTTCTGCTAGATGGCCAAGGTGTTGCCCAAGAATGGAGGCTGACCTTTCATTTGGGACATCATTTTCATCTGTCCCTACAATTGCCTTCATTCAAACTTGTAATGCCAGTAAATTGGTAAGTGTGAATTCCCCTCTGATCTGTCTAACATCCCCATTTGGACCTGCATATGGGAATGTAAGATTTAACATTGTATCTAGATATGCTAGGACAAAATCCTAAAACTTACAAATTATCTTAATTGGACTTCGAGGTTGTTGTGGCAGGCTGGCTAATAAACCGTCAATATCAGGTGGGGACTCCAGACTTTCAGTGTTCCCATCATCTGCTATATTTTCGTGCTCCTCCTAAACAGGTTCTACAGCGGGTGTTCAAATTCCTCAATCTTTGAAGTCCTCTCGTCATGATTTATTATGCTTATATATGGGACATCAAGAAAATATAGGATGAAGATGTTAGTTGCCTTGTCATATTGTATTCTCAGTTAAGAGCTAAGAAATTTAGGAATTTCATTCTAAAAATTTCAGGGATGAAACAAATAGTTCATTCTGCAATTTTCATAAACAAATAGGTTCAATATAGCCTTTTAAAACATGTAGACATCGCACGTGGCTGTAGCAAATCATATATATGGACAACCAAGCACATAGCAATCAACAAATATTTGGATATGGTATGTACATTAACATAGAAAGATCGCCAGTGCATTAGTGGTGTTAGTTATAGAAAAAAATTAAGGACAAAATGCATAATAATTTAGTAGATATCTCTATTCACTCAGAATTCAGAAAGTGAGATATATTGGCGGACGTTCAGTCTGTACTAGGCATCCTGGCACAATGTCTCAATGCTCAGGAGTTAAGAGTCCACCCAGAAAATTCTGAGCTAATGTACTCAATGTTCAGGAGTTTAGAGTTTTCCCCTCAATGAATTAGGATTGCAGCAGGCTTTTGTCAATAGAATGTCACAACAATCTTTTACTAACCTACAGTCAGTGCAATCTATCTTGGATGCAGCATGGATAACCAAATTAATCATCACATAGCAATCCGCAAATATTTATAAATGTTATGTAAATTAACATAAGGCAGATCGACAGTGCACTAGTGGTGTTAGTCATAGAAAAAATGAAGGACAACATGTATCTAAGTGGTGTTTGACACACTTAGATACATAGACTGTTTGTTCAAGACTAAGGTGGTTGGCTAGAGGTAGATCAAGTCATAATAGAAATGCCTAATTAGGAGATCAAATTACTGGCCGACATCACCACATGAGAAAAATTTGTCATATTCAGTAAAGGATGATACTCTACGTATATAGAACCCTGAATTTTTCTTTTACAGTCACATTGAACACTTATTAGGCTTTTGTTAGTTGCCGAAAAGATACTACTCTACGTTCTGTATCAGTTGCAGATAACATATCATTGGAAGATATTTTACAAGTTATTGTAAAGAAGAAAATTAAGAAGTGGATTTCGAAATTCAGATATAAAGTGCAGTCTGTACACAAGTGCACGGCCTACGCAGCCGGTGACCTAGCACAGATTCAAAAATGCACACGCGCAGGCACAGGTGCTGGGCCGCCGGCAGCAGTACACGCGTAGAGGCCGCCATGGCACGATGCGATATACAGGAAGAGGAATTTGGACGCCGCCGCGTGCTAGGGTCATGGCAGGGGAGGAAGATCGTGGATGGCAGATTACCTTGCGCAGACCGTGGACGGCGGCGTCACAAGTCCTAGCGAGGAGGCGTCTTGGCCTGGCACCCTCCACCCGGCAGCCGGCGTTGCGGCGCGGCAGCCACGATTGACCCAGCACCCCACCTATGGCGAGATGGATGAGGAACAGGGAGACTGGGAGGTTATGCGGGGTGGGGAGGTTAAGGATCCTATTTGTTCGCTAATCACAGGTCCGCGGACCGGGGGCGGCAAAATTCCCTCCGCAGGTGAAAATCTGGCGCCAAATTCCTTTCTCCGCGTGCTTAGGTGGAAAAAATTATTAAAAACTTATTAAATTTATTATTATAGTATTTTTCTAAAAATGATCAACATACATAATCTACATAAAACATAAACCGTGTTTTATATTTTATTTTTATATAATTGTATTTATAGATTTTTCCTAATATGTTAGTCTAAACTCTAAATGCTATGATAGGTCATAACCATATATTTTTAACTAAAAGACCATATATTTCTATTAACTTTATTATATTATTTTGTAAAAATGATCAAGATATTAATTATTAAAAAGAGTAAAATCAATTTTGAGTGGTTTATATACTAATGATATTGACGAGCTTTCTGACTTTGAAGGATTCGATGTTCTTAAAGACATGGACAATGTAGTTTAAAAAAAAGACATGGACTAAGTGAAATGGAGAATTGAGCTGCTTTAACTCCATGTAATTAGATTTATAGATTTTCCAAATATGTGAATCTAAATGCAATGTTGGGTCATAACATGAAGCCGCACTTTTCACCGCTCCGCTATCATGTCGGCTTCCACATAATGCCCGTCGTCATCTACCACCTCTTCTTCTGGGCGTCGTTAGGCTTGATGAGTTACGATTTCATAGAGCTTGACGAGTTTCCCTGATGACTCGCACAATCCTTGATCTTTGACTCGTACTGGCTTCCTAGAGCTAGACGAGTTCTTGGTTGTCAGCCCAAAAACATCTCGAAACAATGTCGTGAACCCACTCGTTTCACCGCTCCATGTGTCGGTTTCCGCCTAATGCCCGCCGTCGTCTACCACCTCTTCTTCTAGGCTTCATAGAACTTGACGAGTTCCGGCTTCACAGAGCTTGACGAGTTCTTGGTTGTCGGTCTCCAGGATGAGCCTTTGCACCCATGTCTTATTAGAAACACCAATCTATCCAAGGTGCGCCTGGCATCAGCCTTTCCCTTGGCAAGTTCTATAAAATGGACATGGCACTATGCATAGGTACCAATTTCCATTCCATTTCATGGCCTATCTTGCAGAACATGACAAGAAGGGATGAAAATTTATAAAATAAAAGATGAAACATATTACTTATAATTATAATAAATAAATGGTATAAAAGTTGAAAAAATAATGACACATGAGGTCTAACGGGACACAACAAGAGAATATATAAAATGCAAAATGTAAAAAAAATGCAAAATGAAAAATATAAAGAACCATCGCAGCTGCTAGGAATTGAACCAACAACCTACGTGCAGGTCACAGAATGAAGCGCTCACCACTGGGTTAACAAGGCACTTTTGCTATTGTAGTTGCAAATTGTATTATCTAACAGCCTAGCGATTACAAGGCTGTCCCTGAATCCTGATTGACCTGATTGGTGCTCCTAGTTTCTCGCTTGAGTCGCAACTAGATCCTGACGGCGCGGTGCTGCCCCCAATCCGCCTGATGCCCACCGGTGCTGCACCCATGTCTTCGCCTTCGCTTGGCGGCCTGCCACGCCTTTGCTAAACCTGGCGGCCGTGGTGCTGCTCCAAATCTGCCATCCACCCTCCGCCCTCCGCTCTCCGGTGCTCCTTCACAGACCCACCGTGCACAGGGCGCCGGCCGTTGTCGTCTACGCCTCCACGGCCAGCCCTGCGCGGTCCATCTTGAAGCCCACCAATATCACCTCGCGCTACCCAGAGGAGGAGAGAAGGATCAATCGGAGGCTTCCCTGCTGCATGACCGTTTGTTCAGGTTTACCCTCACTCTGTTTGTTTAAGATGTTTTGGTGGTAGGATTGAATGGCCCCGTTGATCAATAACTGGAGAATTGATGATTGGTGTAGGATTTGATTCCAATATTCAATTACATCGTTTATATTTATAAACTGCATCAAGTAGCATATTATTAGATACTAGGCAGTAGAGAAACAAATCAAGTTTGATGCACCAATTTGGCATGCTCTCCAAATTGAAGTTATTTTAAAGAAGCTGAATGTTTCGCTCGGCCTTGTTGATGTCCTTCCAACAGAGGTCTAAGAGACTTAAGACACTGAAGAAACTTTGACACAGAGCTGGAAGCCTAAGACACTTCTGGTTCCATAACTCTAGGAAAAAATTTTATTGGAACACATATCCATAATTCAAATAGCTCTATAAATTTAATCTTGGCTGTATAGAATTGCAATTTACACCCCTCCCATTTGTTCAAAACACCTAACCTAGTGCATTATTGTACCTCGCATTCTGGCTATACTTTTAGAAGAGCAATCCTGTTCCTATGGACAGGCAAGATATGTGAGACCAAGATTTGAAAGCTGATTATGCAGATTTACTAAACAAGTAGAGTTTTCCATGATAATTTGTTTGCCAAAGATTATCATTTTACCTAATGATGAGTAACTTTCTTCTTTAAACATCTCTTACATCCTAGTAATATAGTTGCAAAGGCTTCACACATGTAAAATGTTGAATCAGACCTGTTTAGCAGACACAGACTAACAGTGTTGATGACTTGATGTTACTCCCAATTAAACTGCAATTTAGCTAACAGATGGACCATTTCATAGCAGCCTTTCCATGAAGTTCAGTCTGCTATAAACTTAATGAGTAAACAAATATATAGTATAAATGCACACTAGAATGCACATAACATGAGAAAGAAAAGATCTGAAATTCTTCATATTAGCTGAAGCATCTAATACGACAACCATTATGTTACATACTGTTTATATATTTCCAAGTCTCAAGGTGCACTAGATGTGTAGTATGTTGAATTCTTTTGCCCTTTCAGAATCTTAGCATAGCGAACAGGTCATGTTTCGCTGTTGATATTTCATTCAGTATTCATCCATGTGACAAATTGTACAATAAAAGCTTACTGGTTTTATTCAACTTTAATAGGTCGACATATAGAGATTGATGGATCGAAGTTGGATGAAAGTATCAAGATTGGAGACTGCATATAAAAATGGTGTTGAGCAGTTTTTAGCTTTTGCTTACTGGGGCCTTCCAAACGACAGCGAGATACTTTGTCCACGCATAAACTGCAAAAATAGATACTACCACAGTTGTGATGAGGTCAGGACACATCTGAGATGCGATGGCATTGTTAAAGGTTATACTACCTGGGTACATCATGGTGAAAAATATGACAGGTCATCCATTGCACTTGCCGATATACCAAATATTGCTGCAAATTTGACTACTTCGGAACCAATACGAGACTGCCAGGATGGACGATTAGATAGCATGCAAGAACTCTTGCATGATGCATTTGGTGGATGTGCTGCAAGTATGGGTGGTGTCAAAGTAGATGATATTCAGTCTAGATCTATAGAGATGGAACATGATTCCACTGAGGATCATGTGAATTCAACAGAAGGTGATGCTTTGGGGAGGCAACAGAATATAATTGCAAGCTTATTGAAGGATGTAGATGCAAGTTTTATTTCTTCTGAGTGTAAATATTCTCGGCTGTCATTTTTGGTCCACTTATATCACTTGAAGTACTTACATGGTTGGTCACAGGAATCATTTACAGGACTATTAGATATACTATCTGGTATTCCTAGAGCTAATCTACCCAAGACATACTATGAAGCAAAGAAAATCATCCGTGGCCTAGGTCTTGATTATGAGAGCATCAATGCTTGCCCTAAGGATTGCATTCTTTTTCGAGGTGAATTTGCTAGACATGATATTTGTCATGTGTGTAAGAGCTCTCGTTGGAAAGTTGATAAGAAGGATTCAAAAGCTTCTGTTGGTAAACATAAGGGGAAAAGGATACCAGCCAAAGTGTTGCCTTACTTTCCATTGATTCCTAGGATCGTACAAAGGATGGAAAACTACGTCACCTGGTAGATGGTGACACTTGGAAAAACTTTAATGATAGAAATCCTCACTTTGCAAAAGATGCTTGTAATGTACGGCTTGGTCTAGCTAGTGAAGGATTTAACCCTTTTGGGAATAAGAATTTAAAGCACAGTACGTGGCCAGTAATGCTTGTTCCTTACAACCTTCCACCTTGGATCTGCATGAAGCAAACATCTTTAATTCTGTCAATGATCATCCCTCAACCAACTTCTCTAGGTAATGATGTTGATGCATATTTGCAGCCAGTTATTGATGAACTCTTAATTTTGTGGGAGGGCGTACCTAAAACACCTGATGCCTCTTCGAAAAAGAAATTTACTCTTCGAGCTGCATTATTGTGGATTATAAATGATCTCCCTGCATTAGCTTACCTATATGGATGGAGCACGAGTGGTAGATATGCATATCCTTCTTGTGGTCCAGCTACCAGATCATTTCACCTAAAGAATGGTAAAAAGATGTGCTATATGGGTCATCGTCAATGGCTGCCAAAAAATCACAAATACTGAAGGCAAAAGATGGAGTTTGATGGCTCGGTAGAGACTGGACTTGCACCTAAAAAAATGAGTGGAACTACTATTTTGAAAATGTTGGAAGGCAAAGAGTTTGTGTTAGGAAAAGGGAAGGACACATCAAAGACGGACAACAAAAAAGGCAAGAACAAGAAACGGGGAGTTCAAAGTGATCAGAAACGCAAGCGTGAAAGACAGGGACAAAAGAAAGAATCTGATAGGGGCAGTGGTAAGGTGGAGAGGAAGCCAAAAGATTGGTTGAAAAAGAGGTCAATTTTCTTTAAACTGCCATATTAGAACATAACAAACTAAGACACAATATAGATGTAATGCACTTAGAGAAAAATGTGTGTGACAACTTTATCGCCACTTTATTGGATATTAGTCATAAAACAAAGGATGGCCTTAATGCATGAAAGGGTTTAGTTGAACTTGGAATTCGAGAGGATCTTCATCCTCTTGTAGATGATCAAGGAAAGCAAACAATTCCTGATGCACCTTTTATCATGTTTAAGATCAAAAAGAGATTTTTTCCTCAGTAATTCAAAGCCTTAGGACCCCAGATGGGTATGCATCAAACATATCTAGGTGCGTGAACATGAAAGATTGTACACTAAGTGGACTAAAGAGTCATGACAATCACGTTTTATTACATGACATTCTTCCAGTGGCACTACAATCTTGTTACCCAAGCAAGGATGTCATGAATATAATTGTTGAGATATCTAAATTTTTCAAGAAGTTGTGCTCCAAGTTCATAGAAGTGGTTGAGCTAGAGCAGCTTCAAGAGAGTATTGTTTTGACACTGTGATATGGAGAGAATTTTCCTACCATCATTCTTTACTATAAGTGTCCATCTGATGGTGCACTTGGTAGAACAAGTTAAAATTGGTGGTCCAGTTCAGTACAGGTGGATGAAGCCCATGGAGAGGTATGTAATCAACTTTAGTTTTCACTATGATCTCCAATAATTTAGTTTTAACTAACATGTGTTAATTATTGTATTCAGATATTTTGTTAAGCTAAAGGGACTTGTGAAGAATAGAACTCCGGAAGGATCAATTGCTGAAGGATATTGCATGGAGGAGTGCTTAACCTTTTGTTCTAGGTTTATAGAAGGAACTACTCATTTTACAAGGCCATCTAGAAATCTTGGACCATCTGATGATAGAACAGGCATGTACTTGTTTGATACTGCTGGTGAACCTATTGGAAAGTGTACTAGCGTCATCCTTGATAAGCAGCTTCTTGTACAAGCTCATCGATATGTGTTGCGGCATTGTGATGCAGTTGAAGATTTCCGTAGGTGCGTCTATATAGTGCTGCCTCCTATGTATATTTTTTACTAACCGATTGATGACATGACACTGATGCTATTGTTGTAGAGAATTCTTGGACGAGGTGAAAAGCAAATTGTGTCCCTCAACTAATCTAACACCTTCCCGCATTCAGAATTTGAGGGATCACCACTTTCCAGATTGGTTGGAGCAAAAGGTTTGTACACATCTAAAATTGATACAAATTTGGCATGGAATCAATATAAGCAATGTACATAAGTTTTCTCCCCTTATATATAGGTTATATTAGGCGATGGAACAGGCATCATGGCAAAGGTCCGAGCTTTGGCTGCAAGACCAAACAAAGGTGCTATGACATATAGTGGTCACATTATTAATGGTTTCAGGTTCCACACTTTGAATCGTGAGGATGCACGATCGACACAAAACAGTGGTGTGGTCAATATTTCTGAAGATGGGGTTAATTATTTTGGTAGATTATCAAATATTGTTGAATTGTCATATGCAAAGTACAAGGTAGTGCTTTTCAAATCTGAATGGTATGATGTTCATCATAAAGCTGGGTTGCGACAAGATGACTTTAGATACAGTCAGGTGAATTTTTTGCGGAAAATACACACAGGTGATAAATTAGAGGATGAATCTTTTGTATTTTTATCACAAGTTCAGCAAGTGTTTTATGTCCAGAATGCAAAAGCTGAACAATGGAACACTGTGGTGACAGCTAGCCCACGAGATAATTTTGACATGGGTGTAGAACTCTCAGTGGATGATGAAATTTAGACAAGGCTTGGTTTATCTAGTCATCTGAGTTTTTTGTTGCTCTAAATGATAATAAACTAATATGTGTTACCTTAGGAAGGAGGTGCTAGCTTGTTGGATTACCGCGATTAAGTGTACAAATTTTCCTATTTGACTAAATAGTGTAATCCATATTTTGCTCACTCTGGTTTGGTTCCCTAGGTTCAATCCATATTTGTGTCATATTTTTTTTGAAGTTTTTGCCCCACACAACACATATTTTAGGTTTCTGTCCCGGAGTCCATACTCCAGAGTACATACAAAAATTATGAAACACTCCAATAAACACCAACTAATGTTTTCCCTTGTGGTTTGCTCAATCCTCATTTTAGAAGGTCAAGGTTCAATCCTTATATGCATCATCGGGAAGGCTCTTGGGTTCCCTCGTGCATGCAGATTCTGTTAAAAAATTTTGAGAACTTCATAATAGACACTAGGAATAGATAGCTCATGTGGCAACTTAGTTTGGGAGTAGCAGATTCTCGACAATTTTTTTGGATGGTTTTTTCTTGGCATATATGGTTGTGAGATGAAAAGAACTAAAAACGCACTAATAAACAAAAGTGAATTTTAGTTCAAGTGGTTAGTGCATTCCATTTCTGTTTGGAGATCCTAGGTTCAAGACCAGCCAGTACGCCATAATTTTTGGGTTTTTTATCTGTACTTTCTTTTTTCTCTCATTTTCTTTTCTTGCTATTTACTAGAGTTAGATGTCCATGTCACCCATGGGTACATCTTTTCAATTTCGCATTAGAAAACGTCTCTATATGATTAAGGACAAATTTCTAATACACATGAAAACGCATGTATCATCTAGTAATGGTTAAAAGCGTATCAAATTTCATGTCAACTAGAGATATTCCAGTTTTGTAAATAAAAACATCTCTATGAGCATAAGGACGATTATTTGAGACGTTTTACAACGTGTCTTCATGCTACTCACGGTTAAAAGCATCTAATGCTGTGTCAACTTTATACATTTTTAGTTGCATGTCAAAAAGCATTTCTAGGTGCCTATAAATGATTTTGAGATACGCTTTACAACGTGGATAGATATTATTAACGGTTGAAAGTGTGGCTAATTTCGTGTCATTTAAACACGATTTCAAAAGCATGTTAAAAAATATGTCTAGATATCTCTTGACGTTGAAAGCGTAATAAATATCATAACACTTAGATATATTCTTGAAAACGTGCCAAATAACGTCTTTACGTGCCAACATAGATATGCTTTTAATGGCGTTACATATACAGCGTAGCTACAGGGGGGTTTTCTAGTAGTGTTGGCCCCCTGGACGGGGGTAGCCGTGTCAAGGCCCTGCGTCATGGGGTGGGGGCTAGAGGCGAAGGGGTGCCCTCCACTGTCGGTGTAGGCGAGGCAGGGGCCCCGGTCGGTGGTGGGGTGCCCCCCTCGGTCGGTGGTGAGGCTGGGATCAGGGTAGTGCCGAAGTCCCATAGTCCTGCCTGGAGGAGTTCTAGCTCGGAGGGGGGCAGTGGGCGTAGAGCCCCCCAAACCGGCCTGAACCAGGGTCAGGGTAGACTTGACGTCACCCTGCCCCCTCCGGAGGAAATCTAGCGCGGAGGGGGAAATGGGCGATGTAGAGGCCCCAAACCGGCCTGTATCACGTCGACGTCGTCCGTCGCGCCGCACCCGGTGTCGCCAGAATCGTCACCGGCCGAGGTCTCCAACGTCGGTGACACAAAGACAAAAGAAGGGTGAATTTTGTTAGGAGAATCCACAAGAGTATTATATGCTGCCAACTCTTCTTCCGTCAGAGGAGAATAGTTCTTCCTTGTAGCCCCGTCATCCGACTCCAGCATGACTTTGATACTGATCTTGTTTAACAATTGTTTACATGCCAGGTCCAGCCCCTCTTCTACCAAGGATGCTTGCTTCTGAGAGGGCATGTTCTGAGGAGGTGTCTGAGAGTTGTGGGAATTGTTATTATTATTTGGAGGATTTGGAGGGTTAAGATCCTCTGCATCTTCCATCTCACGGTCTCCCCCATCAAGATCATTATCACCATCACTCAACAAATCATCTTCCTCTGGATCGAAGGCATCAATCTGTATAGCTTCATCAGGTTTAAAATAAAGGCGGTAAATGCTGCTCACTGCACAAACATCAGACTGCTTTGGGATTTTTAACATCAATAACCGCCACCAGAATCCAGACCGGACTAGTTGCTCGAAGGTGCACCATGTCCACCTTTTGTGTGGCCCCAATAATGGACCCGACTGCCTACAGAGGAAGAAAAGAGCGAAGCACCTGGGGTACCTTAGTGACTACCACCCACACTTGCTCCAATACTTTTATGGGTTGGACATCATCAATAAATTCTTCAAAAACAATAGTGCCCTCTTTGTTCTTCATGGTGATCGTACGAATCGCAACCATACGTTCCAACTCTTCCATGCTCGAGAACGGGACAACAAAAGAATTAGTCCCTTGCTCTTGCACCTCCCAATCCCAACGGACTGGAATGACCCTAGCTAGCTCGGCCTATAGCAACTGAGCAGATACCTCACCCGCTTCCACAGTGATGAGAGCTACGACAGACGACTGAACAGGGTCAACGATCTGATTGTTTCTTGTAGCCTGGATCTAGAAGAAACCCATCCCATCCTCTGCGGCGCCGCAGTATGCGACCGTAGGGGTTTGGGGCCCCGAAGCTGCGGACACTGGTTTGTGTAGTGTTCCTAAGTATAGATAGTACATTCTAGCTTCACAGACTACTCCTTTCGTCTCCTCTTTTGCTTGCCTTGTTCTTCATCAACAATGTTCCGGACGTCTCTTCCGTGGCAGTGGTGTTATTGCCGAAATGCCCTTGACCACCTCCCTGTGGGCGCTGACCGGCCCCATCTCCATGTGCGCCAGGAGCACCAACGCGCCCGCGTGCACCCTATGTTGCCCCATTGGTCGCGACAGTGCTGTCGTGCCCTTGCCCAACTTCTCCTGCCGCTGATTTAGGGTACCCCCGGCCCCGACCACGGGCATCAGTGCCGTCCGCACAAGCCGGTGGGGGACCCCCGTGACCAGCAACACCAGTAGGGGTCGGCGCCCCACGACCACGACCGCGGCCCTGGCCGTCATCACGACCACGGCCCTGGGAGTCAGCGGGAGGGCCCCTACCCCAACCGCGGTGGCGATCAGATGGCGCCCCACGGCTAGGGCCACCCCGGCTCTAGAAACCCTTCCCACGGTAGCCTCCCGCCATCAGTGAAAGAGAGATGGATTTACGAGATGTCGATTAGGTCTTCCAACTCCCGTGGTAGGTGAGGTGCCGATAGGGTGATTCACAGCCCGGTTAGGCTCGACCGTATGATGGATCGGGGCCACGGCCCGGTCTAGCATGGTCAGGTTGAGCCGCACCGGTCCAGGCGCGTCACCGTCCGACCGGGGATTCAAAACTTGAAACCCCGCAGAAAGTGGATCACCGCTGCGGCCGTGCCGTGCGCCGGGCAGCAAGACCGGCGAGATGAAATCGCCGAGGGTCGCCGCCGGTGTGATGCGACGCGGAGGCAGCAGTCCCTTCCAGACGCGCTTCCATGGCGCCTGGACCCCCTTAGGGGCGAGGGAGGTGCCGTCGCCCCCGACAGAGTCTCGGCTGCGGATGCCAGGTGCGGCCGAGGGGACACCAGAGAGGTTGCCGTCGCGCTCCGAGGAATCGGCTGGATGGCGCGCCGCGACAGCGCCTCGGCGTCCCCAAGATCTTCACACTTCGGATCGGAATCGGAGTCCCAGAATTTGCCTGATCCTTCACATAGCTGGGAAGAAGAACCGAGCAAGATCTCTTGCTTTGAGAAAGCCATCAATTGCTTACTGTAGTCTCCTTTGGGCCTTACATGAAGCGAGGACAAAAGTATTAGCGAGATGCTACAAGTATAGAGGTCCGTTCCACATGTGGAGCTATGCCATATAAACAGTTTTGGGCGCAGGATGTTACAGTTGTTCCACGTAGTGTTACACTTGTTGATGTTCCTGCATTCCTGATGCCTCCGGTTCCTATGCCCATTCCCTTTAAGGACAACCTTCCGCTCATGTACACAATCTCAATTCTCTCATGGATGAAATGTCTCTCCGCCTTCTGCTCATGCACACAATCTCACTCATGCTTCTCTATTTCTACTATCTCTCCGCCCTCTGCTCATGCACACATTCTCATTGTAACACACCGTGTGGTGTTACACTTGTTGTTTCGACATTCCCTGTGCTTCTGACATCTATTCTCATTCCCTTTGAGGACCGCTTTCTGCTCATGCACACATTCTCATGGACGAAATCACTTGTGCTTTTCTATTTCTACTATCTCTCCCTTTGAGGACCGCCTTCTGCTCACACACACGATCTTGTGAATGAAATCACTTGTGCTTTTCTATTTCTACTATCTCTTATTCATTAGCGATCACCAGACATGTACACACACACACACACAAACACACTTGGTGCTGAGACACAGTCTGTGCTGGTGGCACATGCAAGTGAGCGACTTATTGGTATTCATTTAGGCACGTTACAATCTGCAGAATCATTCACTCTGCCATAAATAAATGAATATGAAGATAGTGTCTTAATTTATCATATATATACAATTGCTTTTATCGCGATCAAATTTATCATGTAGTACAATCTTCATATAGTACAATTGCTTTGAAACCCAAGTGTTTTAAGAGTGAGACTTAAATTGCATATTGTTCACAAATAACGCGAGATAGATTCAAACGATGGGTGAACAAAATCCACCATAAAAACCACAACAGTGAAGGATAAATAGTTTTCGGCAGGTTGTCAAGTAAGAACAGCAAAAGATATGACGGAGTGAAATGATGCAATATGCATCTGGACCTGATGCCACTCCTTTTATGCTCTAGCATCGAGACCCACTTTAATTAGATTCGTTTTTGAGAAAAAAGATGACTACACTAAACAGGCAAAATAGTAGTGCGAGGGACACGGTGGCAGTGGTAGTCTGCATCAGAAGCAGGAGCCATCGGGTTAATTGTTGGCTAGCCAAGCTAAAACCACTACTGCTGTACCGAACTTCCGCAACGGGCACTTTCAGTTTTCCGCAGCGGGCAAACGCATCCGCTGCGAATGGAAGGTCACGGTAAATCATGGCCTCCCGCAGCGGGCGCGTTTGTCCGCTGCGATTAATTAATTTACTACAGCGGGCACAATAGAACGCCCGCTGCGGTAAATAATTTTAAAAAAATAAAAAAAACTGGATAGGCCGGTCGAGCCCATTCATGGGCCCGCCGAGCCCATCCAAGGCTGCAGCGCTGCAGTCGTCGGAGCCGGCTGTGCTCGCCGGAAATCGTTGAAGCGCCACCAGAGCTCGCCGGAACCGACGTCGGGGAAGTCGTCCTCGCCGGAACCGAGCGCGGCTGGCCTCCACCTCGTTGGATCCGCGCACCGCTGGCCACTTCCTAGCCAGATCCACGTCCTGAGAAAAAAGAGGAGTCAAGGAGAGAGGAGAGGTGCAGAGAGAGAACGAGAAGGCAACCGAAAGTTGACCTTGCATCTCGTCGTGAGGGGGGAAGGGGCCTCGCGCCGCCACTGCCTCGCTCCACGCGCGCGTCGCCTGCCGCCGAAGAGCATGCCGCCAGACACCAGGAGGAGGGGAGGGAGGAGGCCATCATGGGAGGGAAGGGGCTCGCGGGCCCTCAACACGCTGCCACCTGGAGCTCATGCACGACGCCGCCTTGCTCCTCATCGCGGCGCTGCCTGGAGCTCACGGTTCGAGAGGGAGGGAGATGCTTCTCTGCGTGGGGAACTGAGAGAGGAGAGAGTGATAGAGTGCCGGATCTGGGAGGGAGAGGAAGGAGAGACGGCGCTCGTGGCCGATCCGCACCTGGAGGGAAAGAAGGCTTTCGCCGGCATCGCCTGCCTTTGAGTTCGCGTGGGGCAGCGTGGGGGATGGAGGCGGGTCTCGCGTGGGTGAAGTCTCGCGTCGCGAGTGGGAGAATGAAGGCCCGGCGGCTGGGGAAGTGGAGAGAATGAAGGAAACCGTAACAAGCTGCTATTTATATGGAGGCGCGTATCGGGCCTCGCACTGGGCCATTTGGGCCGCGGGATTTCCTGTGGCGGGCCTTTAATGTTGCCCGCTGCGGTAAATCGATTTACCACAGCAGGCATCTTAATATGTTCGCCACGGAAAATATATATTTTCCGTAGCGGACATATTAAGATGTCCGCTGCGGTAAATTAATTTACCGCAGTGGGGAGAAGTGCCCGTCATGGTAAAAAAATGCCCGCCACAATAAATCGAAGGATTTACCGTAGCGGGCAAAAAATGTACCCGCCACGAACACTATCTGGGCAACGTCACGGTTAATCAATTCTGCAGTAGTAAATCATATGGTTTACATCAAAATCATGCTCATAGGGGTAGGGGTAGGTTTGCGTACGTGTATTCATAGGGGTGAGTGTGCGTGCGTGTTATGAGTGTCTGCATTATACTTTGTAATTTAAAAAAAAACATTTGCTTTGCTGTACCATAAATAAATCAATACGAAGATATCCTGTATTACTTTGTATGTATGCTTTTATCACAATCAAATAGTTGACCTTCCATATGTTGCGGCTTGTCCATTTAGGTCCGTTGGTCCTTTGGGAATTTTTTTTGATAAGATTAGGTAGAGCTTATAAGTCCCATTGCAAGAATAGTCTACCTTTAACAGAATCTTCGTTTTTATGAGGATTCTATTATAAATATATAAAAAGTTCTTTGATAGGAAAAGAATACTGAAGACACAATATACCAAAAACTTTTCTCCTATATATAGTGATAATGGAGGGATTCGTTCTAAGAATACTGTGAGGAATTCGACACATAAAAGTACATTTATTAATTAATTTGAATTGTCCATTCATATATATTAAATAATTGGAATTTATATTTTGGATAATTCAATTCAGATTACATCTAAATCTTATTATTTGTTTGCTTGTTGCCTAGAAAAACCTTTTGGTTTTAGATGCTCGTTGCTGCTAGAAAATGATATTGATTTTGCTAAAGAATAAGATTGTACTATGGAAAAATAAGTCCTTTTTTCCAAAGGTTTTTATGAATGCTCATTTCAGTTAATATAAATATGAAGCGCCATTTAACAGTTGTTGCTATCTTTAAATATATGAAAGGTTCGAAGAGAAAATCCGATACATATTATCCTCAAATTAAGGTTAATTGTTGGCTAGCCAAACTAAAGCAATTGTTAATTAAGGAACTATTTATATATGGTGACGGATGTTATTTGATACTTCCTGGAAGCAATTATTCTGGGGTGTTTGGGATTAGATTGCTGTCCACGCTCACAACTTTGTCCACAGAGGAGGGCACATTCTGTATGTTTGTTGTGTTTGTCGATTGTCACAATAATGATACTGAAGCCTTGCTCCTATTAAAAAGAGGAGAGCACAGATTTTACTTTTGATGTCAACACTACATTTGAACTATTAGCTTGCTTCCAAAAATAAGTACCATATATATATACAATCCATGCCGTACTCCAAGGTATGCCAGCAGAGTCATGCAACTACCATACAAGCCATACATTCTAGGTTCTGTATGATCAACGGTTTACTTCTAATGAGAGTATTCAACATATAACGCAACACAGTTATTCACATCGTGGCCCCGTTACTCCTGAGCATTTGTTTCAGACCCTTCCTTCAAAACAGCTGATAAAACAGCTGACAGCCAAAGCTATTTGACTGAGGTTCGTTCAGCTCAGCACAAAGCTTCTTGTAGTTGATCTCGGTCTCCTCACGGTACTGAGTACTGACCAAACCACTCACTCATCTACTGAGGCAGCTGCTTGCAGTCGGCACAGACCTTCGGTACCTTTCTACGACGAAGGTACTGCCCGATCACACCAAGGAGCAAGCAGTGAGACTTGTTGTGCGCTGGTTCCTCGCATTCCCGGTGCCTCTAATTCCAATTCCAATTTCCCATTTCTCTTTGAGGACCGCCTTCTACACATGCACACAATCTCATGGATGAAATCACTCATGCTTTTGTATTTCTACTCCTTGGCCGTTAGTGATCTGATCACCGGACAACATATATACACACACATGTTGTTGAGACACCAGCCGTGTTGGTGGCACATGCAAGTGTCACTTATTAGAATTCATTGAGGCACGTTGATGTGCAGCATCATTCACTCTGCCATAAAAAAATGAATACGATAGTGTCACATTGATAGGATACCTTGTGTTGAAGTTTGTCCATTTGGATCTAGTATCCTCTATCACCAAGGGTGCTTGTATTTCAGCTAATATGAATGTTAAAGTCCCATTTAAAAGTTGTACTTATCTTTCAATTGAAGGGTTCTAAGAGTGGGAATAAATCCTTACTTATCCCAAGCTAACAAATAGTAGATAGCGGATCTGTAGCGGATTGATGTCTATATCACGGATTGTGGATGCTATAGTAGACATTAAATTCCAACAACATTTTTGAATAATCTCATATACCTTAGGTATATGTATCTCTTAAAAATAACTTTCTTACACATTAAATCAATGATCAACTTCCTTCATTGCCTGCCAAGACTTGCAATATCATCACGGAGAGCAGAGCTCCAATTGGCCAATACAAAAATACCACTTACTCACCGGCCACCTCTTGGTCACTGTCCTATGTTTGCTTGCACAGCTGCTGCCGGTGTCCGCCCTTTATCCATTTTTTTGACCGCAAAAGACTGTGGGACAGGTCCCCACAGTGATGACCATTTTCATTAATTTAAAGAGGAGTACAAAGTCTTACTTATAAAATTAACTGAAGGTATCAAGCCACACACGGAAGGTTGACCTAACGTCCGCCCTTTATCCATTATTATGTCTCCTCTAGGAAAGGTTTTGGGGGCGTAGGTATCCATCATTTGCGCCACAAAACGTACCTAAATCTGTAGGCCTAGGCTACAAAAGACCAGGTAACGTCTCAAGAACTCGATCAGAGTATGAGACCCAGGGCGACGCGTCGTGCTGCTCATGCGTCGCAATGCTCCACCTAACTCCCTCTTGCTCAACACTACTATTCGGACACAAGTACGTGGGAAACAGAAGCATGACACGAGGGAGAAGATTCCTCATCCACAGAGGTGAAACGAATGTTCCGGGGCCAGGTCCCCCGGTGCACGTTCAGGATGCTCCTTTACAGACTTGGAGCTCCACATGCTGTGCACGCAGGAGCAAGCGGTGAGAGTTGTCGTTGTTCTTTGCTTTCCTAGTGACTCCGATTCCTATTCCTATCCTCATTCCCTTTAAGGAGCACGTCCTGCTCATGCACACATTATATTTGACGACATCACTCATGCCTTTTCATCTCTTTTGCTTGTTAGTGATCGCCAACCGCGTGTATATATACACACACATGTTGGTGCTGAGGCACCAACTGTCTTGGTGGCACATGCAAGTGAGCCACTTACCGAAATTTATTCAGGCATGTGCATGTTATTACAATCTGCAGCTTCATTCACTACACCATAATTATACATGAATATCAAGATAGCATCTTACTTTGTCATGCATACACTACAATTGCTTTTATCACATTCAGACTGTTAAGATTCCTTGTGGTGGCGCTTGTCTAAATTAAGGAGACTCCTAAAAAATCAGTTAACCATTTCAAGAAGCTTAGAATTTGATGCACGTTTTGCATTGACCAAGAAAGAGAGTTTTGTCACATTTTTTTTTTTAACACTTCACTTCACTAATAGCTGGATCATTAAACATGCATAGAATTTTCCTTATTAATAATCACGTCCTACAAAACGGGTGAGAACTTTGAACACGAGGTAGATTCAGATCATAGGTGAGCAAAAGCAATCACAGCAATTACAACAGCGATGACAACAGAAGAGAACAGGGTGAATGGCCTTGCAGGCAATTGAACTACCTAGATGAAGGAAAAAGTCGAGTAAGAGTAGCAGATGTATGATCGAGTGAAATGCTAAAATGTGCAGCGAAATGACCCAGAGTTTTGATTTGCTTTCATGAAAAAGGATGATTGGCCGGATGACTCTACTGAGCAGGCAGTGAGGAGTACTGGCGGAGGGTAGTGGAGACGATACTGGGCTATAGGCCCTCCGCTCCTTGCCCCCTGGGCCCTGAGTTCTCTTTGTATGCCTTCATACCTTCCGGCTGTCATATTCTTTGCTTGCATGGCAAAAATTAAAGGATGGAGAAGATTAATTGGATGCAAACTACTAATTTACCCCTCTTAGTTCACCTGCACGCTCCGCCCCTGGTGAGAAGCTGTGAGAGGGACGTGGTGGCAGTGTACTCTGCCTCAAGCAGGAGTCATCGGGTCAATTGTAGGCTGGCCAAGCTAAGTCAGTTGTTAATCTAGGGACTATATGTTATTGGATACTACAATTATAGTACTAGAAAGCAACTATTCTCTAGGATTTACCTATTACTTAGTACCTCGACAAGTTATGGGGGTTTTCGATTACATAATTGTCTGCACTCACAAACTTATTCGGTTATTCCACACAAAGCAGAGCACTATGTCTGTATGCTGATTGCACTACCCGATTATATATCACCGATAATGATCATGAAGCCTTGCCCCTAATTCAAAGGAAGATTGTGTAAGTGCTTCACAAGAGCACTGATACCATGGGTAGACCTATTATAAGAGAAGTAGTAGAATAATCACAAATTACCAAGCACGGTTAAAAAGGGATTTTTGTGGTGTACATCTGTTCTTAGAGTGTCAAATCAGTTCAAGAGGATCTAAAATGATCTTTGGGCAAGTCAGGTACCCTCTAAGGTTTTTCATATCGGTAAAAAAAATTTCGGTCCATGGCAATAAATGCAAAATTTTGAAGATTTCGCAAATATCGGGTCAAATTTAAATAAATTTAAATTGATTTTTTAAAAGTTTTGGTATTATTTCACTAGAAAACTCTCTAATCCATCATCCATCACAAATCTGTATAACATCGATGAAATAACACAATATCTTACACAAGTAACCCCACGGTAGTACATTAATCCACGATAATACCGATATAAAAAAATTCCGGTTCTCACCGAAAAAGACGATATTTCGGAAATTTCAGAGATATTTTGTCGAAAAAAATTCCGTGCCGCCTCTACTCTTTTCTCTTGCCACAAGTCCACACATAATAATCTCACCTTGCAGGAAGGTATTAGCAGCATACAGAATGCGATCAGACAAGGACGACACTAGGACATTCATGACATGCATGGTGTCTTTCTCAGTAAGTCAGGAGTTGCGACGCTGCAGGCAAGGTCCATCCTTGTGGCTGGAGACGACGAGAGAGCTCCCAGCCCTGGGTTTCTAGTATGTATGATGTTACAGATGGTCCTTCCCAATGCCGGCTCGACGTGCTGCTCGTGATGGCTCAGCGGTAGGAGGAGTGGGATTGTCAGCTATTCCAGCCTTCCTGATACCTCCTATTCCTATCCCCCTAGATTGAGGACTGCTACTCATGCACGCCACATCATGGACATCGCTTGGTCTCTTGGTCTCTCAGTCGCCAGTGACCATCCGAGTATATGTATGTATATATGTTGCTGAACACCACCAGTGGGTGGAACATGCAAACGCGAGCCACTTATTAATACTCGTTAAGGTGCATTACGATCTGCAAGATCATTTGCTACCATATAGTACAATTGCTTTTTATCTCATCAAATGATGTATAGTTAAGCTTCGCTGTGAAGCTTGTCCACTCTCTCTCTCTCTCTCTTGTGTCCATAATATGAAGCACGTACTACTTAGCAGTTGTTGATATCTTCAAATATGAAGGGTTCTAAGAGGAAACACAGACACTAGAATTGCATATTATCCCTCAAATTAAGTTATGTTTTCTTCTAATAATAGTTTCTAGATAACATATAATTTATCCAAGCATAAATTCCTTGTTAATTGAAAATAACAAAAAATTAGAAATATTTAATCAGCAAATGTAGTTAATTGTATTTAGTAATAAACATTTAAGCCAATTGCCAATGTGTTATTGTCTGATTTAGCAGATTCTCTATCACTTATATCTTTTTTTCATTAGCTATTAGATTGTGCTGGCAAACCGGTGTTGATACACGGAGTAAGAAAAGCGAGTACTACCACCATCATAAAAAGATGTGAATCTAGTCCTCTCCTTAGTCAAACTATTTAAGGTCAACAAAATTTATATAAAAAATATCAATAATTGTGACACAAAATAAGTATACTTAAAATATATTCAATATAGAATTCGGTAATACTTATTTAGTATCATATATTGATATCTCTTGATATAAAATCGTCCAAGCACAAGATGTTATGATTTGATATATGTTAGGATTGCATCCTTTACCGGATGGAGGTAGTAGAGTATTGTTGATTCATGCTTTTGGTAGGATAAAAATGTCACAATTGATATGGCATGAAATCGAACCACGCAACTACTTATTTGGTATCAAATATTGATATCTTTGGATATAAAATTGTCCAATCTCAAGATGTTATAATTTGATATATGCTAGGATTGTGTCCTTTACCAGACGGAGGTAGTAGAGTATTGCTGATTTATGCTTTTGATCGGCCAAAAATATCACATTTGATATGGCATGAAATCGAATCATGCAAAACCTCTACTTACTATCCTTCCCAGTTTGGCTTCTTACTCATCTCGTCTGTTCTTCTCCTTGTGAGAGTTAAAAATAGGATCCGAAGAGGAATGGAGAGGAGATTTGATTCATCAATTCTGTCCAAGGCTAATAGAAAGCGAGATGATACTCCTGTGGGGAATTAGTTTGCTAATTTGATTATTTTGCACCGACAAACTTCTGTTGCAGGAAGGCATAGCTCACGGAATGCGATGAGACAAAGGACGACATTGACATGGTGTCTTTCTCAGGAGTGTTGTGACACTGCAGGCAAGGTCCGAGCGCTAGAGCCTAGGAAGAAGAATCCTCGTGGCCGGAGGCGACAAGAGTGCTCCCAGGCTTGGCTTGCCAGTGTGACGTTAAGATATTCGTCACCCACAAAAGTATTCGAGTTTCTAGTACTGGATGGTCCTTCTCATCACCAGCTCGATGTGCTGCCCAAGCTGGTGCAGATTGTCAGCTTCCAGCCTTCCTGCTACCTCTGATTCCTACCCCCTTGATCGAGGACTGCTACTCATGCACGCCACCTCATGGACATCTCTTGGCCTCTTGGTCGCCCGCCAGTGATCACCCCGAGTATATATGTATGTAATGTTTCTGAGCACCACCAGTGTTGGTGGGACATGCAAGCGCGAGCCACTTATTACTTATTGATATATATTATTTAAATATGAAGGGTTCTGAGAGGAAACAGACACTATAATTGCATATTATCCTCAAATTAAGTTATTTTTTTCTTTTTATAATAGTTGTACTGTATTGAGTATTCATGGACAGACCTATAAATTCCTTCCCAGCCAGTTAAAAATATCTACTTGTCAACTAGTATACTATCCTTCAGAAAAAGTACAAATGATTTGTAATATCAATATTTTTTTATCACAGATTTGTAAAATCAATCTTGCTTAGTTTTTACTATTATACACATGTGGTAATTACTGATGAAATAATTTCTACTACATGCTGATAGTACATCCAATTTTTATCTGCAATGCCAAGACGGAGATCAGTGACACGCTGAAAATAGTACTCCCTCCGTTCCAAATTATAGTTTGTTTTGACTTTTTGGGTGCATGCATTTTGCTATGTACCTAGATAAATAATATGTCTGATACATATCAAAATGCATGCACCAAAAAAGTCAAAGTGAACTATAATTTGGAACGGAGGGAGTATATCCCATCTCCATTGTTAGTTCACATTATTATCAGGTTCAGCCTATAGTGAACCGCACAAAAACCAGCTCCTTCACGACGTGCTCTGGTCTTATAGATGGACGTCATTGACGGTCCAGGCTCCAGAACGACAACTGGATTCATAATAGCAAGTTAAAGTTAAACTATATTACATCAAGTAGCAAACATCAACGCAAGGATAGAGAGTTCTGATTGGCCAATGTAAAATCAACTCACTCGTTTGCTTGTACTGCTGCTAGCTGCCTTCTCCGGCATCGTTTATGAGAATGATTACAGCGCATACCGACCTTGCACGGTGGCCGCCCAGTATCCTTTTCCTTTTCCTAACCCGGAAGGCTTACATCACGCTTGCATTGTATAGGCTACAGAGTAGGGCATCGTCTTCCTTGCGGCTGCAAGGCTTAAGTTACGCTTTTGATCGACGACGCCCCCGTCGAGGAGACATAAGCTAAAGACAGCTCTGGCGCGGAGGAGAATTCCTCACCGACTCAGCTGAAAGGAATGCTCCGAGGCTGTCCCCAGTGTGACGTTCGAGATATACTCCTTCTCAATCCAGGATCGTTGTGCTGCACATGCTGTGCACGCAGGAGCAAGCTAGGAGACTCGTCGCTGTTTCTGCCTTCCTGGTGCCTCCTATTCCTATTCCTATTGCTATTCCCTTTGAGGATTGTGTTCTGCTCATGCACAGGCATCACTCATGCTTTTGATCCATCTCTTGGTCATCAGTGATCACAGGACATATATATACACACACATGTTGCTGAGACACCAAAGGTGCTGGTGGCGTATATATGCAAGTGAGCAACTTAGTGAAATTCATGTAGGCACGTTACGATCTACAGTATCATCCACTCTACCATGAATACGATAATAATATCTTACTTAATTTGTTATACATACAGTACAGTTGTGTAACCCCCTGGTGTTACTCATCATGTGACTTGATCCTTTTCAGAGCAGTAATGTGGAACTTGATGTTCAAATTGGAATACGTTGATGTTGTTTTATCGAAAGGAGGAGAGGTGAGAGAAGAAAGAGAAAAACAAAAAGAAAAAACAATTTATGTGTGTTCAGCAGTCTATCTTTATTTGGGCTGTGGCCCAGCAGACCTGCGCCCACCTTGGCACCCTTGCCCACAGTGAAAAAACATGCAACACCCATTAGAAGAGAACTGTTCCAAACTATTAGAAGAGAAGTACTATAGTAATCATAAATTATATCAAGGATAATTAAAAAAACAGATCTTTCTGGACATATATGTTCTTAAAGTGCCAGATCAATTCAACCAACAACTAACGTCAGAGCATTTATACTTGTGAACTATGCTATCCTTTAGAAGATGTACAAATGTTTTGTATGTGAATCTTGCTTATTTTCTCCTATAATGCCGAGATGAAGATGAGTGACAAACTGGGGATGGTATCTCCCATCTCCATTTTGTTAGCTCTCATTGTTATCAGATCGATGCACACTAGGGGAAACAGCGAATTTACCGACTGCCCGTAGCTTTGCCGACTGCCAAAGCACGGGCAATCGGCACAGAAGCACTTTGCCGACTATCAAGCCGAGCAGTTGGCAAAGACTTCGACCGGCAGTCGGCGAAGAACGGCAGTCGTCAAAGCCTTCTTTGCTGACTTTCCGAGAAGAGCCAAACAGTCAGCAAAGACGGGCAGTCGGCAAACTTTGACCGGGTCAAACGGCGTCCGTCGCCGTGCTCTTTGCCGACGGCCCTGACGTCCGGCAGTCGGCAAAGATATCTTCTTTGCCGACTGCCACACCGAGCAGTCGGCAAACTGCCACGTGGACTGGGCTGGGCCGTGGCCGGCCTTCTTTGCCGACTGCCAGGCTGGGCAGTCGGCAAAGACACTCTTTGCCGACTGCAATCCTTGGCACTCGGCAAAGTTTTAATTTTTTTTGAATTTTGAATCCAAACTTTTTCTGTAGCCCCGGCATATTGTTTACAAGCACGTGTTCGAATTTGGGACCTTTTTACAATATTTTGCTATATTTTTTTCATTTATTTCATTTACTTGAATTTTTTCACGTAATCCAAATTTAAACAGTAGGTGCATGAAATAATGAAACGTAGCCATTCGAAAAGTTATATTCATATTGGAGAGTGTATTTTGAGGCCGTGTCCATAAACTCACCCAAAAGTTTAAACGCCTTGTCCATGAAACATGACCATCCAAGTGCGGTAAAAGTGTTTTTTAATTATATAAAATCCAACGAAGTCCGAAAATCATGAAACTTGTCGAGGTGTCATATTATCGCATGTGGAGGCTACGATAAAAATTGGAGAATGTTTGGAGCAAGTTGCGACATCGGATGTCCAAAACCCAGACATATCTACATGTGATCATACTTGGCCGGCCCTCGCCCACGCCCGCGCCGCTCGCCACCGCCGCCGGCCGCCCTCTCCCTCGCCCGCACCCGCGCCGCTAGCCACCGCTACCGGCCCGCCCTCTCCCGCGCCCGCGCCGCTCGCCACCGCCGCCGGCCGGCCTTGTCCTCTCTCTCGCCCGCGCGCGGCCCTGGTGTGGGTGTAGCAGAGGCCGACGGTGCCCCTGCCGCGGCCTGCGCTCGCCGGTGCCGTCCCCGCTCGTAGGTGGCCCGCCCCACCGTCGCTCAGCCCAGGTGCGAGTGCAGCATAGGTCGGCGGTGTAGCCGCCCAACCGTGGAGCAGCAACAAGGGAGGAGGAGAGGAGAAATAGGGAGAAGGAAAGGAGAAGGGAGAAGGGAGAAGGAAAGGAGAAGGGAGAAGGAAGGAGAGGAGAGAAGAGAGAAGGGAGAAGGAAGAAGGAGGAGGAGGATGGAGAGGAGGAGGAAGAAAAAGGAGAGGAAGAAGGAGGAGGAGGAGGAAGAAGAAGGAGAAAGAAAAGGAAGAGGAAGAAGAAGGAGAAGGAGGAGAAGGGAGCAGGAGAAGAGGAGGGAGAAGAGAGGAGAAGGACCTTGATCCGATGACTGTCCACGCCGTTCGTTGACGACGTTCATCCACGCCGTCCGTTGACGACGTTCGTCCACGCCGTCGTTCCCGCCCGTCATCGGAGAAGAAGGTAAAGCTCCAGGTTGTCGGCCATAGTGCCGTATGTGTTGTTGATGACCTTCGTGTCAAGTTTGTTGATGTGTGGCCTTTGTGCCATATATGTGCTGTCGGCCAATGAGCTAGCTTCTTTCTTGTAGGTTTTGGAAACCTCCCCGTGCAGGGGAGGTTCTGCTAAAATTTTATACTTATAGTGTTGTTTTTCTTATTTTATAGAGCAGGTCTTGTTGGAGGGGACTGCGTCGCCTCGCCACTGCCCCGCTAGCCTATCTCCACCGCCACCCTAGGTATAAATCACCTCTCTTCCTTACCCTAGGTCGTGTAACCCAGTAAGGTGTCTCCCATCCGAAAGAGATAGGGTCAGAGGTATGCAGGCCTCTGCATATATGTGATCGTATCTGTTTTGGATTGTCCACATTTTTTGGACAGCCCGCAGATGCGTAGATGAGTTAGCTTCCATGTTCTGCTCCTGTCTGAGTCGGAGTTTCGGTAGCACCTCCTCATTGTTCTCCAGATACACACTCTCCCTGCGGGGACGTGTATCAGGAGAACAGCGGGGAGGTGCTGCCGAAATTTTGACTCGGACGGGGGGCAGAACATGGAAGCTAACCCATCTACGCATCCACGGGTGGGATTAGGACCTATCCTTCACCTATTAGATGGTAGGAACACCGTGTAGATGCAATTACTGGTTTATTACTTGCTTACGCATGTGTATGACAGAGGATGGATAACTGTGAGTGAATGTACACGGGCTTTGCAAGTAAGACCAATGAATGGATTAGGGGGACCAATTATCTCTTGGAGCAAGCATTTGGCCCTGCTGCTCATGGGTCGATTCGGATGTCGTGTCCCTGTAGCCAATGTAAGAACTCAAAAAGGAAAATACAGAGAGCAGTCTGGACCGATGTTTACAAGCATGAATTTGTGGAAAACAATAAAAGGTGGATCTTCCATGGTGATGGCAACCATGGTGGTATTAGAGAGGAGGAGGTGAGAGAACACCTCGAGGAGTTTGATGGAGATGCCGGGATGGTCGACATGGTGGTAGACTATAACGAGGCACGTGGCAATGAAGGATTGGTGGAGGAGGATCCAGAGGAAACCGCAAAGGCATTCTACAAAATGATGTCTTCGGCACAGAAGCCCCTTCACGAGAACACAACAATGTCGCAACTGGATGCCATTGGATGCCTAATAGCGTTGAAGTTGCAGTTGAGCCTGAGTCGAGACGACTTCGATCACATGTTGGCAGTTTTGGGCGAAATGCTTCTGAAGGGTCACATGCTGTCGAAGAACATGTACGAGTCACAGAAGCTCCTTCGTGCACTTAAGATGTCATATGAGTCGATCCATGCTTGTCCTAAAGGGTGCGTCCTATTTAGGGAAGACCTTAAGGAAGCAACGCACTGTCCAAAGTGCAAAGCCACTAGGTATGTGGAGGTAGATGGTAGTGATGGCAAAAGAAATAGTCTAAGGTCCCCGAGAAGGTCCTATGGTACCTTCCTGTCATACCGAGGCTCCAACGGCTGTACATGACAGAGGAGTCCGCGAAATAGATGAGATGGCACAAGGATAGCAAAAGATACAGTGACAAAATGGTACACCCATCGGATGTTGACGCATGGAGGTACTTCAATGACCAGCATCCCCGCAAAGCAGAGGACGCCCGGAATGTACGTGTAGCATTGGCAACTGATGGGTTCAACCCGTATGGAATGATGGCGGCCCCATACACTTGTTGGCCCATGTTCGTGATACCCCTCAATCTTCCCCCTAGCATTATGTTTAAACCCAAGAATGTGTTCTTGTCACTGATAATACCTGGACACCCGGGCGACAATATGGGTGTGTTCATGTAGCTACTGTGGGATGAACTGCAACATGCTTGGGAAAAGGGGGTGCTGAGGTATGACCGAGCTACAAAGAAGAACCTCATAATGCATGTGTGGTACCAGTATTCAATGCATGACTTCCTGGCGTATGGCATATTCAGTGGGTGGTATGTTCATGGGAAGTTGCCTTGCCCAGTATGCAAGGCATCTGTGATGTTCACATGGCTGAAGAAGGGTGGCAAGTTCTCTTCGTTTGACAAACATCGTCAATTCCTAGATGATGACCATGAGTTCAGACGAGACATCAACCGCTTCATGAAAGGGTCAATACATTCACCGTTTATGATGTGAATGGCTATCGCTTTCACACGAGAAGCTACAAGGAGAGTCGGCCCACCCAAAAGACCACGTGCACAGGAGTTCGTACGCCCGGCACCAATAATCGTGACTATTATGTCATAGTCGAAGAAATATACGAGCTCCACTTTGAGGGCCCCAAAGATCTTAAACCAGTGGTATTCAAATGCCATTGGTTTGATCCTAATGAACCTAGAAGAGCCGATGATATTGGGCTAGTCGAGATTCGATAAGATTTCGTCTATACTAGAGAAGATGTTTATATTGTGGTTCAACAGGCCACGCAAGTTTATTATCTCCCATGGGCATGCCAAAAAGACGAGAGGCTTAAGGGTTGGTACCTTGTGCACTTGGTATCACCACGCGGTAAAGCGCCTGTCCCAAACGATGATGATTACAACTTTGACCCAAATGCAGATAGCAGAGAGTTCTATCAACCTAAGGGGCTAAAAGGGAATTTGTCCATAGACATTCTTTTGTTGATGGGCATGGAAGAAGACAACAACATCGATGAGGACGAGGGTGAAGTGGTGTAAGATCCTAAGGACATAATGATGCTTGAGCGATGGAGGGCTCGGCACGATAGAGTTGTTGAGGATGATGAAGGTGGTGAGGACAATGGAGATGATGAGGACTTAGATTTTGACAATATTGATAGTGATGATGACAATAGTGATAGCGATGATGTGGAGCCAACCACTATCGTTCATGGAGATAAATTATAATTCATGTAAGTACTATATTGTTCTTATTATTACTTTGCAATTATGCTTCGTTCATTTTGCATCTCTTTATAAGTACTTATCGATTATTTGTGCTAATTGGTTTAATCTTTGTCTTTGTCATTGCAGGCACAGGACAAAATGTCGGGCAGATGGAAATGACCAAAACGAAGGGCAAAGTCAGTCTACATGCGTGGCATCGAGGATGAGGCATTGGAGGAGCCGCCAAGGGTGGAGTCAGCGGCGAGGACCGGCTCACGTTGCTCGGCGACGAGGCAATTGTTTTCCTCGGACGGGCGCGACCAGGACGATGAGGACGGGCGCGACCAGGACGGGGACAACCAGGACAAGGAAGACCAGGCCTGGGCCGACCAGAACGAGGGAGACTAGGATTGTGGCAAGGTGACACTAGGGGAGATGGCTTCCTCAGGTTCGAGCAAGGTCTACGGGAGTGGGATCACGCGCCTCCCTTCAACGCCGATCGCAGAAGGCCACCGTCCGGTGATTCGACCCGACGGTGACAAGTAAGTGACCATTTATGTTTTCATGAATTATTCATATTTAAAATCGAACTTCAGACTAACAATTCTTCTTAATGACTTGTGCAGAAGCTAGAAGCTTGTGCGCGGGAGGAGTTCATGCCATCCTAATGGCATACTGGGCCTCCTATTAAGAAGCACTACCCTGGCCTTCTCACCCATGACGATGGGACCAAGGTGGTGCCCTGGCATTGGCCGGACTTCTTTGACGTCAAGGACGAATACGAGGTCCCCATTGCGACCAAGATCAAGAGGGAGTTTTGGGTGAGTCTTCATTACACCGCTTTGTCAATACGACGCATTCATTAGACGTTCTTGAAATAATGAAATGATACATGATCTCTATATGCAGGATTGGTTCACGTGAGATGAGGGGCACAAGGCCGAGGCATCGGCGAGGCAAGACAAGGTCTCCAAGTCATGACTCAAGGACATGTACCATGAGGCGCACATCCAGGTCCTCATCGATTACTATGCCGACGTGCTTCGCCTGTCACTGAAGAAGAAGAAATCTAGGAAGATGATCCTCTTCCCTAAAACCGACATTGCCAAGGAGTTCTACATGCAGGTAAGTAGGAAACATTAATTCTGATTCCTTCCATGAAAAATAAGTAGCAAACATTAATTCTGATTCATCTTCTGACATGCAAGCAGTTTCCTGCTAATTGGTGCAAAATGCACATGGACTGCTGGGAGGCCATTGTGGACAACTGAAGAAAGTCAGAGTTGTACGTGAACCACATACGACAAAGTGGATTTTCCCAAGCGAGGACAGGGCCGGCACACCACCAAGGGAGTCGCTCAGTTCATGGACGCATGGGCACGCTTCTATTGATTTATTTATTTATTTATTCAATCTCATTACGTGTAATCAACCTTGTGTTTTCCTCGCAGTCCTAGTCGCATGGTGGGCAGGTGATCAACGAGTACGAGGGCTACGCCCTGTCTCACAAGGGCAAAGCGACATATCCGAACAATGTCTACAACTCGACGGATGGGCCCGAGGTGTACACCAACCTGAACGCCTACAAGAAGATGGTCCAGTACACCGAGGCGGGTCACCAACCCCATGGTCCGTCCTTCGATCCTGCCATCTTGCCCCTGGACCCAGACCTCCTGATGAGGGTGGGAGGAGGGAAGCAACATGGCCGGTACTTTATTGCCCATAGCGCAATCAACCCGGCCACCATTCCCACTCTTCGTCAGGTTCATCGATCCGACAGCATGACCTCCTCCGACATCCCCATACGACCTCGGCAGCCAAGCCACGTGCAGTCATTGGTGGCGGTTCAGGTAACTATAGTTTCATTCGTCGTTCATTGGTTTTACATATGTATCTTTCCTTTTGCATTGTTTAAACATCGAGGGTGTAACATTGCAGTCCGAGGTGGCCGAGTTGCAGGCCGCGCAGGAGGCCTCGCAGGAGGCCTATCGGCGGGAGATGGTGGCCCGAGAGGAGGCCCATCGGGAGGAGATGGTGTGCCAGCTTGAGGCTATCCGGCAGCACTCACAGCATCAGATGCAGGATCTTACCGGCTACTTCCAGAGCTTTCAGATCCCTGGTGTTCCTTTGCCTCCGTTGCCTACTTCGATTTTCGCTCCACCACCTGTTCTTGGCCCTATAGGGACTCCGGTGAGTATATATGTTTGTCCATTATTTTGGTTTGTGCGACCATCATGTAGGTACTATTGAGATCGATTCTCCTTTGTGTAGGCACAATCGGCGGGTTCGAACCCGACTCCTCCACATGGCCATTCTCCTGGCCATCGGGTTGTTGCCTTTGCGGTCTTCCTTGGCCTCCGCAATACAGGACCTCCGCGTGGACAAGCTGCCCTCCTTAGCCTATCCAGCATGCGCACTCCTGGTAGGGGCACCAGTACGAGTCGACGCCGCACGGGATCGAGCTAGGACAGTCCTTGTGGTCTTCGTGGCCTTCAAACCATGATAGGCATAGGGACGACGGGTCGCAGCACGAGGGCCTTTGTATGGATTTGTGAGACTTTGTTGGACTTTGTGATTGTTGGACATGTTGGACTATTGATGTTAGACTTATTGGATGCGTTTGTTATGGATGACATGTGATATATACGTGAATTTGTGTTATATATGTGCGAATTTGTGTTATATATATGTGTGTGCGATTTGCTTACTGTGATATATATGGAAAAACAGAGAAAAAAGAAAAAAATTTCCAGCTTTGCCAACTGCCGTGGTCACCAAGCTGCACACGCACCAGCTTTGCCGACTGCCTGTGCTAGCAGTTGGCAAAGGCTGTTTTTAAAAAAAAATAAGACCTCTTTGCCGACTGCCAGCTCAGGCAGTCGGCAAAGATTTTTTTAAAATAAAATAAAAAATCTTTGCCGACTGCCGTGTCGGCAGTCAGCAAAGAAGACGCCAGACAGCGAGGGCCGCTTCCTTTGCCAACTCCAGGTTCGGCCGTCGGCAAAGTATTTGCCGACTGCCGTCCACGTGGTAGTCAGCAAAGACTGCCTTTGCCGAGCATTTCTTTATCGATGGAGCTTTATCGACTGCCACGTGTAAAGCAGTCGGCAAAGGATTTGCCGGCTGTTTTTCGGCCTTGCCGACTGCTTGTGGCAGTCGGCAAAGCCGGTGCATCCTGTAGTGGCAGCCTTGTGTTGAACTCCACAAAATCCAGCCTCTTGGCAAGTTATGGTCACAGATCGGTAGATGTCCAGACTCCAGAACGGCAAATCTCAATGACAGTCAATTCTTTGGATCATCATTCGAGAGATGCTCTTCTCAGCCCAAGAATGATGATGTGCTCGTGAGGTTTGTTGCTGTTGGCACTTTCCTCGTGCCCTCGACTTTCCCAGCGCCTCCTATTCCTACTCTAATTGATTCATTCCCTTTGAGGACTCCCTTCTGCTCATGCACACAATATCATGGACGTCTTACTCATGCTTATCAATCTCTTGGTCGTTAGTGATCACTAGGCATGTATATATATATACACAAGCTGGTTGCTGAGACACCAGCGAACAGTAATGTTAGTGCCACATACAAGTGAGCAACACTTATTGAAACTCGTTCAGGCATGTTACAATCTGCAGCATCATTTGCTCTACCATCAATAATGAATGTGAAGATAGTGTCTTATTTTGTCATACAAACAGTACAATTGTGTCTATGGTCTGATTTAAAGGCAATTTCCATCCTTTATTTCTTCAGTCTCTCGTTACTTTATCATGGCATTCCAATCTTCCCATCCTTTATTCCTTCAGTGTGCCATTACTTGCATCACCAAAGCTGTGCTGATACATGCAGTAAGAAAAGCAATAACTAGCTAGTCATGCTTTCACCATCCACTTGTCGTATGATCTTGCAGTGATAAACATGCTGCAACACAATAACATTATAACTTTTACAAACAAAGTTGCATAAAACAAACTTTATATATCAAAATTCTAGAACTTGACGAGATCTACAACTCTGTAGTCGATGACTTCTAGGTTTGAAATAATTTAAGGTCAACTCTGTTTGAACTTCTCATATATTAAAGTTCACTTTTTTTTGAATTGTTCAACGACCTCATATGAAAGTATGAAACAAATGATGACCAGAAGAGAAGTTGTACATCTCTTTGTTAGAAATCATTTATGATCTCTAATTTATGTATGAAGTTCTAACATTTTGAAATTCAAAATTTCCAAATGACCTCGTATGGAAAATTGACCAAAACTAAAGTTGCAGATCTCAACTTTGTAATTAGAATTTTTTTACACTTTTCAGATACATATTTACTTTATCCAAGCAGAAATATTTTGTTAAGCAGAAAGCGGCGTGGCCACACTGCGTGTGGCTGAGGACCAGCGAGGTTGAGCGACACAGGTTAATCAAGTTTTGGGGGCACACATGCTTGCATTGTCGTTTGAAGATACACAAAAATCTGTCCGGACAACCATTGCATTCATAAGCAAGGTATATTGCATCAAGCAGCAACATTACGGATTGGCCAATGCAAAATCCCACTCACTCGCCGGCGCCACCTCTTGGTTCATCAGTACTGTCCTGCCTTCCACTGCTGCAGGCAGTGGCTAAGGTTTTGCGGGCGCGCCGTGTGGGCATACGTCACTAGCTCAGCGCCACAAAACATAAATTTGTAGGCTACAACAGGAGCGGCAACACCAAAGAAGTCGAGCATAGTACGACGAGACCCTACGACGATATCGTGTTCCTAAACCCAAACACGCGCAACAGCCAGCACTCTTGCTCGACGCGTCCCACGGATCGGAGGGCACAATCTGAAGTTATGAAGCGGCTAAAGGGAGAAGATTCCCCATCTGCGGAGCTGAAAAAAATGTTCCAAGGCCGGACAGTCAGTATGACGTTCGAGATGCTCCTTCTCCACCGAGAAAAGGCGTCCTCCGAATGCTGTGCACGCAAGACGTAGGTGTGAGAGAGACTACTTGTTGTTCCCCGCTTCCCAGTGCCTCCGATTCCTATTCCTATTTCTACTCCCACCCCCTCTGAGAACTCCAGTAATGATCATGCACACAATCCCATAGATGACACATCCCTCATGCTAGCTTTTCCTTCTCTTGATTGTTAGTGATCATCGGCTGTGCCTATATATATACACATGCTGCTGAGACACCAACGGTGTTGGTGTCAAATGCAAGTGAGCAACCTATTAAACTTAGGCAACTTAAAATCTGCAACATCATTGACTCTACCATGAATACGAAGACAGTGTCTTACTATATCATACATATAGTAAAATTTTGTTTATAGTCTGATTTTCAGGGCAGTTTTCATCATTTATTTCTTTACTAGCAAAACATGCCCGTGCGTTGCACCGGATTGAACAACTTGCTGAGTGGTTACATGGATCGATTTGGTGATTTATATAAGTATAATGGTTGCATTGTCTGTTCTAATACATCTTGAAATCGGTATACTATGTAAATTATAGGGAGCAATTAGAGTGATGTAGTTCTATCGTAAATTGTTGACCAACCTTTTCTGTAGCATAAACCGTACATATGAATTGAATATTATATAGTTTGTTTTAAACTTTTATGATGTAGCAGAAGAAGAAAGAAGGTTCCTTATTTTATTGTGGATGACAAAATAATTTATTGGTTGTGATTACTGGAAATAAATGATGTAAAATATTTTTTCTCCATCATCGCTATCGTCATCATATAGTTCTTGGCTTTGGTCTTGAAAACATATGGCCTCCTAACTTTTATCAAAAAGAGCATCTTGGCTTCACTGGCATGGAGCTGTTGTTACTTAGACAGAGATGCTAAAGCAGCTCATCTTTGACTTACTCATGTTGTGGTGGTGCAACTTCTCTTTAAACCTTTTCGTTATTGCCATTTGGCGCTCGGTCGACAGGTGGTTACCATGGACGAGGAACGGCGGCGGTCGTGGAGCTCTACACAGTATGAATTCCTCACGCTTCCCTTGGCTGGCGTATCCCTAGGCAAAGATAAGGCTAGAGATCGAGACAGTCTCTTGGGCGGCTGGCGTATCCTCAGCGATGCGGGTTAGCGCACACCCAGCTTTCTGGAGCGCGACCGCCACAAGATCAACGAACGGAGCATGGTCTCATCGTGGTCGCAACTGGCTGCCGAGTCCTGAGAGCACCGACATGCCTGCGCATGTGGCGTCTTGATAGCCCCGTGTTGGTGTCTTGTGCCAGTTGCGTCTTCAACATCCGGACATGTAGGAACAACGACGCTTGTGCGTCCACGACTTGTTCGAGTCGCATCTAGTGGACATAATGATGGCAAGCTCCCTGTGTCGCCAACCATGAACGTTTAGGACACAATAGAGAAAAGAAAAAAAGTGGCACCTTGGCATATTTTTTCTTTCGTTGCAAAAGTAATTATTTAGTTATAAATATATCTTAAGCATAATCTAACAACATTCATAACATCTACGGATAGATCATATTTTTATAAAACTAATAAAACTGATCTTGCATTTTTATGATTTTCCTATGATTTTTTTTGAATTTTGCAAGATTTCTAATTTTATAAATATAGATTTTGAACATTTTACATCAGGAACCCTGATATATTTAAAAAATAATTAAGGTTCTTTCATCTTTTTTTCTCTTACATCTTTACATCTAAAACCCTGTATTACTTTTTATTCCCTTTCCCACCCATTCTAACCCAACTCCTAACGTTAATCCACGTAAGTGCGTAACCTACACGGCTACGAATAAAGTGGCGGAAGAAATCACAGGCAAACTGAAATTTTCTCAATTTAATATTAGGTCTAGATTCTTTAATCAGTTGCAGTTTCCATCCTTTATTTCTTCATTATTCCTTAATTAGTTATAGTTTCCATCCTTTATTCCATCAACCTGAAATTACTTGTATGGTATAAGAAAAGCAATTAGCCGAGTCATACTTTAATTTTAGTATGTCAATAATGCCACAACCTGGTATGGCATGAAAGTCAAATTGACCTCAACTTCACTCGCAAAAAAAAAAAAAAAGAATTGACCTCAACTTATTATCTTTCCAAGTGGCGACAATGATTTATATAGGAGAATCTTTCTTAATATTTGTACATCATGGTTTTTATATGAATATTGCTTCATTTGTATATCATACAGATAATTAAAGAGTGACAATTAAAGAATTATAATGCACATTCATTATTAGCCAACCTAGGTACCTATCCCGCAACCCTACGGCCCCCGCGCCGCTCCTAGGCGGCACGGGCGGCGACCCAAGCTCCGCCGCCACCAGTTCTCCTCCTTCCTACTCCTACTTCGCCGCAGCTTGAGTAGGCTGAAGGAAGCCCCTGCAGCCACGAGGACAGCGGCGGCAGGGCCTTTACAGCCATTCAGCTTTCGGAGTTTTTGTGCCGGGTGTGCAGCAGGAGGGCGTGGAATGGTGGATCCACGCCGGGGAGGACAAATCCATGCCTGCAAACAGCGGATCCGGTGTTATCGACTTGGTCAGTAATGTGGGCAGTGTCTTCGTCCAGCACGTTGAGCGAGCCAGAGGCGGCGGCCTTGTCCGCCTTCTCTCGGCTCGATCTGGTACGTGCTTCCTGGTCGTCTGGGTGCAGTCACGGCGGCTTCGCGCAGGGGCATGCCGTTCGTCTTGGATTCATTGCCCTCAGTGCTGGAGACAAACGACAGCGGCTATGGTAGGCGTGAAGATGGTTGTGGCAGCGACTGACGCAGCAGATGAACTATGGCCAATGTTATGCAAAGGGACGAGGAACCATGGCAAAAGCCTTGTCCCTCTTGGGCCGATGACGAGACGCCTTCGGGCGTCGTTTTCTTTCTTGGAAGCGTTCATTGAATGATCCACTCCCTGCTGCACAGTAAGACTTCCATGGGTGAAAACCTTGACCTTCCGGTCAGACGACGGCGTCGTCGATGACGTTGCATTCCTCCCTAGAGGCATCATTGTTTTTTAAGCTTGTGCTCGGTCAGTATGCGGCGGCGACAGGCATAGTGGCGAGGAGGTTGGAGGCCTAGCTGAGGATTCATGTCTATAGTGTCCACAGTGGAGGAAGGCCATCAGAATGAGAACATTGGCACAGTGATTGGAGGACCTCGCATCTGTTTGGCAGAGTTGCATCAACGGTGGCGCGAAGGGCCCCCACGAAATTGGCGAAAAAGCCGGCGTGGGAGGCAATGGCTAGCAGATTTGTGTTGCCGAAGTGACCTGTGTTACTTAGCGGCAGATGATCCTGGCGTAATGAGGTTTTCTAAATGGCAGCTGGAGGACTGTGGTGGCATTTCTAATGTTGATGCAGCTAGGTTGTTAGAATCCTGTGTGCATGTGTGTTTCTAATGTAATAACAATCAGCTATACGCATTGTTCGATGCAGAGGCTGGAATATTAATATATTCTCTTTTCTAAAAAAGGTAGCTTTTGTATTACTCCCTCCATTTTTGCGACATTTTGGTCGATTAATTAGAATGGTATCATTATAACTTTCGTGGATAAGATGAATTCACCGTTTTCTGAGATATGACATTATAATTGTTTTGATACCTGAAATCTACCACTTCAACATCTTTTGATCATAGGTTCAGATGCATGTCTACGCATGTATATACATTCATCTAACACCCCTGAGCCCTGACCTCACTTACAAGTGGAGCCCATGTGTCATCACCTTCTCTCTTCACTTTCTGTCACCTCTCTATCTTCCTCACCAGAGTCAAAGTGGGGAATTGGGATGGAGGAGCAGCGAGGCAATAGGGGCGCTGCTGGAGGACGACGAGTGAGGGGAGTGCCGCAGTGGGGGCCTCTTAGTCGGTGATACGGACAAGGATGGCATGAGCGAGGAGGGTGCCGGATAGGCATAGACTAGGATGGGCGAGGAGCTCTCAGACCCATCAGGAGATCAAGTGTGGTGAGGATGGTGGAGTAATAGATCGAGAAAAAGGATGGAGGAGGAAGATGACTATAGAGCTATTTTCTATAAACACAGGGTGGCCATTACAAAAAGTGCAGTAAGGGCAACTCCAACCAAGATCCTATCTCATCCCTCATCTCATTTTGAAGGTTGAAAATACAAGAAACCTTCTCCAACCGGTCTCCCGTCTGAGCCCCGACGACAATGCCTCATTTCTCTCTCCTCGTCCCCCACATCTGAGGGAGTCTCATCAGGTGCCTCATGCGCCATTTTGAGGATCCGTCCATGGAACTACAAAAGACTGATAGTGTCTTCGTCGCGAACTTGGAGAGGCTCCAGTCAGCACGTTTGCTCGAATCTTCAGCCAAGGACAAAGTCTAGACAGAAGATGCCTCGTCAATGGAGGCGACATGAGCGTTCCGACTTCCAATGCTCATGGCCTGCTCATCATCAGTGAAGTGATGACATATGGTGCTGCAGGAGCATTGAGATTTCCAGCTGTTCTAGCGTTCCTGGTGCCTCTAATTCCTGTTCCCCTCAAGGACTGCTGCTCACGCACCATACCATGGACATCGCTTATGTTTCATCTCTTGGTCTCTTGGTCGACAGTGATCCGGAGGAATATATGTATATATGTTGCTGAACAGCATGCACCTGTGTTGGTCGAGCAAGCAAGTGGGCCACTTTTTGAACCTCATTATGGCTATAGTTTTTCAGATGGGCCGACACGGGCACGACCCGAAAAAGCACGGAACAAACCCGGCCCAGCCCAGCTACCATCGTCCCCATGCCTAGGCCGCACATTCAGCCCATGGGCCAGCACGGGCACGACACGGAAATTGGGCTGGCACGATGCGGCCCGGTAATTCTCTACCATTGGATGAGCACTAGTGAACCACAACCGTTGGACACTAATATATAAGAGTCTCTCCCATCCAAACCCTAACTTCTTCACTCGCCGGCCTCTCATTTCCTCACCCCTCCCTCTCACGGTCGTTGCATGCCTACATGCGCATCCTCCCTGGCCGTCGTTCCCGTTTCTCCACTTTCTCCCGCGGCCCCTCCTTGTTGCTTTCTCCAACAGCGATGGCGCAACGCACTGCAGCGGCTTTGACAGGGACGGCGTGGCACAACATCAGCTCCTCTCCTACCTAGATCGATGGCGGCTCCTCCTGTCGACTCGACGTCCCGTGGCGCGATGGCCTCAACAAGGAAGTGGATAAGTTGTGGCCTCGGCGAGGGAAGCGACAGCGGCGGCCTCGCCGTGTCGGGCCAGGGGCGGCACGGGCACGCACAGGCCGCCGTGCCCGGCAGCATGGCACGGCACACTTAAGCTTCCATAATGTCGTGCCTGGGCTGCTACCTCGGCAGGGCGGGCTGCCGTTCCGTATAGTGCCGTGCCTGGCCGTCTCCGTGCTAGTGCCTTGCCGGGCGGCCCGTTTGGCCAAGAATAATTATGGCGCACTCATTCTGCAACATCATCATTTGCTATACTATAAACAAATGAATATGAGGATAATGTCTTACTGTGCCATATAGTACAGTTGCTTTTATCTCAATCAAATAGCTAATGTTTAAGCAAGAACTCTTTTTAAACTAAAATAACACAAAACATCAGAGTTTCTATTATATCATTACTTAGTTAACTGTAAGCATCTAGGCCAGTGTGTCATCCCAGGTCTGGTTTGGGGCGGTTTCGATCCTTCGTTTCTTCAGCCTGTTGCATCAGCAAATCAGTGTGATACATGGAGTAATTAAAGCACTACTGTCTGTTGAGTCGTCATGCTTAATGAGACAGTAATGTGGCATGCTAATATGGCATGGAATTCAACCAACTAGTCGTGCGTATATATACTTCTCAACTATACTATGCTTTGGAAAAGGCCCAAATATTTTGCACCAGACGCTGGATTTAATTTCTGTCTGCGGCGCCCAGACCAAGATAAGTGACAAGCAGACACCCATGTCTCCATTGTTAGAGTTCCTATTGTTACAGGTTCAACCCAGTGAACTAGACAAAAACCAGCCCCTTGGCAAGTGCTAATCTTACATGAACGGTCCAAACTCCATAACGACCATCCACTGGATTTATATTAAGCAAGGTATATTGCATCAAGCAGAAAATATTAAATATAAAGACAGTCTAGAAAGGTATAGGGCTGCATGCATGGGGCTAAAAGTGCCACATCCGAACGAAGAGCAACTACAGAGTCAGAGACTTCTGATAATCCAATACAAAATCCACTCACTCGCCAGGTCACTGTCCTATGTTTGCTTGCACGTACTGCTACCGTCCGTGGTCGCTCTGTATGCTTTTTCCTTTCCTCCAGGGGAGGTTTTCGGGGGGCATAAGGTGTACATCACTCACGCTGCAAAACATAAATCTGCAGGAGCACGCCACGTACGTCCCAAGAAGTCTTGATCCATGAGGACATCGTCTTTCTCATGTCGCAACAGTCCACTCAAAACTCAGAGTACAAGGCCCATGAGGACAACGTGTTCCTTGCGTGTTGCAATTTTCTAGCCAATGCTCTTGCTCAACTTCCCCGTGCTGGGCACAAGGGAAAGAGAACCCACGGCACATGGAAGATCAATGTTCCAAGGCCGAGTGGCCAGTGTGACATTCGAGATGCTCCTTCTCGGTCGCAGAAAGAAGTGCTCCGCATGCTGTGCACGCAGTACGTAGCTGTTGAACTCGTAGTTGTTCCCCCTTCCCAGTGCCTCCGGTTCCTATTTCTACTAACATTCCCTTTGAGGGCTCCCTTCTGCTCATGCACACAATTCCATGGACGACACATCACTCATGCTTTTTCATCTCTTGGTTGTTAGTGATCACCGGTCGTGCCTATATATATATACACAAATATGTTGCTGAGACGCCAGCTGGTGGCACATGCAAATGAGCAACCTTTATTGAAATTCATTTACGCACCTTACAATCTGCAACATGATTCACTCTACCATGAATACGGAGATAGAGTCTTACTTTGTCATACCTACAGTACAATTGCGTTTATAGTCTGATTTCCAGGGCAGTTTCCATCCTTTATTTCTTTGTTCTGTGGTTACTTGTAGTTCCCATCCTTTATTCCTTCAATCTGAAATTACTTGCATCAGCAAATCTGTACTGATACATGGACTAAGAAAACCAATTAGCCGAGTCATGCTTTAACTTTACTAGGCCAATAAGGCCACAAGCTGGTGGGCAATTCTAGTTCTAGAATATAGTTTTCAAATAGGATTCATAATTAAAAAAAAGGATAGATATGTGTTAACTTTATCCAAGCAAGAACTCCTTTAGTTTAAACTAGCACAAAACTTCAGAATTCCTTTTAGATCATTAAACATTGTGAACTGTAAGCATCTAGCTAGGCCAGTACTGTGTCATCGCAGGGCTGATTCAGAAAAATTTCAATCCTTTATTTCCTCAGATTGTAGTTACTTGCATCAGCAAAAATAGTGCTATATAGAGTAATTAAAGCATTTCCTCTCTGTTGACTGTCGTGTCGTCATGCTTACTGAGCCAGTAATAATGTGGCATGAAATTTAACCAACCACTGGCATTGTATACTTGTCAACTATACTATCCTTTGAAAAAGTACAAATGATTTGTATCAAACTTGCTTAATATTTCCCAAGATATACTAAGGGCTACTGCTGAAATATCTTGCACCGGACGCTAGATTTAATTTTTGTCTGCAACGCCGAGACGAAGATGAGCGACAAATAGACAATGCTATTTCCCATCTCCATTGTTAACTCTCATTTCTATCAAGTTCAGCCTAACTGCACAAGAACCAGCCCCTTAGCAAGTTCTGATGATCTCTGAAGCCACAAAACATAAATCTGTAATACCAGTCCAGGCCACATGCTAAGAACTCGACCAGACTTCGTGATCCACAAGAACAGCCTCTTCCTCGCGTCACAATGCTTCAGTCAACGCTGACTCAAGATATCGGCCTTGATCAGATCATACTGGAGGTTGATAACCAAGAGCTAGCGAATTTGTTGGAGCAGCCATCGTCGTTTCGGTCCTCAGTGGGAGGCCTTTGTTTCGATATTTCAGAGCTGGGCAGGAGTTTTAGAGATTTTAAGGTTAGGTGGGTGAGTAGGGATGCCAATTCGGTCGCACATATCTGTGCCACGATGGTTTCACCCATAGAACGCTCATTTTTTTGGATTGATTCTGTACCGGACTGGCTAGTTTCCCTAGCAGCCGTTGATTGTACTCCTATTATGATTTCATGCAAGCTCTAGGATTACTCAAAAAAAAATGCTTCAGTCAACGCTCAGAGTATGTTCCTCATGTGTCGCGACGCTCCAGCTAAGGCTCTTCCTCGACGCTCCTTCGGAGGGAACAAGCACAAAAAAGAGCCCACGCCATGAGGGAGAAGATTTCCTCATCCGTAGAGGTGAAAATAGTACTTCCCCGTCTGGGTGTGACATTTGGAGATGCTCCTTCTCAGCTCAGGAATGACTGGCTGCCTCATACTAACATGTTGCTGTTCCCGTCAACCTGGTGCCTCTCATTCCTATTCCAACTCCCATTTCCTTCCAGGGCTCCCTTCTGCTCATGCAAACAATACCATGGACGACATCACTCATGTTTTTCCATCTCTTGGTTGCTAGTGATCACCGGCCGTGCCTATATATACATAAACACATACGTTGCTGAGACACAGGCAGTGTTGGTGGCACATGCAAGCAGCAAGTTAATAGATTCAGGCACGTTACAATCTGTAACATCATTCACTCTACCATGAATACCAAGATAGTGACATACTTACATACATACAGTACAATTGCGTTTATAGTCTGATTTGGCCATTTGGGTCCTTTATTTCTTCAGCCTATCCTTACTTGCAGTTCCCATTCTTTATTCCTTCAGTGTGACATTACTTGCATCAGCCAAGTTGTATACATGTACTGATACGTGGAGTAAGGAAAACAATTGCCTTCTGTCGAGTCATGCTAAATTAGTAGGCCAATAATGCCAACAAACTGGTATAGGCGTATGGCATGAAATTCAAGTTGACCTCTACTTATTATCCTTCCAAGCAGTAACAATGATTTATATAGGAATTGTAACATGTACAATGAGGACTCCACCGCAATATAGGACATTAGACCAATTGGACGGCCTAACAAGGAGCAACATCAACACCGCCACAGAAGCCGCATCTCGCGGGCCTAGGGCGCTGCCCGCGCACGGGAGAGGAGGCTGGGGGCGCAGCCCCGCCGTCGTCGTCTACGGAGATCGCCACGTCCTCTAGACAAATGAAGAAATTATAAATAAGTAAAATAGCAAACGGAGGATCTGCAGGATCTCCGATTGCTTAGAGGCTAAGTCTTACCAGGACTATAAATATGAGCCACATTGTACTCGATTCAATAAAGAAAAGACTTAAGGGTCTAACTCTTTACCCTAGCTCTCTAGCTCTCTCTCTCTCTTTCTCCCCACATGCGCCTGCGCCACCTCCACCACTAACCTGCCCTAGCACGCCGCGCAAGCCAGCGCCGCCGTCGCGGCCTCGCCACCGGCCACCCCTATCCCTGCATGGCGCGACCACCACGCCATCGGCCATTGCCCTTGGCTGCCCTCGCCACCGCCCCCCTCCCCCCAGCTCGGCCCCTGATAGCTGGTATTCAGAGACCGCGTCGATCCTTCGGGCATCCATGGCCGCCACAACCACCATGAACGCCGCCATCACGAAGGGAGAGTTCACAATCTTCGCCACCAATGTCAATAACAGCTTGGAGGAGATCCACGCCATAATCGCAGGTAGAGTACAAGAACTCAAAAATTTCTTCCTGCAGCAAGAGAACGCGGTCCAAATCAGATCAGATCATGACGCTGCCGGCAACACCCACCAACCGTTCGACAACAAGCTCACCAAACTGGATCGGCGCATCGCGACCAAAGACGCCGAGAGGGCACACCCCAATGACAACAGCAACACCATCATCAACGCCGTGAGCTGCCTACCCCAACATCCATGACGCCACCGTCACCAAGGTCCAACCTAGATTGGATCTGAGCGCACCATAAACAACAATAACGATTGCGACTAAGTGTCGCCAACTATGGCCACACCACTAGGCATATTTGCCCTTGTCACCGATGCCCCCAATGTCACATCAACAACGCCACGCACCAGTGACAAATTCACCACCAACGTCCACCAGTTGTTCGGTGAAAAGTTCGACTAGTCTAACCAACATCTCGCGACGCAAAAGGCTGAGAAGATACGTTCCGGCATCACAAAAACATCATCCCCAACACTGCAAACATCAAACACGCCGAATCCGATGACATCACCAGCACCCAAACCAGATCAGATCTGGACTCATCACTGACAACCCTGTTGTGCAGAAACAATGTGTTGGAGCCATCTCCGACAATGCCTCCGTCAACAACAACATGGCGGAATCACTCTCATCTCAAACCACGGGGATCGTCAAAGATGTAACAAGCGAGCCCCTCAAACCACCATGAGCACCATGGTTGGTTTTGCTCATGGTTCCAAATCAGCTTGTCTACAACAACAAACATGCCAACCCCAACAATAGTGACAGTAGCATGTTGCTACATGGAGTTACAAGTGGGATCGTGCTCAGTCCAAGGGTTGCACAACCAAAACAAGCAGAACACCATCTTCTACAATCAACAATCAAAAGAGATGTAACATCTATGGCGCGCCTCCAATTTTTGCTCCCTCCTCCAGCAGCATATCCTGAAGTGGCACCGTCTATGGAAATCGCCACATCATCTAGACAAATTAGGAAATTAGAGATAAATAAAATTGAAAATGGAAGATCCGCAAGATCTCCGATTGCTCAGAGGCTACGCCTTGCTAGCACTATAAATACAAGCCGCATTGTACTCGTTTCAATCAAGAAAGGACTTAAAGGCCTAACCCTTTACCCCTGCTCACCAGCTCTCTAGCGTTCTCTCTCTCTCTCTTTCTCCCCACGTGCACCTGCGCCGCCGCCACCACTGGCCTGCCCTAGCACGTCACCCATGCCAGCGCCACAGGCTGACCCTATCCCGCACACCGCCCCCACCACGCCTCCGGCCACCGCCCCCGGCTGCCCTCGCCGCAGCCCCGGGCTCGGCCCCTGATAGGAACCTTGTTAACTTCTATACCATGATTTATATATAAATCTTGCTTAATTAATTTGTATATCATACAAACAACTAAAGAGTGCTGAAATATTTTCCCATTAGATGCCAGTACATTCATTTTTTGTGTGTGATTATTAGTCTTGATCCAACCTAGCTTTTATATTGCCCCCTTCATTTTTGCGGTATTTTTAGGATTAATTAGAATGGTACCATTACAATATTCACGGATTGGAGTTGAAGAAACACCATTTTAGTTCACCAATTCTGAGATAAATCTATACCTGAAATATGTCACTTTATACGTCTCTCGTGGCCTAGGCTAGCTGAGCCAGTAATAATGTGAGAACTGAGAACACAAGATACATTCCAATTTCACGACAGGTGAGCACAAAAACAAGCACAAGAACAACGACGACAGTAGAAGAAAGCATGATGAATAATGGCTTTTGCGGGCACTTATCAAACTACCCGGATGCATGGAAGGAAAAATCACTGCCGGATCCACCGGCTTTGCCGAGGGCCCGACGCACTCGGCAAAAGTCAGAATCCAGTCGGCAAAGCCTTTGTCGACTGCATTCCATGTGACAGTCGGCAAAGGTGAGTCGGCAAAGCCTGCCTTGGCAAAGAAATCTTTGCCGACTACCACGCGGCGGGCAGTCGGCAAAGACTTTGCTGACTGCCAAACTAGCACTCAACAAAGGAAGCGGCCCCCCGTCGTCTGGCGGCTTCTTTGCCGACTGCTGACATGGCAGTCGTAGAGATTTTTTTTTATTTTTTCAAAAAGTCTTTGCCGAGTGCCAGGACCGACACTCGGCAAAGAGATTTTATTTTTTTTAAAAAAATAGTCTTTGCTGAGTGCCGGCTCTGGCACTCGGCAAAGCCGAGAAATCTTTTTTCTTTTTTTCTTTTTCCACATATATCTCAGCAGAAAAATCACACACACATACACACACAGACACACACACTATATATATACGGCGAGGCTAAAATGCAACAAGGTATATTTGCTATAGCAAATGCACGGACCCTATCCACGCAGCACCGTACGCGCAGCAACCACCCTGCAGTCACTGCGTGGGCCGGCCCAGCAACCGCCCCCCGCAAAGACGCACCCGGCCGTCCGCGTCAGGCATGTACGCAACGGACCCGTAGTCACGCACCAGCCCCGCCCCGTGGGCCAGCCACCCAGCAGTACGCGCAAACCAATTGCAACACCTTGTGTTTCGCATTTGCAACCATGATTATTGTCCAGTTGCAACTCGTACATACGTACGTACGCAGCAGGCAATAGAACACGGTCGATCCAATGTGTCTTAACCATCAAGTAAGAAAGGAACCAGACAAAATTCAAACAAAAAAGACAAAGGAAAAAAAATCCCCCAAACCCCCTCTCGGCCTCTCGCAGCAACGGCGCCGCCGCCGCCGCCGGATCTGCGCCACCGCCTCCACAGCCTCAGATCTCGTGAGATGGTGCCATCACCGTGGTCGCTCATCAAGGCAGGATCACAATCCGTAGTGATCCATGGGGAAACTGGGGCGATATTCGAGGAAGCCCTGGCTAATCTACTCGCGGTGGCGACGGAGAGGCTCAATGCATTGGCTCGAGCTCGTCGCAGAGATCCTCGGCCGTCGTCGGACCCCAGGCTTCCATAGCCTTTGTCAAACCCCAGGATTACCCCATCGTCGTCGATCCCAATGCTTCCACCGCCGTCGTCGACCACCATGCTTCCCCCGCCGTCATCGACCCCCAGACTTCCCGCGCTGACAATAGCTATGAATCAACCAACTACCCCAATTTGGATGCACAGATTTGCTGATCCCCTCCAACATACCAGCACAATCACGCCGCCGGTGACATTGGCACCCGAGGACATGATCACCCCTGGTGCCGACCAGCTATTCTACCCGGTAAAAAACACCCACTCAAAACTCCCCTGTATGCTGAGACTTGTTTGTTTTCAAATCAATATACTGTGAATGTGACTTGAATGATTCAATTTACTTGTAATTAGCTGATTCATACTGTGATTTGTGTGGTGCCTACATCCCCTCAATGCACATGTATTGACACCTGATGATTGCATCAATTGCGCTCCATGGATCTAAAAAATAAAAAAACCAATTGCAAACATATACATGGTTGCAATTGCAACATGAATAACAGAGAAAATGCAACAAAATGTACCTGCACAATTATCCAGTGATATGTTTGCATCATTCCATGGAAGAACAATCTACCACATGTTTAATACAATTGAATTTACATGGGATTAGATGATTGAAAACTGAAATTCGTGTGGTGGGTGCACCCCCTCCATTACATGTATTGCAACACATGATGTATGATTGAATTGATTGCACTCCATGGATATGAAAAATAAAAAATAAGCAAAACTGATACATGTTCACAATTGCAACAACAATGAAAAGACAAACTGCAACACATCATGATTGTATGTTTTCTTTTTGTCAGGAAACAACTATACTTCCTGTGTTTGTGCCAAGAGAGGGGCAGCAATTCCCCACAATGAATGATGCATACACATTTTACAATGATTATGCACAGATGGCTGGTTTCAGTATAAGGACATCAAGAACCAGCGAGCAGACAAAACATTGGGTATGCAGCAGGAAGGGGAAACTTACAAGGAAAAACAAGGAAGAGGAAGCATAAACAGAAAAGGGATCAAAAAGATGCGGCTGCCCAGCTTATGTGAAGGTGAAGAAGGTTCCAAAGCTAGATTACTGGTACTTTGACCACGTGGAGGAAGCACACAACCACAAGCTTGAACCATCTGCCAGGATGACAAGATACATGCATGCCCACAAGCATATGGCAGAAGGAATTAGTGACTTGTTCAACATAATGACAAGGAACGGATGTCCACATCAGGCAGTAGAATGTGATGTCGGATCTGTAATGGGGTTTCATAGAGAAGGACATAAAAAACATGTATGTGCTGCATATTTCCTTTTCTAACCTCAATTGCATCATGTCACATATCTGAATTGCAACATTCCACATATCAGAATTGCAACATGAAACATCTGACTGAACATTTTGCTAACAAAAACTAGCCTATATGTTTTAAAATGTTCACAGGAAGGCAGAGAAGGCTAGGGAGGATAGGGAAGATGATCTGAACAAGCTTCTGTAGTTCTTCAGAGAATGCAAGGAGAGCAATGAGTATTTCTACTGGGATGTGGATGCAGATCCTAAAAGTGGAGTAATCAGGAACATATTCTGGAGTCATGCCAGCCAGAGAGCTGAATACAATGATTTTGGAGACGTGATCACCTTTGACACAACACATAAAACCAACATCAAGAAGATGCCACTGGCAATGTTTGTTGGAGCCAACAGTAACCTGAAGAACATGATATTCGGGCAAGCACTAGTTGGTGATGAATCGAATTGGCTCATTCAAATGGTTGTTTGAAACATTCAAGAGATGCATGCGAGGAGTGCAACCATCTGTTATCCTGACAGGTGAGCCTAATCTTCTTTTCAAAAAAACAATAATTGCAACATTTGAAAAAAAATGTATAGTTGCTACAACAACATGCCACTGTGCATGTTGTTGATCCTGTTTCCCCCCTGTTTTCTGTATTTTGTCAGACGAAGATCCTGCAATGAATGTTGCAATTGAGAAGGTCTTTCTCAAGTCTAAACACAGAAACTGCCGCTGGCACATTATCAATCCTTGGGAGTATGAGTTGGACAAGCGTACGCGGAGCATAAGAAGGAAAATTTGAAGGAAAAATTTGAGTCATTGCTAAACTATCCACTGGGCCCAACGCAATTTGAAGCTGAATGGCAGAAACTTGTTGAGGAGTTTGGCATTGCTGATCATCTTGCCATTAGAGCCCTGTGGGACAAGAGGAAGAGGTGGATATCTACTTATTTCAAGACGATGTACTGTGGTAGGATGACATCAACGCAGCGATCAGAGAGCCAAAACCGGGTGCTGAAAGATGGCTATGTTAGTGAAAGCACCAGCCTGCACATGTTTGCCAAGAGGATGCTAGAGTCACTGCAGCATGCGGACCACACGAACGCAGGAGAGACATATTATGCACAGGTAAACACAAAAATAGAACCAAAAAATAAAAAAAACATGCAATTTGCAATACTTATTGTTCCCCAGTTACAACACAGTACAAATTATAATTGCAAACAAAAGACAAACATACTAACAAAAAAAAAGAATTATGCAGGCTAAGGTGGTGCGGGCTTGCAAAGCTAAATTTGATGAGCAGCTAAGTAGAGTGTACACTAGAGCAGTATACCAACAATACAAGAAAGAGTACAACAACAGCACTGCGTTCCTAATTCGCCCTGATCTAGACCCACGGGTGACTAATGGCTAGCTGGTCAAGCATGAACAAGGAGGAGGAAGTTTCTGCTGGGCAACACATGAGTTTAGGGTTATTGCTGATAAGGACAAGGGTATATACAGATGCGAATGCATGCAATGGGAGCACACAGGTATGCAAAAAACAATGAGATCTGAAAAAAGGAAAACATATTTGATCAAACATATAATTGCAACCTCGTGGACACTCGGTTGCAACATGTATAATACACAATTACTGACATGTACATCTGTTGTTTTTATAAAAAACTTGCAGGTCTGTTCTGCATGCATATCATAAGAGCGTTCACCCACCTGCAGGTCAGGACAATACCAGAGTTTCTACATCAAAAAAAGGTACACTCGTAACACGAGGCAAAATGTTACATGGGATAGGCATGACGGCGTACGAATTGGTCCAACAGCAAGCCAAGAATAGACCCGGAAGGGTGGGAAGTAGGTCAGATCGTGCATGTGAAGAGACAAATAGGCAGCTGCACAAAATCATACCAGGGATTGAAATGTTTCAAAGAAGCACGAAGAATGCTTCGTCAGGAAGTGGGCCATCGGCAATAAAAACAGTGGCAGCAACATCAAACCTAGACAATGAGAACACCACAGCTAATAGGTCACCAGGTAGTGGGGCGTCAGCAAATGCAAACACCACAGCTAATGGTTCATCTGGTAGTGGGCCATCAACCACTGGATCGATCGTTAGTGGTGGCACTGGATTGCAGCCATCATCATCGCTGTTGCAAAATGGATTGTTCCTGATTGAACCGCCCGTAGCAAACACGAAAGACAGGGGGAAGAAAAGAAAAAATGAAGTTGAGACGCCACGTGATGGTAACCCATTCAGCACGTATGACAAGGAAAACTATGGAGAAAGGGAATGCAGCAGGTGTGGGGTCCGGGGTACGCACTACGTCATGACTTGTCCTCTAAACCCCAATCAAAGCAAAGCATCAGAAATGCGTCTCTATAAAAAAAGTGCTAAATCAAATGCTAAACCTCCAAGGAAAAGAGGACGGCCAAAGATGGTAAGGGGTCTGCATCAAGAAAGTGGTGTAGAGATTGCTGAAGTTGATGAAACACAAGCAAGCAGCTCTACGCATAGAGGGCCTGGAAGAGTGAGAGGAAGAGGATCAGCAACAAGAGGAAGTGATAGAAGAGCTCTGCGTGTGCAGCACGAGTAAAAAGTGCTGGGCCAAAAAGCAATAGAAAAGTTCCATTTTTGTTTCCTTCCTATAAAAACACTATGTGACATGTGTATATTATAAAAACCTCTACAAATTAGAGCTTACATTTGTATAAATTAAAAAATATATGATTACATCTTTGAAAGATATGATTGTTTGATTCTGAATAATTGCAAATTGCTACTTCTGGAAAAATAACAAATATGATGAGAATGCTGGCAAAAAGTCTCAGGGCCAAACATAATTACACACCTGTTGCAAACCATTTGCAACAAGGCATCCTATGCAATTGTGACTTATCTCGGTACGCAATTGCAACACTGACAATTGGTACCTGGTTAAAAAAACTTGCAACATGTTGTTTCTATAAAAACACCAAACATAATTAGAAAGCTGGGAAAAATTATTCTATACAACGGCACAAGGACAAAAACAATTCTAATCTCATATTCATACATAATTGCAACCCTAATGTGAAACATTTGTAACAGCCAAAGGAGGACAGTTGCAACTAGGTCAATTCACAATTGCAACATATGAAGCCTAAACTTTGTTGACGCTAGTAACCCTAATATCTTTGGACACTACTGACCCTAATCTCTATAGACGCTACTGACCCTAATCTCTGTGGACGCTACTAACCCTAATCTCTGTGGACGTTCAGATGAAACAAAAAGTAAACTATACTAGGAATTCCTCAGATCTACTGATAGTTTGGGGACACTACTGACCCTAATCTCTGTCGACGCTACTAACCCTAATATCTATTAATGCTACTGACCCTAATCTTTATCGACGCTACTGACCCTAATCTCTATGGACGCTACTGACCCTAATCTCTATGGACGCTATTGACACTAATCTCTATGGACGCTACTAACACTAATCTCTATGGACGCTACTGACCCTAATCTCTGTGGACGCTACTGACCCTAATCTCTGTGGACGCTACTGACCCTAATCTCTATGGACGTTCAGATGAAACAAAAAGTGAACTATACTAGAAATTCCACAGTTGGGCGACAACTTTAACCCTAATCTCTGTAGACGCTACTGACACTAATCTCTGTGGATGCTACTGACCCTAATCACTATGCACACTCACATGAAACAAAAAGTGAATTATACTAGGGAATCCACAAATGTACTAACATTTAGGCGACAACTTTAACCCTAATCTCTGGATGATACTTACCCTAACGCTACTGACCTAAACCATTTGCAACACATGGAAGAGACCCTATTGCAACCTGGTCAATGAACAATTGCACCATATGAACCATAATCTTTGTTGACACTACTGACTCAAATATCAGTTGACAATAGGGGGAGAGGCGTCCTGAACTCTAATCTCTTTCAACGCTATCAACCCTAATCTCAGATGAAGCCCAAAGTCTCTAAATACGTAACGAATAATTGCTAATCATAGTCAATGAACTACACACATATTGTAGGCTGTTTGCATCATGGTGTGTAACGTAATTGCAACCACGGTTACATAAGAATTGCAACAAGGTTAATTATTGTTAGCATAAAAGACCAATTCCGTACTCCACAAAGTTTTCTAGATAATTGATAGAGTAAAGCTTAAATAAAAAAATGAAACATAATGAATATGTACAACATATGCAGTAAAAAAACACTGCAAAGATAAGACACAAAAGCAACCTTGTTGTTAAATAACAAATCTGATGCATAAAAACTAGATGTCAACAAGGAGGAGATGCAATTTGTAACAATATCTGTCAACGATTACAACACGAGACCTAGAGGAGTTGCAAGTCATCACACATAGTTTTCACAAACTATTTACATACACAGATAACATCCCTCACAAAATGTGCACACTGCTGACAAATGTCAAAGAGATAGGAAACCAAAAACAAACAAAGTCCTAAAAATTCATCACTACTAGGAATCAAAATCTATCTTCCTTCCGCCAATCCTAAAGACATCAAGCTCGTCAGGGAGATCAGCCTGGTTCAGTTGATGAAACATCAAGTAGTGCATGAGCTCTAGCCTGTATATCATGCCCTTGAACTAAAAACACAACAGAAAAGAAGGAAAAAAATAACATGAGACTGCTAAAAATGATTACTAGAACATGCAAATCATATAAAAAATGTAGGGGCAGCAAAAGAAAAAGAAGGAAACTACTCACTGGATTGATATCAGCTTTCAACTCAAAGCCATCCCAAAATTCCATATATTTCCAAAGGAGAAATATACAATCATTAGGCCTAGCTTGTTTTGGGACATTGATGTATGGCGTGCCCCATCTGTCAATAATAGGGAATTTTTTCTTGCTAACCATCCTGAATCCAGCACTGATGATGGGGATCTTTTTCTTAATGGGACCATGGCGTGTTTCAAGGTCGGTTTCCTCCCACTCATAGTCAATGGAGTCCAGGATGTCAATCCGCTTGTGGATTGTATTGATGCAATAACACAAAAATGTTCGGCAACACATATTGGAAAAAATATCTGCATTCAGTATGATGCATCAGTTGAGTAGACAAAATAAAAAATAGTTGCTGTCTACAAATATTATAAACCATTTGCAACATAGGATGTGACACAATTGCAACCTGGCCAAGTAAACATTTGCAGGGGGATAGATACTAACTAGCTTTGCTATGGCAAAAGCAGGATAATGCTCCAATTCATGCTCAAGGCCCTTTCTTAATAAAATGAATTTCGGAGTCTCAGTTTTGCCATCTTTGGCATAGATGCCCGTAACGTCTTTTAGCGACTCCTGGAGAAATCAAAAAAATGCGACAAGATTAAAACAACATCTAATTTCCAAAAAAACAAGAAATAAGTGTGTGTGGGAGTTCAGTACAAACTCACATAGAAGCCGGTGGTGAGGAAGATCCGAAATCCAATTGAAGCTTGATTGTAGACAATATCATCAAAATGGAGACAATGCACAGTGAAATCTAGAATAGAAGTGTCTCCATCATGGTCATCAGCAAATCTGGTAAGTAGATCAGTGCCATCATAGGAGATCGAACGCTAAAATCAATCAGAACCATCCTGTGTAGTGGGCAGAAAACAGAATATGTTGCCAAATAAAAATCGACAAATCAGAATATAGGAAGCTAATTGCAAAAACTGATGTTTGCTATTTGAAACAATGATGTGTGAGTGATTACTCTTTTAGCTTCTCATCATCCTCTATCCTATTTCTCAAAGCTAGAGCCTTTGATAATGGAACACTCGGATGGCTGGTGGCAAGATCGAAAGGAGATTTGAACTTTTTTGGCCTATTCTTCAACCGCTCTCCCACATGTTTGTAGATCATCTTTTCAAATTCACTGAAGCTAGATTTCTCAGTTGCACGTTCCTCTTGAGACAAGCGAACAGGTGGGGTTAAGATCATAATGTCCTCGGGTGAATCCTGTAAAAAAGGTGGAGAAGATGTAGCTCCACTGGGCCCTGCCTCACCAAAAACACTAGTCATCAAAAAACCAATCTCTTGTTTAGCTTCTTCGCGCTTCTGACACAGCCAAGAATCATGTTCATCATGGTGCTCACGACGCTCTTGCTCCTCCTTCTTACGAACTGTGGCCCTACTGGGCCTGCCGGGTACCTTTGAAATAGCTTTGGTTCTCCCACAACGACCACCTCGAGGCTGGGTAAAAAAAATGGAAAAAAAATAGTGAGGTACAACCTATTAAAAAAAGGATATGTATATGCAAACAAACACAAAAGAAAAAAGAGTGCTTATGTGTGTTTGTGTCATAAATAGCTTACAGCAGGTGCCTCCTTTCTCCCAAGATTGGGAGGCTGTCCTGGCATGGATGCATCTCCAATATTGCTGGTTATGTTCTGCAGAATACCAATTGCAACAAAAAGTCAATCAAAGTTGCATAAAAATGCTATATGAATTACAATAGCATGAAAACAAAAAAATCTTGCAAACCTCAGGATCCGCCGTGTTTGCTGATGTATCTGCCCTAGTAGTATGTTGTGCGTTACTTGCAGTCATCAATGGAATCTCCATGGCAGCAGATGCCTCCTTTCTATGCGACTCATCTTTGAGAATGGGAGCCTATCCTGGCATAGATGCGTCGCCAATATCACTGGTTATGTTCTGCAGAATACCAATTGCAACAAAAAGTAAAATCCTAATTGCATAAATATGCTACATGAATTACTATAGTATGAAAAAACTTGCAAACCTCAGGAGCCACCGTGTGTGCTACCGAATCTGCCCTAGTAGTATCATCTGTGTTACTTGCGTTCATCATTGGAATCTCCTTGTCAGCAGATGACTCCTTTCTTTACGACTCATCTTCGAGATTGTTGGTATCTCCTTGCCTCGATGCGTCTCCAATATCGCAGTGTATGTCCTGTACAATACCAATTGCAATAAAGAGTCAATCCCAATTGCATAATAGTGCGACATGAATTACAACAATATGAAAACAATCATGTCACCTAACCATTGGGGTCAGCAACAAATCCAGAGCTTTGAAACTCGTTAATTATCTCGTCCAAATCAAGCGAACGACCATGGAATGCAGACGGTGCTAGGAGTAGATGAAAAATAAAACCATATATAAAAAAGAAACTCATAATGAATAAAGAATAAAAAAGAGGGGATTCATGGCAAGAATTACTTGATATGCCTTTGTCGTGGGCATGAACATTGCCACCACTTGACTCAAAGTTAGGTGGTAGTCGAATATCAATTGGAACTGCGAAGGATCATCACCTGATCCTCCACGTTGGTCTTTATCAACAGGTAACGCATCTGATGCTAATGTAAAAAACAGGGGAAAAAATAAAAATAAATAACAGTTTAATTTTGTAAATGAAACCAAGTACAACACAGATATGGTGGTAACTGCAGTATGAATAGATAATAAAATGTTACAAAGTATCAGGAGACTTTTCTTGGTAGCCAGATGGTTCAGCGTCTGCACGACGTTGATTTTCCTCAACAGATGGATGAGGGTCTGTGTCACACTCCACTTTTAAGGATAAAAGTAGAATGCATAAATAACCTTATATGCGCCCCAGGAACGGTCGCACATATAGAATGACAAATTACAAAGAGTATCATTACCCTGTTTATTACATAACGTACCAATATTTATTACAGAGTATTGCGCATAAACAATAAATAACTAAGATATCTTTATTGCGGAAGCTCCACACAGGGACACGTCAACTGGTGAACACCAAGACTAGTACTCATCGCGATAGCTCTCATTCCAACCTTCATCTGTTACCCATCCGGGATTTTTCCAATATTAAAAGTAAAGCAAGCATAAGTACACAACCATACTCAACAAGCATAACATGGGTTAATGAGGCTCAAATAAGCTGACACTGTTTGACTGCATTTAGCTTTTATAAGTTAATCATATTGAAGCATAGCATCAAGGTAGTGATAATTCCCATATTCTCATGATCAAAATAACATTAACCAGTGTGTAGCAATAACGACATTAAGATGCATACATTAACAATTTGAAAACCATTATCTTTTGTAAATGTGTCAAGGCCGCCCTAACCGAAGGGCACGGACAATATATTGATTTAAACTCTGATCAGAGGTGTACACTTTCACTGTGAGTCATGTTTTGCAACTGAGTGGACTTATAACTTTCAAACCACCACAAAACATATAAAGCCTCCTATAGGTTCTCCTAACCAATCAGAGATACGGAAATACCGTTGTGTTAGGAACTCCCCTTCCAATATGGCACACACCTACCCGGCTATACTCATAAGGACAGAGGCAGTCCTAAACCCCAACTTCTAGACCACCAACCAGCTAGAAAAGGGCCTACAAGTGACTAGAGCCAGAGCCATATAGCCCTCACAGCTGTACGGATTCTCCATGATAAATCACTTACAGACAAAAGTCCATGTTTATTAAAAGTCATCATTTTCGTTGATAGCATAACACACATCAAGTTATAGGATCATGATCATTAAAGCACTAGCATCATAACTACCCAATGCAACCCAAAAGGTTCAAGAATTCAGGATATCAAAGCTAGTTATAATTTCTAGGTCATCAAACGGACACATGCATATGAATTGTTATTTATAGTGAATAGGTAACAAGGATAGTCCATGCTATACTTGCCTTGATTCACAAAGTCTTGCTGATCCTGCTGATCCCCAAAATAGATTTGCTCAGCAAAAACCTCACCGTCTGAACTCGACATTAACAATCAACACCAGACAATCCAATCGAGCATACATACACAAAGCAAACAAAGAACTATTAGAGGAACAGTACATCAATGTCATCAAAACAGAATAAAAAGTTTATAAAACTATTCTACTCACTTCTACGATCACATAGACGTCAAGTTCACTGAAAACGGAGTTATAACGGAGAAGTTACGAATTTTCAAAGATTTCCTATAGATAAATAAATACTTTAAATATAGGCTAAAAATATAAAGTTTCCAAAATACTTCAAAAGTAGTACCACTGCGTAGATTATGAAATTATGAATCTAACAAAATTTGAACGGACCAAATCGGAGTTAAAACGTAAAAGTTATAAGCTTTTAAAGATAATGGCAAAACTGTAAATAGTTGAAAATGTATTCTGAACTGAAAAGGAAAAATACGTTTTCAGAGAAGAAAACGTATTCTGGAAGCTATTATAAAGAAAATACGCTTTCCAGTGGACAAAACGTATTATAGATCTGTTAAGCAGGAAATACATTTTTCTACAGAGAAAACGTATTATGCTGGATACGCCAAGGACTCTTAATTGAATAAGTCAAACCCCAGGGGTTTTTGGCAAATCTGCCATGCGAAGGCTTACGGTGTAATTCTGGCCGTCCGAATCAAAACCGACGGCGCAGATCTATCCGGCCAGTCGGCCTCGCCGGGGAAGAACCCGACGCGGCAGCTGCCATTGCCGGCGGCGTACGGTGCTCGCCGGAGAAAATGAATCAGGCGGTTCCGGCCACCATTTGCAACGGGTCTGGTACCAAACGAACGGGGAGCTTACACCGCGCTCACCTAGCAGGTCGATGGAGGCCGAGGGGTGTTGGAGTCGGCGGACGGCTTGGAGAGGCGGCCGGCGACGAGCTGCGAACGGGGACGACTCGGGTTAGGCAAAAATTACGCCAAAAGAAACAAACCAATGCGCTCAGGAGACCAAGGAAAGACTTGCCGACCGGTTAATGGCAAAGATGAACCGTCGGTGGCGGGGAATTTGGAGTTTTGGTGGCCGGCGAAAGAATCGGCGGCGGCTAGGGTTCGCGTCGGCGCGGTGAAACCGAGGGCGGCGCTGACTTAGGGTTGCGGGTAGGGATTGCGGCACGGAGTCAAGGCTTATATAGCCCGAAGTCATGGCTCAGGCGGCCGATTGCGCGGGGACGATGCGGGTCAGACTCGGGCTCACGGCCAAGTCGGAGGAGGACGATGGCGATGCGGGGCCCGCTGGTCAGTGTCAGGAAGGAGCGGACGCGGACGACGCGATTGTCGTCTTGATGGGCTAACAATCTCAGCCCGAGAAGGAGCGGGCGACGCGCTGCGCTGCTGTGGGCTGCTGGCCCAGCAATGAAAGAGGGCCACGCAGAGAAGTGAAACAGGCCGAGAGCGGAGAGGAGGAGCGGCCCGCTGGTTGTTGTTGGGCTGCCAGGCCGAATTGCAGGAAAGAGAGAAAGATAAAAAGAATTGGTTTTCCATTTATTCAAACTCTTTTTCAAATGGGTTTTTGAATTCAAATTCAAATTCAAACATCACACAAGAAAAGTATGCACCAGCATGAATGCTCAAGCATATTTCTCCCATGTTGCAACTTCATTTCCTAAAAAAATTATTTTGCCATTTATTTATCCACCAAAAATCATTTTGACTATTTATATATATATTTTTGAAAATGGAAAACTAGGGTGTTACAGTCTGTAACACTAAAAAACAAAGAAAATATAAGGTGAAAATAGTTAATGTTGTATGACCCTAGCCCATGGTAAAAAACATATGCCATGGTGAATACAAACATGAAAAAAAGATACTGGTGTTTTCCTCCATTCCAACAAAGGAGGTCGAGAACTAGCTCCAACATCTACACCTTCTCCAGCATCTTGTTGGCTATCTCTATCTTTGTCTTTAGACCCTTCTCCAGCATCTTGTTGGCCATCTCCATGTTTGTCTTTAGACCCTTCTCTAATATCTTCATCTTCATTTCCTTGGCCAAAACCATCTCCATAATCTTCAAGAATAACATGATCTTCGAAACAAGCGTCTCCGGTAGTTTGTCCTTCTACTGATGCTGCCAACCAAAAAAATTGTAAGCTTATATGCCTCTGACCTATTGCAACACATATAAGGAGATAATTGCAACATACGGAGAATAAGGATCACAACATGAAACATAAAGTACCTAGCGGCGGTTGCGAAGTCGGGATATGCCCTACAGAAATTCCTTGTTCTAAAGCATCTTCTTGGAAACCTGCTGCATTAGATTGATCATGATGACCAGCAGATTTATCTCCTGCTACATACAAAAAAAAGGGAACAAAAAAATAAAAGATTGAGAATGACCAATTACAACGCTGCTAAAGAAGGTAAATTGCAACCTGAAAAAGAATGAGAATGACAAAATGCAACAAAAGTACCTTCATCACCTGCTGATGTGCGTTGACCTTGATCAACAACTGATTTAGCTGCTGCTGCATTCAAAAAGAAAATCAATCAGATAATTGAAACAATTGAAACACACATTAATAGAAATTGCAATGTGAATACAATTGAAACTGCAACAAGAAAAAAATACTTGAACTTGCAGCTTTCTTCTTATTCTTCTGTCCCCTCCTACGCTCATTACAAGAAGCATTGTCAGCCTAAGCATCGGCAAGCAGCTTCTGCATAGCGCTGAAGCACTCATGATGAATTTTTGCCATCAGCGCATTGGCGGAAGTAATGTACTTAACAGCCTTGCTCATGTAGGACTGGGCCTTGGTCGTACTGTCATCAAACGCCTTCAAAATCTTGTGCGCCTCTGCCTTCCTACTTATTCCAACAATATCAACAATGCCCTGACCAAAATCCGCACTAAAGCTAGGGTATTGGTGTAGAACAGGAACCTCAATATCCAGGCAGCATGCCCGCTAGGGACATGATGTGTGCCAGGAACATCAGCTAAAGTACCAGTAGCATAAGAAGTTCCTTGGGGAGCAATAGAAGGGCAAGGAGTAGCAGTGCTAGGGGGAGGACCAGTAGTTCCAGAGGAAGGAGCACCAGCAGCAAGGCATGAAGCAGCAGTGGGAGGGTGAGGGGCAGCGACAACAGCTGGAACAAAAGCAAAGGGATATAACATGTGGCAATGAGGCTTTTCAACTGCAAGTTTGGTTTAAAAAATTGAAGATGGTTATCAGAAATGTAAAATCACATACTAGATGAAAAAATAAGAAGAAAACTGATTATAGGTAGCTTACCATGAGGTTGTCATACTAAGTAGCATCACCTACAACATCTCCCCTTATATCCAACAATGAAATTTGATCAATGGCATCAGAAGTCAAATAAGCACATCGGGGCAAAAGGAATGGGTTTAATTCTAGATCTACATCTAGACCATGCTTCAAGTAATCGACATATAGCATCTGCATATATAAAAACAACAGGACCACAAATTACTAAATGGAGGATATAATTCCAATTGCAAAAAACAAAAAGAAAACAAGGTTGCTAATAATGCCATGACCCAATTGCAACTCACTGCCATTCAAAATAAAAGGTCAGTTGCAGCAAAGCAGTAAAACAAAAATCAGTTGAATAGCATATAATTGTGAACCAATTGCAACTATAACAACACAACAGCTACAACCAAGACTGTAAGCTAGTTGCAACTCTTGCAATAAATGAAATTATTGTTCTAGAAACTAATACACAAACAAGAATGACTACAAAAAGCCAATTAATGCACAAAAAGATATCGCAGCCTAAAATAGGTGCTTGAATGCCCTTTTTTGCGAAATCTTTTTTGTACAAACGTGCAGCTTTCCAAAGGTTCTCCACTACTGCCTTGCACCAGTTAATGTTGCCAATATTTTCAAGATCCTCAGTATAACTCACATCCTCAAGCCTGATCTTAGTATCGGTGTTTGAGAAGAGTAGGGCTTGGAATACACCCATAAAAAAATGCCCTGAGACCCAGATCCCCTTTGAGCTTCTTCTTCTTCAGTGCATCCACAATATCAGGAATTGTGATACCCTTTTTTCAAAGGTACTGGGAGAGATTAGTTGTCCCAACTGAGCACACTTAATACGAGCTTCAGCATCAGTCAAGGAAGGTGGGTCGCCGCCAAGTCTTGAAATCTGGAACATACACCAAATAGCATGCTTGTTGACTGCAATCTCTTTACCTCCACCAAGCTCTAATTTCATAGTTTCTAGGTTGAACCTCTGCATAAGCCATATCAGCAATTTCCTGTCCAGATAGCTCGGTTTGAATTTCAGAAGTTTGCCAAAACCCTTTGCAATTACTTGATCTTCGAGGTCTTTATTCAAAGCTAGAGCTTGAAAAGGTTCTTGAATTTTGGCAGGAGAGCATCGAAGAGACTGAGGGTTCTTGCAGCGCATCTTCTGGTCGCCTACATCCACTGTATTACCGTCATTACTAGCTTCACCATGAGCAGCAAACTCAGCATCATTATGAGGATCAAAATCTGAATCTTGTGCAAACTGTCCTTCCTGTTCTTCATGTTGTTCACTCAAAGGGTTGGTTTAGGGGGGGACTAGGTAGATGTAATTTCCTCTTCCTTTCCTTCATCGCTTTTTCTCCGGAGGAAGAAATCTAGGGGAATGCCGAGGGGGCTCATTGCCCTGACCAGCTGATGCATTCCCTTCTGTGGCCATTATAACCACTACCATTAAAATTAAAAAAAGTTAGTTGCAACAAATAGTAACAAAAAATTCAGTTGAATTGCATACAAATGTCAACCAATTGCAACTACAATAGCCTACCAGTTACAACTCATACAGTAAGCTAGTTTTGAACAACACATTGCAGCAAACATAAAAGATGATACAAAATTCAGTTGAATTTCAAATGGCAATGCATTATCAACAGTGCATTTCACCAACAAAACACTAGAAATCAACACTCACATTAAATAAAGACAGTTGCAGCAACATTAACAAAAAATCACATCAATTTCAAATGAATTGTCAAACAAGTACAAAAAAAGTCAAGTTATATTCATGTGTAGAATTGTGTATCAATAGTGCATTACAACTATATAGAAGCATACTAGACAATTGTTCAAACAGTGAGAAAAACATGGGCAGTAGAATTACAAATGAAAATTGTGTACTAATTGCAACTAGAACTGCCTATCAGTTGCAACAAGGATAATAACCTAGTTAGACACATAAGAATACAACAATGTAAGATAACAGTTGGATTTCTAATTAAATTGTGGACCAATCCACAACATACAGCATATGGCAAACAAAAAAAATCATGTTCCATTAATGTATAGCATTGAGTATCAACAGTGCATTTCAAATATGTAGAAGCATACATAGAGAATAGTCCAAACAAAGAAAAATGCATGGGTAGTTGAATTAAAGATGATGTATTAGTCAACCATTTGCAACTACTCCATCCTACCAGTTGCAAGTAAAATAATAAGCCAGATCACACAAGGCAAACAAAAAATAGCGAATTACAAGCAACTGTAAAATTCAACCATCCACACCTCAAACTGCCTAATCACTCTATTCTCCGTCCATAGGCATCAAATCCGCATTCAAATCAAATCCACATTCAAATCGACGCTAGATTTCAGTAGGTTAGGGAATTAGAGAGGACTTACATAGAGAGAGATGAGGAGAGGCATGAAACCGATAGCGACGCTCAAAGCCGACGAAATCGACGGGAACACCTCAACACGGCGACGCTCGAACCCTAGGTCAACAACTCTGGCAAGTGCGTTGTTGTAGCCCACCAATAGACGAGTGGGCTAAACACCGCCGAGCGCGTCACACCAAATCCGAGCCCAATAGTGGCGGGGCAGTGGAAACGCGATGGAGTGGCGGAATCATGGAGCAGCAGTAGGAAATACCGGTGGAATCATCACGGTTAAGTGGGGTTTTCTCGATGACAGCAAACAAAAACCACCACGACGTAGCGGAAAATGAAGGAGAAAGTGGAAATGGGGGATGCGGGAGGAAGTGGAGACGGCTAAAACGGCGGCTGAGGTGGCTGTGCACAACGCAATAGCGGCGGTTCCGTCGATGACGCAGCGGTGGAACGGCTCCTGGCTGAGAGACTGGAGGCAGTTTCAACGGGGAGAGGAGCGGAGGCGAGAGGAAGTGGAGACGGCGTTATGGAAGCGGGCCTGAGCAGGTGGATTAGGACGGGCGCGTGCAGGTCACAGGCGCGTGTGGGTAGGCCGGACCTATTGGAGAGCGGGGATACCACTACGCCACTCGGTTGGTATGTGCCTCGGTCGGTCGGTCGAACGGCCTGGGTGCATTACGTATGGAGAATGCACCCTGGTGCAATATAGATATATATAAAGCACAAATCCACATATATATCACATGCCATAACAAATCCGAGAGCCTGCATGCCATAACAAATCCATCCACATTTAAGTCCAACATACATAACAAGTTCATCATGTCCAACATCCATCACAAAGTCCATCACAAAGTCCATCACAAGTAAACAAGATGTACCTACAATGATCCAGCTCCCCAATGGCCATGAGAGTGTGAAGAGCCCCCACCTTGCCACCCCGGCCACCCCTGCGACGCTGAGGCATGAGACAGTGCTGAGGAGTACATCCAGGCCCCGAGCTGCTGCTGAGGCTCAGGAGCGCCACCTGCCCACTCGTCCTGCTGAGGATGAGGAGTTGCGCCACCTGACCACAGAGACCACCCGTGCTACGAAGGCAGAGGAGCAGCGCCAACCGGCCACTCATGGCCTAGAGAAGGGCTAGCTGGTGGAGTTGGGTTTGAACCCGCCGACTGTGCCTACACAAAGGAGAAGTGATCTCATTAGTTTCTACAGAATGGTTGCACAAGCCAAAACAATAGACAAACATATATACTCACCGGAGTCCCTAAATGGCCAAGAATAGGGGGTGGAGCAAACATCAAGGCAGGCAACGGAGGCAAGAAAACACCAGGGATGTGAATTCTCTAAAAGAAGCTGGCAATGTCCTGCATCTGACACTGTGAGTACTGCTGGACAGCCTCCATTTGGAGCGCCATCTCTTGCTGATGGGCCTCCTGTCGGGCTACCACCTCCTGCCGATGGGCCTCCTGCGCGGCACACAACTCAGCCAGCTCAGACTATAATATTACACCCGCGATATTTAAACAATGCAAAAGAAAAGGTACATATGTAAAACCAATGAACGACGAATGAAACTTTAGTTACCCGAACCGCCACCCACATCTGCATGGAGCTCGGCTGCCGAGGTCGCATGGGGGCATCGTTGGAGGTCTTGCTGCCTGATCGACGAACCTGACGAAGGGTGGGAACGGTGGCCAGGTCGATTGCGCTGTGGGCAATAAAGTATCGGTTGTGCTGCTTCCCTCCTCCCATCCTCATCAGGATGTCTGTATCCAGGGGCTGGGTGGTAGGATCGTAGGTGTTGCCATGGTGCTTGCGAGCTGCCTTGGTGTACTAGACCATCTTCTCGTAGGTGTTCGGGTTGGTGTACGCGTCGGCCCCTTTCGCCAGGTTGTAGACGTTGTTCATGTCTATCGCTTTGCCCTTTGAGACAGGGCATAGCCCTAGAACTCATTGATCACCTGCCCACCATGCGACTGGGACTATGAGGAAAACACAAGGATGATTACACATAATGAGAATGAATAAATAAATAAATCAACAGAAGTGTACTCATGCATCCATGTACCCTCCGAGGGGCGGCTCCCTTGGTGGTGTGCGGGCCCTATCCTCACCTTGGCATGTCCCCATTTTTTTCTGTGCTACTCATACGACTCCAATTTTTTCCACTTGTCCACAATAGCCTCCCAGCAGTTCATGTGCATTTTGCCCCAATCAGCAGGAAACTGCATGACAACATGCATTTGACATGTCAGAAGATGAATCAGAATTAATGTTTTCTACTTATTTTTTATGGAAGAAATCAGAATTAATGTTTCCTACTTACCTGGAGGTAGATCTCCTTGGTAAGGTCGGTGTCGGGGTAGAGGATCATCTCCCTTGCTTGTGTCTTCAGCAGCGACTGGCGAAGCACGTCGACATAGTAGGTGATGCCTGGAGGTGCACCTCGTAGTACATGTCCTTGAGTCGCTCCATGCAGACCTTTTCCTACAATTGTGATGCCTCGACCTCTTTCCCCGGCTCGCACGTGAACCACTCCTGCATACAGATATCATGTATCATTTGATTATTTCAAGAATGTCCAACGAATGTGTAGTATTGACAAAGCAGTGCGATGAAGACTCACCCAGAACTCCCTCTTGATCTTGGTCGCAATGGGGACATCGTTTGCGTCCTTGACATTGAAGAAGTCCCACCACTTTCAGGGCGACAATTTGGTCCCATCGTGGGTGACAAGGCCAGGGTAGTGCTTCTTAATTAGGAGGGCCAGCATGCCAATAGGATGGCATGAACTAACCCCCTGCACACGCTTCTAGTTACTGCATGAGTCATTAAGATGAATTGTTAATCTAAAGTTCAATTTTAAACATGTCATATGAATAAGTCATGAAAACATGATGGTCACTTATGTGTCACCATCGGATTGAATCATCGGACGCTGGTCTGGCGCGAGCGATGCTAAAGGGAGGCGCGTGATCCCGCGCTGGTAGAACTTGCTCGAACCTAAGGAAGCAATCTCCCCTGGTGTCACCTCGCCTCCGTCGGCCTCGCCCCAATCCTGCTGGCCCCCATCCTGCTCGCCCCCGTGCTGCCAGCCCCCATGTTGCGATCCCCCATGCTGCTCACCCCTTTCCACCTCGTCCTGCATCTGCGGTCGTCGTCGTCCACGCAAAACAGCTGCCTCGTCGACGGGCGACGTTCACGGGGCCTCGCCGATGACTCCACCAATGGTGGCTCCACCGCCTCCTCCTCAAGGCCAGTCACCATGTAGCGCAAGGCGATGTTTCATCGCGATTGTCTACTTCCGCCCAGCATTTTGTCCTCTTCCTACAATGACAAAGACAAAGATTAAACCAATTAGCATAAATAATCGATAAGTACTTGCAAAGAGATGCAAAATGAACAAAACATAATTGTAAAGTAATAATAAGAACAATATAGTATTACATGAGTTAGAAATTATCTCCATGAATGATAGTGGTTGGCTCCATGTCATCACTATCACTACTATCATCATCACTATCAATATTGTCAAAACCTAAGTCCTCGTCATTTCCACTGGCCTCACCACCTCCATTGTACTCAACATCTCTAACGTGCTGAGCCCTCCATCGCTCAAGCATCATTATGTCCTTAGGATCTTGCACCACTTCACCCTCATCCTCATCGATGTCATTGTCCACTTCCATGTCCATCAGTGAATGAATGTATATCAACAAACGCCCTTCTAGCCCCTCGGGTTGATAGAACTCTCTGGTATCTGCCTTTAGGTTAAAGTTGTAATCATCATCGTTTGGGATAGGCACTTTACCGCACGGCGATACCAAGTGCACAAGGTACCAACCCTTGAGTCTCTCATCTTTTTGGCACGCCCATGGGAGATAATAAACTTGTGTGGCCTGTTGAGCCATAATATAGACATCTTCTTCAGTATAGATGGAATCCTGTCAAATTTCAAATGTCATCAGCTCTTCTCGTGTCATTAGGATCGAACCAATGGCATTTGAATACCGCTAGTTTAAGATCTATGGGGCCCTCAAAGTGGAGCTCATAAATTTCTTCGACTATGCCATAATAGTCACGATCATCGTTGCCGGACGTATGAACTCCTGTGCACGTGGTCTTTCAGGTGGGCCAACTCTCCTCGTAGCTTCTCGTGCGAAAGCGATAGCCATTCACATCATAAACAGTGAATGTCTTGACCCTACGGGTGAAGTCATGTGCAACCTATTTTAATTCACCACTCATTGCCCTATCCGTGCGTGCCTGCAAGGTGAGGCCAGTTAGATCGTTACATTACTCGCTCCTAGGAGCAAAGTGGAATCTCAAAGTTGGAACAAGGTAAGTTGGATGGTACCTTTGTATAGAACCAGGAAATAAAATCAAGCATGACATTTTTGAGAAGATTGTCTTCTTCTTGGTCGGTAGGAGCCATATTCCCTGTCTAGTGTTCCTTAATAAACTCCTTAAAAAACAAGAGACAAAGGGGGTCGGACCGATAGGTGGAGGATATTGACTGCGTATGTAACTAGCTCATTGAGAACTTACATTCGATAAGGAGCCATTTCTTCAAGGTTCAACAACAAGTAGTGCGTGATAGTGCGAAACTCATGTTGTTGCAAGTTCTTGGGGGTACCTGCACCTCCCTTTTTGAGTTGCCCTTTGAAAAGGCATAGGGTCGATGAACTCTCGTCGTCACTGTAACGAGGGGGTGGGTTCACGTTGGGAAGGTTCTCAGTATAGTACGCCATTGTGAAGTTCAACACCTCCTCCACTCTAAATGCCTCTGCCAAGGAAGCCTCAATTTTGGTTTTATTTCTACACTTTTTTTGAAGAGTCTTTAGACACCTCTCGATTGGATAGCACCAACGGGCCTGCACGGGAGCCCCCAGCCATGCCTCACGTGGTAGGTGCAAAATCAGATGCTGTATCGGCAGGAAGTAGCCGGGTGGAAAGATCATCTCCAACTTGCAGATCAATAGAGGTGCAACATGCTCCAGGTCATGAATCACTTCCCAAGATAACTCCCTGGCACCAAGCTGGTGGAAGAAATATCTCAACTCAGCTAGGACGCGCCACACTGGCTCAGGGAGGTATCCATGGGTCATCACAGGAAGGAGCCACTCAATCCATATGTGGAAGTCATGACTCTTCATCCCTAAGACTTTCATAGTCTTAGGGTTCACTCCCCTACTCAGATTTGCTGCATACCCATTAGGGAACATTAATGTCTTGATCCACTGTAGCACTTTCTTCCTATCGCCCCTTTTCAGGATGTAATCGGTCGGGCCCCTTTTCCAACTCTTGCCTTGCGCGGGGGTCTTCATCACTAGCTTTGGTCTATCGCAGATCTCCTCCATGTCCAATCTAGCCTTAACGTTGTCCTTTGACTTTTCCTTTATGTCCATGAGTGTACCCCAAAGTGCCTCGGTGACATTCTTTTCTGAGTGCACTACATCGATGTTGTGTGGAAGAAGAAGGACCTTGAAGTAGGGGAGCCTAGTCAAGCCTGATATATGGGTCCACATGTGTTCCACACCAAACTTCTTAAAACCACCATTGTCTTCATCAATTTCAAGAGCCTCTAACTGGGCAACGACCTGGGCACCGCTCATAATCTGAAGAATGGGGTCGGTGACTTGAACACCTTTCGTGAAGTGCTTGATGTCTCGTTTGAACTCATGGTCATCATCTAGGAATTGACATGTTTGTCAAACGAAGAGAACTTGCCACCCTTCTTCAGCCAGGTGAACATCACGGATGCCTTACATACTGGGCAAGGAAACTTCTCGTGAACACACCACCCACTGAATATGCCATACGCCAGGAAGTCATGCATTGAATACTGATACCACACATGCATTGTGAAGTTCTTCTTTGTAGCTTAGTTGTACATCAGTACCCCATTTTCCCAAGCATGTTGCAATTCATCCCACTGTGGCTACATGAACACACCCATATTGTTGCCCGGGTGTTCCAGTATTATCAGCGACAAGAACCATTCTTGGGTTCAAACATGACGCCGAGGGGAAGATTGAAGGGGATCACAAACACGGGCCAACAAGTGTACGGGGCCACCATCATTCCATACGGGTTGAACCCATCTGTTGCTATCGCTACACATACATTTCGAGCATCCATAGCTTTGTCACAATGCTGGTTATCGAAGTACTTCCATGCGTCACCATCCGATGGGTGTACCATCTTGTCAGTGTATCTTTTGTCATCCATGTGCCATGTCATCTATTTCATGGACTCCTCTGTCATGTACATCCGTTGGAGCCTCGGTATGACAGGAAGGTACCGTAGGACCTTCTCGGGGATCTTAGACTATTTCTTCTTGCCATCACTACCGTCTACCTCCACATACCTAGAGGCTTTGCACTTTGCACAGCGCATTGCTTCCTCAAGGTCTCCCATAAATAGGACACACCCGTTAGGACAAGCATGGATCGACTAATACAGCATCTTAAGTGCACGAAGGAGCTTCTGTGACTCGTACGTGTTCTTCGGCAGCATGTGACCCTTCATAAGCATTGTGCCAAAAACTGCCAACATGTGATCGAAGCTATCTTGACTCAGGTTCAACTACGACTTCAACACTAATAGGCGTCCAATGGCATCCAGTTGTGACATTGTTGTCTTCTCATGAAGGGCCTTCTGTGCCAAAGACATCATTTCATAGAACGCTTTTGCGGTTTCCTCTGGATCCTCCTCCACAATCCTTCATTGCCACGTGCCTCGTTATAGTCTACCACCATGTCGGTCATCCCAGCATCTCTATCATACTCCTCGAGGTGTGCTCTCACCTCCTCCTCTCTAATACGGTTGCCTTCACCATGGAATCCCCACCTCTTATAGTTTTCCACAAATCCATGCTTGAAAAGATCTTTGTATACATCTTTCTTCATTTTTATTTTTGAGTTCTTACACTGGCTGCAGGGACACGGCATCCGAATCGACCCTTTAGTAGCCCGGCTAAATGCTTGCTCTAGGAAATCATTGGTCCCCAAATGCATGCTTGCTCCAGCAATTGCAACTACACGGCGTTCCTACCATCAAATAGGTGAAGGATAGGTCCTAATCCCACCCGTAGATGCGTAGATGGGTTAGCTTCCATGTTCTGCCCCGTCTAAGTTGGAATTTTGGCAGCATCTTCGAATGTTCTCCCGATACACGTCCCCACGGGGAGGGTGTGTATTCAGAGAACAATGGGAGGTCCTGCCAAAACTCCAACTCAGACGGGAGCAGAACATGGAAGCTAACTCATCTACACATCCACGGGCTGTCCAAAAAACATGGACAATACAAAATAGATACGGTCGTAGATATGCAAAGACCTGCATACCTTTGATCGTATCTCTTTCAGATGGGAGATGCCTAACTGGGTTACGCAACCTAAGTACAACAACGGGTAAGGAAGGGAGGTGATTTGTACCTAGGGTGGCGGTGGAGACAGACTAGCGAGGCAGTGGCGAGTCGGTGCAGTGGCGAGGCGACGTGGTGCTAGTAGAACCACTCTCAAAAGAAGAAAGACAACACTATAAGTTGAAAAATTTGGCAGAACCTCCCCTGTACACAAAGGTTTCAAAACCTACAAGAAAGAAGCCAGCTCGATGGCTAACAACACATATACGGCACGAAGGCCACAAATCCACAAACTCGGCACGAAGGCCGACAACACATATATGACACGAAGGCCACAAATCCACAAACTCGGCACGAAGGCCATCAACGACATAAGCAGCATGATGGCTGACAACCTGGGCTTTACCTTCTTCTCCGGTGAGGGGCGCGAACGACGGTGTGGACGAACGCCGTCAAGAAATGGCATGGACGGTCATCGGACCAAGGTCCTTCTCCTCCTTTCTCCCTCCTCTTCTCCTCCTCCCTTCTCCTCCTTCTTCTTCCTCCTTCTCCTTCTTCTTCCTCCTCCTTCTCTTTCTCCTTCTTCCTCCTCCTTCTCTTTCTCCTTCTTCTTCTTTCTCCTCCTTCTCTTTCTCCTTCTTCTTCCTTCTTCTCCTTCTTCTTCTTCCTCCTTCTCTTTCTTCTTCTTCTTCCTCCTCCTCCCCTTCTTCTTCTTCCTTCTTCCTCCCTTCTCTTCCTCCTGCTAGGGGCGGCGCGGTGGAGGCGGGCATGGCCGCGACTCGGGCATGCGGCGCGGTGGGGCGGGCTACCGCGGTGGAGGTTGATGGCGCGAGCGGCTGCGGTCCGGCTAGTACATATCCACTAGGTTTTAGGCATCCGACATCGCAACTTACTCCAAGCATTCCTAAATTTTTATCATATCCTCTACATGCGATAACATGACACCTAGACAAGTTTCGTGATTTTCAGACTTCGTTTGGATTTTATATAATTAAAAAACACTTCTACCGCACCTGGATGGTCATGTTTTATGAACAAGGCATTGAAACTTTTGGATGAGTTTATGGACTCGCCTTCAAAATACACTCTCCAACATGAATATTATTTTTTGAATGGCTACGTTTCATTATTTCATGAACTTGCAGTTCAAATTTGGATTATACAGAAAAATTCAAGTAAATGAATAAATGAACAAAATATAGTAAAATGTTATCCAAAGGTCCCAAATTCGAACATGTGCTTGTAAACAATATGCTTGGGCTATAGAAAAAGTTTGAACTCGAAATTCAAAAAATAAAAACTTTGCCGAGTGCCAAGGATGGCACTCGGCAAAGAGTCTCTTTGCCGACTGCCGTCGGCGAAGATGCTATCTTTGCCGACTGCCCAGCTTGGCAGTCGGCAAAGAAGGCCGGCCCGGGCCCAGTCCAGGCCACGTGTCGATTTGCCGAGTGCGCGGTGTGGCAATCGGCAAAAAAGCTATCTTTTTCGACTGCCGAACATTAGGGCACTCGGCAAAGGGTACGACGACGGACGTCGTTTGCGCCCGCCAAACTTTGCCGAGTGCCCCTCTTTACTGAGTGTAAAGCAGTCGGCAAAGTGAGTCTTTACCGAGTGCTTGTCTTCGCCGAGTGCCGGCAGTCGGCAAAGAAAGATTTGCCGACTGCCCCGTCTTTGAAGACGGCAAAGCCCTGTTTACCGTAGTGAATCGATCAGGTGAAATGATAATAAAATAGGCCTCGGATCTCAAACCCGCGCGCCTCTCCTTTTGCTCTGGCACCAATACCCAAAGAGCTTTGATTTGTTTTTCCTGGAAAAGAACGAATCAAGGACTCTACCTTGCAGTAGCAGGCAGTAAGCAGCCGTGTGAGGAGAAATGGCGTGACGTGCGCTAGCTAGCCGATTATCACGGTAATTATCATGAAGCTTTGCCCCTAATTGCAAAAAAAGACTGTACAAGTGTTTCACAAATCATAAGAGCACCAGTGCCATGCGAACAAGTACTGCACTAATAATAAATTACCAAGCACATTAAAAAATAGATCTTTCTGGTACAGAGATATGTGTTCTTACGATGGCAGATCAATTCAAGAGGATGTTATCTGCAGTTGTCTAAGATCGAGGCTACATCATGTTCTGCCTTAGCATGATATTTGGGCCAGTCATCAGGTACTGAAACACAGTTTCCCTCAACTCTTTTCTTTTGCTAAAAGAACAAACTCATTTGTTGGAGCAGCCCATCTGGTGCCTTTGCTTGATGCTCCGGCCAAGCCAAGCGCTAGAGAGAAGGCTTGTCGTCGCCAGATCGGAGGCGACATGATTGCTCCGAGGCTCTAGAGCTGCTCATCATCGGCGATTAGACATGGTGCTGCAGGAGGAGTGAGATTCTCGACTGTTCTAGCCTTCATGGTGTCTCCGATTCCTATTCCTATTTTCGTTGAGGACTGCTGACGTGACACACCATGGAGATCACTTCTGTTTCATCTCTTGGTCTCTTGGTTGACAGTGTGATCCCAAGGACTATATGTATGTATATATTTATATTGCTGAACACCACCGGTGTTGGTCGACCATATGGAAGTGAGCTCGTGGTACCACAATTGTCCGTACAGTAGAAATGCACAATTGCTTTAATTACCACAATCAACCTTGTCCATTCGGCATTGAATCTCTCGATCGTGTGCACCGTACCATGGGTGCTTGTATTTCATAATGAAGCTTTGCCCCGAATTGAAAAGAAGACTCTACAAGTGTGTTTCACAAATCACAAGATCGAGCACCAGTACCATGCGTACAAGTACTACAGTAATAATAAATTACCAAGCACATTAAAGAAGGGATCTTTCCGGTAGAGAGATATGATCTTATCAATTCAAGAGGATGTTGTTTGCAGTTTTCCAAGATCGATGCTACATCATATTCTAGCTTAGCATGATCTTTTTGAGCAAAGTCAAGTACTGAAATACAGTTTCCCTCAACTCTTTTCTTTTGTTAAAAATAAGAATCTCACCGTGCGGCACCATTTGGAGGAGCAGCCCATGGAATGTAATGTCTTCCTCGCTTGTTGCGAAGATCTAACTTGTGGGCTCCGGCCAAGGACAAAGCGCTAGAGCAACAATTCCTCGTTGCAGGAGGCGACATGAGATCTCCGAGCTTCCAGAGCTGCTCATGAGCTCATCCTGGACTAGATGAGACATGGACACAAGGTGCAGCAGGACGAGTGAGATTCTCAACTGTTCTAGTCTTCCTGGTGCCTCCGATTCCTATTCCTATTTCCCTCGAGGACTGCCCACGCGCCACACCATGGACACCACTTCTGTATCATCTCTTGTCTCTTGGTGATCCAAGAAGGAAGTTATATATGTATATATATTGCTGAACACCACTGGCGGCGGCGTTGGTCCAACATGAAAGTGGACCACTTATTGAAACTCATTAAGGCGCAATACATTCTATTACGTCATTTTCTATACCATAAATAAATGAATATGAGGATAATGACTTTTTTTTTTACAATTCGGCTTTGGTCTCACATGCACTGTACCATGGGTACGGCTTGTATTTCAGCTATATAAATATGATGCACTGGCACCATGTAACAGTTGTTGCTATCTTTAAATATAAAGAGTTCTAAAGAAGACCGATACTAGAATAACATATTATCCTCAAATTAAGTTTATTTTTCCTATTTGTATTATTTTTCAGATACAAATTTACTTTATCCAAGCACTCAAGCTGAAATTCTTTGTTAACCAAAGGGCGGCGTGGCCCCCACGTGTGGCTCAAGACCAGCGAGGCCGAGCGACTCGGGTTAGTCAAGTTTTGGGGGCACCATCATCCACAATGTCCTTTGACCAAAGGATACACAGAAATCTGTCTGAACAACCACTGGATTCATCATAAGCAAGGTGTTGGCATAAAAATATGACTCTTCACACCAACTGCCTCTCGCAAGTCAGACAGACCAGAGCGTAAACGTCTCTCCGATCCCCGCGACTTCCTCCAGCAGATGATCCGGTCGATCGAGTGTAAGGCGTACCAGTCAATTTGACCCTGAAATTGGCAAGGCAGAAGAGAATAGTCAAATTATGGAACCTGTCGGTGTGATTCCAGATAGTTCCTTATATATGGCTAAATAGCTGATCTGATCAGGGCATTGACTAGAGAATCAACATCCACTATGCATTATAAATAAGCTTGGTAAATAAACATGCATGAATTAAACAATTGATCATGGCACGATGTAGATAACTAAGACGAAAGAAAATATAAATCATTCATGATACGTGCTGTGAAAGTAAAGAACTAGCTAAATCGGCTATCTGAATAAACATGAAGAGAGCAAAACCATTAGCCGATTCAGTCTATTCAGCACAGTATGTAAAAATCCGACATGCATATAATATTCTAGATTAAGACTACCAGATCTACTAAACAAGCTCAACAAACCAGCTAGTCCAAAGCAAAAACATGTACATAATGTCATAGATAAAACTCCTAGTGAATTGGCTAACTTTGCCGATACTGACATGAGAACAAACTAGGTGTATAAATAGCATTAAGACAGAAAGAACTACCATAAGACTATCTACACCCTAGAACGCGCATATGTCACAAACAAGATTGATAAAATCTAGCTAATGCAAACACGAGACCGATCATCAAAGCAATAAGATTAAATATGATAAGCATTGATGACAATCAAATCTAAACAAATATAAGCCAAATCTATCAACCTTGATGGGGCAAAAGATGTTGTTGCAATAAATAAACAAATAAAAACTAACAACATCGATAACTTAATGAATATACTAGAGATCTAGCAGAGCCGATAACTGGCCATGGGTAACTTAATGAATGTATTAGGATGCCAAACCTAATAGAGCCGATAACTAGCCTATGCTAACGTATACAATAGGCGGTCGAACCGGCCCTATCAAACGATAACATAAACTGTTGACAAGTGCTAATGCAAAGATAAGAGTCGAACCAGCTAAATCATGCATAAACACAAGCCCCTTAGATACCAATGGTCGATAGGAGGTCGAACCGGCCCTATCTAACAAGAGTAAAAGCCATGACGGTACTTACAGCAAACTAGAGGTCGAACGAATGATGCAGTCTAGCTTGATGAAGAACTTGCCAAAATCCTAAAAACTAAGGGTTTGATGGCTGGAGCCGAAAAGATTATATTGAATATCGAGAGATGTCCTTTACAATTGTCGTACCCCTTTCTTATACAGGCAAAAGGATGTACGGTCTTTGACAAATAACGACTTGGGTAAAAAAAAGACTATCCTGTACTATATTCCGATCTCTAATTAATCTAGACTCACGTACACATGCTAGACGAGCCCAATTACGCTTGCCTGATAACCACGCCAGCCCATATCCTCTTCGGTTCCTTGCATTTAGGACGCCGCCGTGCCGTATGCAAATTGGAATCTGATGCCCACCGACCGCCATCATCCATCTTCAGCTGAAGTCCAAGGCATATATAGGACATGCATGCCATATACACGTATATCTTGCATTGCTTGCCTTGGCCAAATAATCCAAGAATTTCCTTGCCTCTGTACATGCAACTCCATATATTAGCTAAACATATACGTATCAAATACCTTGCACTTGCTTCCTCAAACGACGCGTATATCCCTGTCATTATGAAGAGCACGTGTATGAAGTCCCGTCGGTCGCGTATATACACATGTACATGACATGTTTCCTTGCTTCTCCATCGTGTACACAGCCATATCCATGAAGTTCCATATATATATGGCCACGTATATATGCGTATATGTGTATATCTGCATGGAAGATCAGATTTGACGACTTCTCCTGCTTGCCTTGTTTTGCTCGTATATTCCTTCTTTGTTTGATCCTCCCACGATCGCTAGCTTGTTGGCTTGTACGCGTATATGCACATGTCTTCCCGATCTCCTTGCGCCTAATCGGCTGTTGTCGCCTGAACATCCCTAACTGCCGATTTCTCAATAGCCGATCCAATAGGTCCGGTGATCACATATGCACGTACAACTCCTTACTTGATTAATTATGCTGGTAGCCATCAGACGTCGTGCTTGGCTCAGAATATTTTCTTGCCAATGGTATTTCTCAGCTGTCTAAATTTTGGTGCAAACACAAGGTATATTGCATCAAGCAGCAAGATCCGCATGGAGCGCAACTACAAAGAGTCAGAGTTCTGATGATTGGCCAATTCAAAATCCATTCACTCGCCAGCGCCACACCTCTTGGTCAGCCTTCCACTGCTGCCGCCGGTGTCCGACTCGACTTGTATCCTTCTTCTTTGCTCCAGGGCAAGGTTTTGCGGCCGCGTCACTCAGCGCTACAAAACAAAAATTTGTAGGCTGCAGCAGGAGCAGGCAACAATGTCCAAGAACTCGACCAGAGTACGAAACCCCACGGCCCACGAAGACGCCTTGTTACTAGACTCTTAGTCCAAGCACGCTCAACTCTCCAGCCAACCCTCTCGCTCGACGGTCCCGTGGATCGGAGGGTGCAAGTGGAAGCTATGATACGGTGCGAGGGAGAAGATTCCTCATCTCAGGCCCGGAAAGATGTGGTGTGCGTGCTGTGCACGCAGGTGGCACACTACCGGAAACTCATAGTTTGCCGTGTGCGTGAAATTTTGCCGTGTGCAACATTACGGGCACACGGCGAACAGGCCCTTTCCCGTGCGCCAAAATAAAAACACACGGCAAAAACAGAAGACACGGCAAAAGGTAAATTTGCCGTGTGCCCAAACGGATGCACACGGCAAATCAAAACTTTGCCGTGTTCCCCCGTTAAAGCACACGGCAAACTAATCAACGTTAACGGGCGTTACCTTCACGAAAGAGTTGCCGTGCGCGCCACGGCGGGCACACGGCAAAGTTTTATTTGCCGTGTGCTTTACAGCGGCACACGGCAAACACAAAGGTTTGCCGTGCGCTTGCACTGGGCACACGGCAAAGACTAGTGTTTGCCGTGTGCCTTCTCTGTGCACACGGCAAAGACGAGAGTTTGCCGTGTGCCTTCTCCGTGCACACGGCAAAGAGGTGAGTTTGCCGTGTGCCTTCTCTGTGCACACGGCAAAGAGATAGGTTTGCCGTGTGGCTCCATTAGGCACACGGCAAACTTTATGTTATTTTTCCTCCCCCTCCTTCCATATTTCTCCTCCCATCTTCATGCATTTATTGGTACTCCATGTAAAAATATGGTAATTTTTTCTCTCTATTTGCTATATTTAACGGATTTATTTTGTTCAAAACATTTTTTTCATATAAGTCACATTTTAACTAGAGGTGCATGAAATAATGAAATAAAGTTTCTCAAAAAATGATATTCATGTTATTAAGTCCTGTGTAAGACCTTGTCCATGAAATGAAAGCAAATTTTGAACAGTTTGTCCCTGAAGCATGATGAGGAACGTGTGGTAGAATTGTTATTTAATTGTATAAAATCCAAACGAAGTTTGAAAATTATGAAATTTGTCAAGAGCTCATGATATCATATGTGCAGGCTATGGTAAATAATTGAGAAGCTTTCGATCCGTTCGTCATGTACGATGTTTAGAAACCGAAGCATCGCGTAAGAAGTTTCATATAATTGATACTTATATGATTAGGATTTCAGTTAAAGTGAAGTTAGGATTGGGGTTTGACTTCTAGATTTTTTCTATAGTCAATAGACAACATAGATTGTTTAATGCTAATTTTTGATTTTTTTTCATATCCGTTTGATAATTTTAATTAGTTAACTGTAATTATTGGATTTTAATGAATATAAATTCAATCTGAGCTATAACTACATGGCATAATAGAAAAAAGTGAGTGAAAAAGCTAATATTCATGTTATTCAGTTCAATTTAAGACCTTATTTGCAAATTGAAAGGAATTTTTGAACATTACGTACACGAATTTGAATTTAACAGATTATACATGAAATAATAGTCATGATTCGCCGTGTGCCTTAGATCTGGCACACGGCGAACCAGCTCTTTGCCGTGTGCCGTAGATCAGGCACACGGCAAACCGGAGCTTTGCCGTGTGCCTTGGATCCGGGCGCACGGCAAAGTGGGCCCACCCGCCAACACTTAACCGCCCACCCAGACACACTCACTCCACAGACGCACTCCACACTCGCGCGCCCACCACGCCCGCCCGCCGGCCGCCCCACGCGCCGCCCGCCCGCCGGCCGCCGACCGCGCC
>CM041629.1:53158412-53193412 GCA_023333625.1 Bothriochloa decipiens
GGCCGCCGACGGCGCCGCCCGGCCGCTCCGTGCTTTTCCGTCTCTACTGCCTCCGACACGCCGTCCGTGCAGGCAGCACTTCCGCTGGAGGGCGCTCTTCTGGTCTCCACGGCCGCTGCTGGAGCCGCCTGGTGAAATTTGTCCATCGCTCTGTCATAGGGACGCACTGTGATCACTGATCAGGCCATTGAAAGCAAATTTGATCTAAAGTACAGGTATCTTGTCATACTCTGCAACTGCTTATGTCATCTGAATTTGTCAGAGTTAAACATGTTTTCGCCCACCATTTAGTCAAGAAGAGGCTTTTCGCTAGGAAACTGCATCATGCTACTTTCAATTTCCACATGGATGATATTTCGTTTCTGAATCAAAACTGTAATCAGCCTGCCCTTCTCTGTATCGAAACAAAAATAATGTCATTGGCTAGGACATGGAGACAATGGACGACTGGGTTGTTGGCCAGTTGATATATAGAAAATCATGTCCCGCTAACCTTCCTTTACATTTCTAAATCAGGTACAGACCTGCCCTTTACAGTTTTAGTGTTTGTGAAGTGTAGAATCAGTGCTATGCAATTCCAATCAAAACAGGTGTGAATGCTATTTTGCTATCAAGGGCAAGGTTCACTTCAGTTGTTTGTAGGGTCAGAGGTAAATAGGAGATAGAATCTGATTCCTAACAAACACAATGGAGCTGCAGTCCATGAATTGTGCAATGAGTATACTTTAGGAGTTTGAATACCAGTAATTGTATTAAAAACGGAATAACAAAAAATATTAAATGGCTAAATCTTCCGTGAATTCACAAAGTGCAAATGTCGCCTTGATCAAGCCATCTGAGCACTGAGGAGCACGGTTGCTTCTCGATGTGCTGCTCATGTGAGACAGACAACTAGGAGCCATTCTGGTTTAAAACTTATCTCTGGATAAGTATGAATCTTGTTTTCCTGTCGCTTTTTAGTAATGAGCAGTAAATGGACTTGATGGCCATCAATTTGTGTTCCCAGGTTTGAACTCGTCGACTGGAAGAAGGTCGAGGTGCATGTCAGCACAAACACAATTAATCTGAATTCTTGCTACTTGCATTTAGGGATTCAGTATCTCATCCAGAAACTAAAACTTCGAACACAATTCGTGTTGCAGATACAGAAGCTCAGTCTGGCGCCCACAACAGATCTCAAGTGTACTACACCAGCAAAACAACACACAATCCACACCGAATTAAGTGCACAGCAATAAGACCACTGGAAAATCCTAGGTCTGCCTAAGCGCTTGCACTGTAGCTTGTCCTCCAGATTTTTAGGTATGGGGATGGAATGTCTCTTTGCTGGTGTCTCCCTACATATCTTCCCTTAGCGAAGGAGACAATATGGTGGGTGTCTGACAACTGGTGGACAAGTTGTCGGGGTTCCACATGTGGACATGCAGGGATTGAGGGTTAGATTCTTGGTTATGTGAAAATCTTAGTGGGGAAAATTACTGCTGTTTATGACACAAACATTATTATTCTATTTTATTCCAGTTGTTGGATGCATCGACTTTCATGGTTTGCGTGTTTGCACTTGGAACAACATTCCAATAGCTGATTGAATGTGTATGTGGTTCTATGTGTATGTGGTTGTCGGCCATCGTGCCTTTGATTTCTTGCAGGTTTTGGAAACCTCACTGTGCAGGGGAGGTGCTGCCGAAATTTAATTGTGCTGATTTTATTCTTTTGGTGATTACAGTTGTTCGGCCACCCCCACCACCTGATCGCTGCTGTCTGCCCCGGTGTCCGCTCCCGCCACCGTCTTCGACTCGTCACTTTGCAGAACAAAAAGGTGAGCCACTTTTTCCGTATCATGTTCGTAGATCATGTAACCTAATTAGGCGTCTCCCGTTCGAAAGAGATACGGTTGAAAATATGCAGATCTTTGCATATCTATGGCCGTATCTGTTTCGAATTGTCCATATTTTTTGGACAGCCCGAGGATGTGTATATGAGTTTAGTTTTCATGATCTGCTCCGATCCGTGATAGAGTTGCCGGCATCAGCTCCCTGTTGTTCTCCGGATACACAATCTCCGTGCCAGGACGTGTATTTGGAGAACAGCGGGGAGGTGCTGCTGGAATTCTATCTCGGTTAGGAGTAGACCATGGAAACTAACCTCATTTACACATCCTCGGGTGGGATTAGGACCTATCTTTACCTATTAGAGCATAATAGGCATCGTGTAGATGCAATTGATTTTTATATTACTCGCTATATGTTAAAGGATGGATGACCGTGAGTGGATGTACACGGGCTGGTTGGGTAAGCGTGACTGGACTGATGAATTCGTTCAGAAGGTCGATGATTTCTTGAAAAAGGCATTTGACAAAGGACAGAGTAAATTGCCGTGTCCCTGCAGAAAGTGTGCAAACAAGATACTTCAAACACAGTTCAAGATGGGTCAACACATTTGCACCAATGGGTTTGTGGCAAACTATACCCGGTGGATCTGCCATGGTGAAGCCCATCGTGCGAGAGACGAGGTCGTGAGACAACGCATCGAGGAATATGATGCTGATGCCGGATGCGGAGATATGTTAGATGACTTCCATCAAGCACACTTCGATGAAGGACCTAGGCATGATAGGGAGGATCCGCCAGAGGCAACCGCAAAGGCCTATTACGACATGTTGTCTTCGGCACAGAAACCACTTCACGAGCGTACCGATGTTTCTCAACTGGATGCCATCGGACGCATAATGGCCCTAAAGTGTCAGCTTGGCATCAGTCGAGACGGCTTTGATAATATGTTGACAGTTTTTGGCAGCATGCTTCCGGAAGGTCACAATCTGCCACGCAACATGTATGAGGCACAGAAACTCCTTCGTGCACTTAAGATGCCATACGAGAAGATACATGCTTGTACGAAGGGATGCATCTTGTTTAGAAAAGACCATGCGGATGCAAAGTATTGTCCTAAATGTAAATCCTCTAGGTACCTGGAGGTAGACTCTGGTGATGGTCACAAGAGGCAACTCGAAATCCCCGTGAAAATTCTACGGTACCTTCCTTTCATACAGAGGATCCAACGGCTTTACATGACCGAGGAATCCGCAAAACAGATGACTTGGCACAGAGAAGGCAAACGATACCATCCTGAGAACATGGTACATCCAGCCGATGCTGAAGCATGGAGACATTTTGACGGGTGTCATCGTGAGGAAGCTGGGGAGGCTCGTAATGTACGTGTTGCGCTTGCAACAGATGGGTTCAATCCTTATGGAATGTCGGCTGCCCCGTACACTTGTTGGCCCATGTTCGTTATCCCCCTCAATCTCCCCCCCGGTGTCATCTTTCAGCGACAGAACATATTCTTGTCGTTGATAATTCCTGGATACCCGGGGGATAATATGAGTGTGTACATGGAGCCTCTGATTGATGATTTGCTCCATGCTTGGGAGGAAGGGGTATGGACATACGATCGAGCTACAAAAACAAACTTCAAACTGCGAGTGTGGTACATGTACTCCCTGCATGACTTGCCGGCGTATGGGCTATTCTGCGGCTGGTGTGTCCACGGGAAGTTCCCATGCCCAGTGTGCAAGGCAGCTCTCAAGTTCATCTGGTTGACAAAGGGTGGCAAGTATTCTTCGTTCGACAAACACCGACAATTCCTCCCTATTGACCATCCATTCAGACGAGACATTAAGAACTTTACAAAAGGTGTCGTGGTTGAAGACCCTCCACCACAAATGTTGACAGGTGTCGCGGTTCGTGCGCAGTTAGACGCGCTCAAATTCAACAAAGAAGGTGGTGGTTTTGTGGGATATGGTGAGGAACATGCCTGGACTCAGAAGTCGGGCTTGTGGAGGCTACCCTACATGGATGACCTTCTTCTTCCACATAACATTGATATGATGCACACGGAAAAGAATGTCGCCGAGGCACTCTGGGGTACAATCATGGATATTTCTGATAAAACAAAGGACAATGTTAAGGCTAGAGTGGATCAAGCTAGGTTATGCAATAGACCAAAGCTCAACATTCCACCTCCCAAAGATGGCAAGAAATGGAAAAAGCCTCCAGCCGAATTCGTCCTGAAGAAGGACCAAAGGAGGGAAGTACTAGAATGGTTCCAAACTTTAATGTTTCCCGATGGGTATGCAGCGAATCTGAGGAGGGGGGTGAACTTAGGTACTATGCGAATCAATGGGCTCAAGAGTCATGACTACCACATATGGATTGAGCGGCTTCTTCCGGTGATGGTTCGAGGCTATCTCCCTGACCATGTGTGGCTAGTGCTGGCAGAGTTAAGTCATTTCTTCCACATCCTTTGTGCTAAGGAGTTATCTCGATCCGTGGTTGCAGAAATGGAAGAATTGGCTCCTGTGTTGCTTTGTAAGTTGGAGAAGATCTTTCCACCCGGTTTTTTCAATCCGATGCAGCATATGATTTTGCACCTCCCGTATGAGGCACGAATGGGGGGGCCTGTGCAGGGCCGTTGGTGCTATGCAATTGAGAGACAACAAAAGGTTCTTCGAACCAAATGTAAAAATAAATGCAAAATTGAAGCTTCCATTGCAGAGGCATACTGTACTGAGGAGGTGTCAAACTTCACAACAAAATACTATGCCGACACTCTTCCTAACGTGCATAATCCAATCCCTCGTTACAATGCGGACGAAAATGAATCGAACCTCAGCCTCTTTAGAGGGCAACTCGGAAGTGCAAGTGTTGCGACTCCTAATACCTTGCAACATGAAGAGTGGCGCACTATCATGATGTATGTGTTGACCAACCTTTCCGAAATGCAGTCATACATTCAGTAAGTTCTCAACAAACTATTCTCAATTATTGCTAGTGTATGGTCATTATTCTGCATCCAACCCCCCTATCTTGTTCTTGTTCATATAGAGAGTTTACTCATCAATTCTGGCGGGGAAATAGGGCACCGACCCCGCAGCAAGTTGATACCCTTCTTAATAAGGGTGCGGGACGTATATCGCCCGATTTCATTTCTTGGCTCAAACAAAAGGTACGGTCATTCTGGAGTTCGTACTTTGTGTTTGACATCACAAGTTCCTCGTATGTGCGAATAATATAACGAACTATCATGCTTCTACTTGCAGGGTCAAAATGATGTGTCTATGAGTCCTGAGTTGAGATTGGTTGCCCATGGTTGTGCCTATAGGGTCATGTCATACTCCGGCTATGACGTGAATGGATATCGCTTTCACACAAAAAGCCACGAGCAGAGTCGGTCCAATCGAAGAACCACAAATACCGGAGTTTGTACCACAGGACTTGATGGGGTTGAGTATTATGGAAGAATTGAAGAAATATATGAACTCACGTTTCCTGGTTGCAAACCTCTTAAGCCCGTCATATTCAAATGCCATTGGTTTGATCCTAACGAAGTGCGACGCAACTCTAATCTTGGACTAGTCGAAATTCGACAGTCATCCGTCTATCCAGGAGACGATGTCTATATTGTGGCTCAACAAGCCACACAAGTTTATTATCTCTCATACCCGTGCAAAACCGATGAACGTCTAAAGGGTTGGGACGTTGTGTACAAGGTATCGCCACATGGTAAACTACCTGTCCCAAACAATGAAGATTACAACATAGATCCAAATACATATGACGGAGAGTTCTTTCAAGAAGATGGGCTACAAGGGCGTTTCGTGATAGACTTAACTGGAGCGATTGGAATGGAAGTAGACGATGATGAAAGAATTGATGACGAGGATGCTGGAGATGAGGTTCATAATGCTAAGGACTTAGAATTACTTACAAGTTTACAATTAGGGGTTGATGACGACATTCCTCCTTTGGAGCACGGGCCTGGTTATCTCGACATGCATGATAGTGATGATGAGACTTATGATCCAGCTAATCCCGATCAAGATGATTATTTCTAATACATGTTAGTTTCTAATTAAATCTTGTTTATTTTGCATATTTTTCTTACTTCTACTTGTTTATACGTGCTGAATGGGGCTCTGTTTGTGATTGCAGGCGATTGAATCAAGATGGTGGGCGGCGGAATTCAGCGAAAATGCACGTCTCTTTTCAGAAGAATGGCCTCAAGTTCCGAGGGACCTGAGGGGTCCATCGCTAGGGGCACCAAAGGCAAGGGTCGAGGGAAGGGTGGCCCCAAGGGTCGAGGGAAGGGTCGACCGAAGGTGCTTATAGAGCAGCCGCAGCAGGAGGAGGAGGAGGAGGAGCAGGAGGAGGAGCAGTCGCAGGAGGAGGAGGTGCAGGGGGAGGAGGAGCAGGAGGACGATAGCGTACCGTCCGCGGAGTCGTCGGGTGGTGAGGAGGAGGAGGAGGAGGACACGATAGGGGGTGCCTCTAGTACGCCGTCTGTCTGGTTGCGAGGTCCCTCACGACTCCCGGACAGGCCGATACCTCTTGCCGGTCGACCGGTGATTCGACCCTCCCCGCCACTGTAAGTAACTTTAGATGTTATCACTACCTTTTCATTTGATAACTTGAAAAACACAATCACAATAGAAACTAATGTTTTATCTTAATAACTTTTGGCAGGAGTTGGGAAATAGTCAGTGGAGGTGCTCACAAACGCAAGGTCAATGGCATCCTGGGTCTTTTGTGCCGGGTGCACTTCCCAGGCATGGTCCACATTAGTGGAAGGTACGAGCCGGCCTGGACGTGGGCACACTACCGTGCCGCCACCGATCAGATCGATAGGGAAAATAGGTGCTTCGCTAACAAGGCAGAGCGAGTGAAGGCCGAGCTGTGGGTAAGTCTTCCTCATACTACACTTCTCAATACATCGTATTCATTGGATATGTTTGTAATAATGACTTGATACATCGTGTTTATATTGTAGGATTTCTACAAGTGTGCGGAAGGAGGAGCGGAACAGGCGGCGGTTGTCGCTGACAATCGATGCATTAAGTTGGTGCTGGACATGCATTACGAGGCGCAAGTTCAGTGTGTCATAAACTACGCGGCTCAATTCCTTGGGCAGAAGATGAAAAAAGATGCTGCAAGAAATTTGAAGCTGACTCGGGAGCAATACATGGAGGTAAATTTTGATTTATTCTCAGATTAACTACATCGCTTAATTTGATCTTCTTATATGTCATTCACTTGATCACGTGTAGGTGCCTGCATGGTGGTGCCGCAATGATTCCACGTGCTGGGAACGCATAGTGGACAAGTGGTTCACCCCCGAGTGGGAGGAGAAGCACAACGCTGGCCGTGAGCGGCGTTTGCTGATGCCAGGTCCAGCACACCATCAAGGCAGCCTTAGCAACGATGAATACAGGGCTAGATGGGTATGCGGAATCATTTCTTTATTCTAACGCTCAATTCTTCATAATTTGTAATCAACTTGCTGTTTTTTGCAGTCCCAGGCACATCAAGGCGCTGAGTGCTCCGAGTTCATGGGATGGGTTTTGGCCCACAAGGGCAAGGCGTCCGACGTCACCTACAACCCGGACGACCCGCCCTCGGCGTACAGCAATCCCTCCGTCCACACCCGCATTAGCGATTACACAGAGGCGGGAAGACAGGTCCATGGGCCAGAGTGGGATCCGAGCGCCCATCCCCTTGATGGAGAGATCATCATGAGGGTGGGAGGAGGCAAGAAGCATGGCCGGTACTATATAGGCGACGGCACTCTAGACACGGCCAGTACTCCCACTCTCGCCCAGGTTCGAGCAAGGAGCACGAGCAGTAGCCCAGCCATACGCCCACGAATGTCCGCGGCACAGCTCCAAGTGCAGGAACTTCAGGTTATTTTCTAATTTATTCATCTTTCATTCAATTTATACATATGTTTGCTTTGCATTGTAACATTGGGATAAAAAATTGTAGGCCCAACTGGCGGCGCAAGCGGCGGCACACGAGGCGGCGTTAGCCGAAGAGAGAAGGATACGCCAGGAGGAGACGGCGAGGCAGCAGGCCGAGGTTCAGCAGCAGATGCTCCAGATGTACAACTACATTCAAGGTCTTTCTGTTCAGATAGGTCAACCCCTACCTCCGATGATGTTCCCTCCAGTTCCGACTCCGGCTCCTGCAACTCCTCCTGTGAGTCACTTGACAACCTTCTAGTTTCATTTCAATTATTAAAGAATTAGAAAAGTAGAGACTTAGATACTATTAGAGACTTAGAGAATGTAGAGACTTACTCACTTAGAGACTTCGATGAAATTTGAATATTTTAGATTATAACTTAGAGAACTTGATTTATGTATCACATGTAATCTATTTTCCTTTCTGCAGAATCAATCGGCGGCATCGAATGCGCCAGAAATGTCGCCGGGCATGTCACCTCCGTTACCCCCACAGCAGTTGTTCCCACCTCCGTTCGACCCACCTCAGCCATAAACGGTGCCCTTAACTTTGCATTTGTGAAGTTATCGTACTTATGAACTTGTGGATATGTATTTGTGAACTTGAGATTCATATATTATCGAACTTGTGGATTTATCTATGTATAATGCCTGTGATGCTTGTTTTAACATATTTATAATGCCTATGATGCTGGTTGTAATATATGTATAATGCCTGTGATGTTTGTTTGATTGGAGAAATTTATACGCGAAAAACAATTAAAACAGGAATTTTGTGGTCACTTTGCCGTGTGCCGGAGCGCGGGCACACGGCAAACTTCACACTTTGCCGTGTGCTGGGGACAGCGGCACACGGCAAATTCCTCATCTTCGCCGTGTGCTTCCTCCAGATGCGCACGGCAAAGAGGAAAAGTTTGCCGTGTGCCCCCTCCAAGGCACACGGCAAAGTACCGCGCCGCCGTCTCCCGCCGTCTGTTGCTTTTTTTTGCCGTGTGCCCACCGTAGCACACGGCAAAAATATTTGCCGTGTGCCCGATAAAAGGCACACGGCAAACTCGTGTTCGCCGTGCTGCTGGTCGCCGTGCCGGCTTTGCCGTGGGCCACCCACGGCAAAAACTTCGCCGTGTGTTTCTTGCCCTTCACCGTGTGCCCCAGGCACACGGGGAATTATCAGTTTCCCGTAGTGGCAGGGGTGAGACTTATTTTTGTTCCTTCTTTCCCCGTGCCTCCGATTCTTATTTGTACTCTTATTCCCTTTGAGGACTCCCATGTGCCCATGTGCACAATATCATGAACGATATGTTTCCCAGCTCCACGGTCCAGACTCCAGAACGACCACTGGATTACTTATAAGCAAGGTATATTGCATCAAGCAGCAAATAAAGGCAGTCCAGAATGGTATAGGATTGCATGAGAAAATTGGATATCTGGGACTCCGTCGCGCTTGGATAATTGGATATTTTAGGATTTAGAAGCCAAACATGTGAATAGAGAATAGAAAACAGAGGAAACACACAAAATGGAATGCAAATCAAGTATCACATGTATAGAGACCTATTTTTACGAAGTCAACATTAAGAATACCAACGCTACAAAGCATAACGATTGGAGTCACAAATATCCAATTTTCTCGAAATGTAGCGAACATAGCACAGCTACAGACTCAGAGAGTTCCAATTGTTTTTTTCGAAAGCGTGCATAGCATGTGCTTCATTAAGAAAAACGGAATAAAGTTACACAACCCGGTTGATTTAACAGCAAGATGCCATAAACCAAACAGGTTGAACACTAACAACAAGCACCGGTTTTAACGGTGGAGCCTAGGGGTTTGTGCTAAAAGAGAAAACTATTGTGTGACTGAAGCGACGTGCATGGCACTTCAAGCCTCGTGCATTTCTTCTAGCACCGCCGTGTTCCGTGCCCAACGGCTACCGAGCAAGGGGAACATCGCACGCATGGCCTTCCGCCTCGTAGACGGGGCCACCTCGACGAACGCTGCATGGAAGTTGGCGGCGATTGTGGTGCCCAAGGTATTAGCTACCACATCGTCGAGCCGCCCAGCCCATTTGGAGAGTTCCAATTGTTGTACAATGCAAAATCTACTCATTCGCCAGCCATGGTCACTGTCGTATTTTTGCTTGCACTGCTGCTGCCGGTGGCCACCCTGTATCCATTTTCCTTTCCTCCAGGGGAGGTTCTTGCGGGGGTAGGTATACATCACTCACGCCACAAAACATAAATCAGTAGGAGCAGGCCACATCCTAAGAACTCGACCAGAGTTCGAGATCCACCAGAACAGCGCCTTCCTCGCGTCACAATGCTTCATTCAGCGCTCAGAGTTGTTCTTCCTCCCGTCACAATGCTTCAGTAAACGCTCAGAGTATGTTCCTCGGGCGACGCTCCAGCTAAGGCTCTTCTTTGACGCTCCACCCACGGGCACAAGCAGAACAGATAACATGCCATGACGGAGAAGACTGCGCATTTGCAGAGGTGAAAATAGTACTTCCCCGTCCGGGTGTGACATTCTGAGATACTCCTCCTCACCTCAAGAATGACTTGCTGCCGCATCCTGTGCACGGAGGAGGTAGGGGTGAGACTGGTTGCTGTTCCCGCCTTCTCGGTGCCTCCTATTCCTATTCCTACTTCCGTTCCCTTTGAGGGCTTCCTTCTGCTCATGCATACAATCTCATGGACGGCATATATCACTCGTGTTTTTTCATCTCTTGGTTGCTAGTGATCACCGGTTGGGCCTATATATATACACATTTTGTTGTGCCTATTGAAATTCATTCAGGCATGTTACAATCTGCAATTTCATTCACTCTACCATGAATACCAAGATAGCGCTGCATACAGTACAATTACGTTTACAGTGTAATTTGGGGCAATTTCCATCCTTTATTTCTTCAGCCTCTCATTACTTGCAGTTCCTTTACTCGTTCAGTCTGAAATTACTTGCATCAGCAAAGCTGTACCTGTACTGATACTTGTACCTGTACTGATACATGGAGTAATGCTTTTAGTAGGCCAATAATGTCACAAGCTGATATTGGCGTATGGCGTGAAGGGTTCTAACTCATAGTGTCACTATCTTTAATCTAAAGGGTTCTAAGTCCTAAGAGTTAGAAGTTGATACTGAAATTGCATATAGTTTTTCCCCTCTTCTAGAATAGTTCTCACACTTCAAATAGCTTTCAGATAAATCCTTACTTATTAATCCAAGCAAGAACTACTTTAATTTAAAATAGCATGAAACTTCAGAATTTCTTTTGTCATTAAACATAGGTGACTGTACGCATCAGGAAAACAGTGTGTCAGGCTGACTCAGAGCTGTTTCTATCCTTTACTTGCATCAGCAAAACAGTGTTATAGATGGAGTAATTAAAGCATTTACAGTCTGTTGAGTCATCATGCGTAATGGAAGGGCTGTAAAAATGTCACATGCTGATATGGCATCAAATTCAACCAACCACTAGCATATAAACTTGTAAACTATACTATCCTTCAGAAAAGATACAAATAGGAAGGGCGGCCCTGGTGCAAGCAGTAGAACTTTACCGTCTGTGACCAAGAGGTCCAGGGTTTAAGCCCCAGCTCTACACATTTGTGCAGGAATGGCTGCTGGTTATTTTTCCTTCTCCAGACCCCGCAGTGCGGGAGCCTACGGCACTGGGTATGCCCTTTTGAAGGACGGCCCTGGTACAAGCGGTAGAACTTTACCGTCTGTGACCAAGAGGTCCCGGGTTCAAGCCCCAGCCTCTGCACATTTGTACAGGGATGGCTGCTGGCTATTTTCCCTTTTTCAGACCCCGCAGTGCGGAAGCCTATAACACTGGGTACGCCCTTTTTTAAAAAAGATACAAATGGGTTGTATATCAATCTTGGTTAAATCGTACTATATATGATACACAAGTGGCTAGTGCTGAAACGATTTCCACAATTGTTAGCTTCCGTTGTTATCAGGTTCAGGCTAGTGAACTGCAGAAAGACCAATCTCTTGACAAGCTCTTATCTTAGATGAACGGTAGTCCAGATTCCAGAATGATCACTGGATTCATAATAAGCAAGGTGTATATTCCATGAAGCAGCAAATATCAAAGATTCATAGTCCAGAAAAGTATTGACTTGCAAGACGTATTAGAGCCCCATCATGCAACGCTAGAGAGTTCTGATTGGCCAATGCAAATCCACTCACTCTCCGGCCAGCTCTTGGTCACCGTCGTACGTTTGCTTGCACTGCAGCTTCCTTCTCATTCTCAATCCTGGGATCATCATGCTACTCGCGCTGAACCCTGTGTTGCGCATGCTGTGCACACAGGACTACAGAAGCGAGCAGTGAGAGTCGTGGTACTTCTTGCCTTCCCGGTGCCTCCTATTCATATTCATGTTCCCATTGAGGGCTGCGTTCCGCTCATGCACACAGTATCATGGACAGCATCACTCATGCTTTTCCATTTTCCTGGTCATCAGTGATCACCTGCTGTATATATACACAAATATTGCCGACACCAGTGGTGTTGGTGGCACATGCAAGCGAGCATACTTACTGAAATTCATTTAGGGGCATTACAATCCGCAGCATCTTTCAATGTATACCATGAATGCAAAGATAGTGTCTTACTTTATCATACATATAGTACAGCAGTTGCTTTTATCACCCTCTGATTGTTAAGATTCCTTGCAGTGAAGCTTGTCCATTGTGATTCAAGTCTCCCTCACCATGGATGCTTGTAGTTGGCTAATATGAATGTGAAGTGCCATTCAAAAGTTGTCACTGTCTTAAAACCGAAGGGTTCTAAGAGTGGGATTGAAATTGCATATCATCCACATGTTTTCCTTTTTAGAATATTTATTGCATCTAATAGATTTCAGATAAATCTTTACTGTGTCCAAGAAGGAAATCCTTGTTAGCTTAAAGAAACCAAAACTTCAGAATTTTGTAATAAAAAATTTAGTTAACTGTGTAAAAAACTTCAATCTGTGATTACTTGCACCAGTGATACATGGAGAGTAAAGAAAAACAATTATTGTCTGTTCAGTCATGCTTAGTAGGCTAGTAATGCCACAAGCTGATATGGCTGAACTTCAACTAACCTCTACTTATTACTGTTCTAAATGGTATCAATTATTTATATATGAGTCTTGCTTAACTTGTGTCATACACGATGATTAAATAAAGACTACTGAAATATTTTGCACCAGATGGTTGTCGCACATTCCTCTTTTCTGTGCAATGCCAAGATGAAGATCAGCGATGGTCCAACCTAGTAGCTTTTATGTTAATTACTCATCCCTCCATTTTGCGGTATTGTTAATAGCACACAATGCAATAAAACTACCACAACAGCAACGATGACAATAGAAGAAAACAGGATGAATAGCTTTGCAGCCAGTTGTCAAACTACCTAGATGAAGGAAAAGTCGAGTAAGAGTATAGTAGCAAAGATATGATCAACTGAAATGATACAATATGCATCGGAACTGATGCACTCTCCGTTTTTCTCTGGCATCAAGACCCAGAGCTTTGATTCGTTTTCCTGAAAACGGATCACTGGATGACTCTATTATGCAGGCAGTGAGAAGCAGTGCGAGGGACGCGGTGGCGATGGTAATATTAATATATGCCTCAGAAGCAGGAGCCATCCGGTTCATTGTTGACTGTCCAGGCTAAGCAAGCTGTTAAGGGGTTATATATGGCGTGATTGATGTTATTGGATACTAGTAGCAAGCAATAATTCTCCAGGAATTAGGTATTACTTAGTACCGCAACAGGTTCTGAGGTTTAGGATTACATTACTGTCCACACTCATTAACTTATTCCACATATAGCAGAGCACAGCTTGTATGTTGAATTGGTTGCACTAGCCGATTACCATGGAAGCCTTGCTCCTATACAAATTAAAGAGTGCATAAGTCCTTCACAAGGAGCAGTGTACCATGGCTAGTCCTGTTATAAGAGAAGTACTACCATAATCATAAATTGCAAAGCACACCTTTCTGGTGCAGGTATTGTTCTAGTGTCAGATCAATACAATGATGCTAAAAGTAGGTTAGCAATTCTAGTTATTCCATCTGCACTTGACCATGATCAATTTTTTTCGAAAGGACAACAAAAGATTTGCCGCGATTTCTATTAGACGAATGAAGAAAAAGAAGACAAGTGCCCCGCACAGTTTTAAAGTGAAAACTGGGCAAAAACCACACAACTGGGGAGAGCAACGCTCATCCCACACCACTCAACTCGCGCCACAAGAGCGCCCACTTAATTAACTCATTACTTGGTCGGATTAGAACATCGACACTCTAACCTCTGTTAGATTGGGTCATCGATACAAGCAACCGCTTCACACTAACACTCGGTCGGATTGGGTCATCGACCGAGCCTCTACTTCACTCCACTAGAAGCTCACCACTGAGCAAACAAGCAACTAAAGCCAAAGAAACAAAAAATAAACAACTAAAAACAAAACCACGCCTACTCCATCACTGCCATGATCAATTCAGAAAGGGGATATCATCGCCGGCCTGCTCGACATACTGCCCATCTGTCAGCCGGAACCTCTCGGCAGCCGGAGCTCACTCCGGCGAACTCTCTCTCTCGCGTGCTCGCTCGCTCACAAGAAGCAGAGATGCACACAGAGTATTTGTGCCGTGCACAACCGTGACAGCTATTCCTACTTATACACAATGAGCTGTTAGAAACTGCAAAGGAGTGGATGAGCTAGCCTCAGCCACCCGCCATGCCCGCAACGATCTCCAGTGCGTGTGCCATCCCACGCGCCATCGTGCTGCGCAGGTCAGGCCACGGACGCCGACATGCAGCGAACGCCGTGGCCACTCACAGACGCGCCCGGGAGCATGAATACGATCCAAGCCGGACTCTACACTAACCAAAGCAGAAAACATTTTCTGAGGGTATCAGTTGTTCCAGCCTTCCTGGCGCCTCCGATTCCTACCCACGAGGACTGCTGCTCATGTGCCACATCATGGGCGTCGCTGCTGCTTCAACTCTTGCTCTCTCGGTAGCCTGTATATTTATACATATGTTGCTGAACACCACCGGAGTTGGTGGAACGTGCAAGTGAGCCACTTACTGAAGCTCGCTCATTAAGACATTACATTCTACAGCATCATTTTTTGTACTATAAATAAATGAATATGAAGATAGTCTCTTACTTTGTGAATTGCGATATAGTACAGTTGCTTTTATCACAATCAAATGATGTGGCTAAGGTTCTTTATGCTGCAGCTTGTCCATTCAGGTTTGTCTCTCTCGTGTTCCATGGGTGCTTGCGTTTCGGCTACTATGAATATGAAGTGTGTTGCTATCTTTAAATATGAAGAGTTCTAAGAGGAGAAACCGATACTGCAATTGCATATTGTGCACAAACTATTTTGTTTCTTTTTTATAGTATAGTTCTAGCACATAATAGTTTTAGATAGATATTTACTTTATCCAGACAAAAAATCCTTGTCAATCTAAAATAAGTAAAACATAGACTAATCAATCAATAATTATATTTTGTAATAAGTATACAAGCCAGTTCCCGATGTATCATCGTCTAATTCAAGATAATATCCATCCCTTAGTTCTTTATTGTGTCACTAGTGCTGCATTTGCAAAACTATGAGAGTAAGAAAAGCAAGTACTACCACTATACTAAAAAGATGTGATTCTGATTCTCTGTCAAACTATTTAAAGACAAAATAAGTATGTTGTTAAAATATAGTCTGAAGAATCTCATGATACTTTACTTTGTATCATAAATATTGAAAATTTTTATATAAATTTGGCCAAACTCCACATGTTTTGACTTAAAAAATTGCTAGAAATTCATGGCTATAGTACTTCAGATATGGTGATACTTTGCTGCTGGAAAACTCCATCGGCTGACTTCCCTTCCGACAGATAGTGCTTCTCTCCATCCATCGGCGACTTTGCTGCTGGAAAGCACTCCATCGAAGATCACTGTGTCTTGGAGAAGATTCCCCATCCTCATAGGCGACCAGAACGTCTGATGCTTGGGTCGCCGGTGTGCGACGTCTGAGATGCTCCTTCTACAAGCCGACTCGATGTTCTGTGCATGTTGATACCGGATAAGAGCATGCACAGGCCACAAACAAAAGATGAGTTTGGCCTCTGCTATCCCCACCCTCCCGGCACCTCCGATTCCTATTGTTCCCGATCAATCCCTTCGAGGGTTGTTAGTTGCTCATCCATGGCACATATACATACATGACTTCTCTTTAGTTTCATCTCTTGGTCGTCACTATTGATCGCTGGAGGAATGTATATATTGAATGAGCAACTTATTGAGGCGCATTACAACCATTGTACCATGAACTCATAAAAACATTAATGAATAAGATAGTGTCTTGCTCTATCATATATACAACGCGATTGCTTTTGTTACACTCGGTCGGTTTAGATTTCTTGCTATGAAATTTGTCCACACCTTGCACTACCGCAAAACATAATATCCTTGTGGTTATTTGAGTTTTACACTCACTATACAGCTCCCGTTGTACGTATTTCTAGTCAATGTATTATGAAGTATCTTTCCACAGTTATCATTAGCTTTTAATAAGGGTTTTTAAGAGTGCGAAATGGAAATAGAATAGAATTCTTTTTTCCGGGCCCGTGCCTAGCCATGTTTTTCATTAAGATGAAGCAGAGTGAGCATCTCAATTACACCTTTTCTATGGGAGCCCAAAAGGTGGCAAGACAACACTCCAAAGAGATGAAGCAGAGGACAAAGAATCCGATCTACAAGGACATATTTTCCTCGAACAAAGCTCTAGTCAGTGCCTTTGCTCGACGCTGTAGTCAAGGACAGCGCTAGAGAGAAGATTCCTCATCGCCAGCGAGGCAGTGATGACATGGTGCAGCTGGAGGACTGAGATCCTCGGCTGTTCGAGCATTCCTGGTGCCTCTGATTTCTATTATATTCCCGACGAGGACTGCTGCTCATCATGTGACACATATCATGGACATCCTTGCTGTTTCATCTTTAGATCTCTTGGTCGCCGGTGATCACCAGAGGAATAATATATGTAATGTGTGTTGCTAATGCTATACACCTGCAGGGTTGGTGGAATGTGCAAGTGATTGTTCAGACAGTTAAAGGGAAGAACTATGGCGATAGATACTGTTGGGCAGCAAGGCTTTAGGCTTTATTTATATACAGGCTAGGAACTTGGCCGTCATTAATCTAGTTTTGGGGCTGCCGCAGCTGTTTTTACTACTCATCCAAACGTGGGGGCACCATATATATGCATGTTTGAATTGTTTGACCAAATGATACACGGAAATCTGACCTCCACTCCAAATCATCGCAAACGATTCTCTTTCTCCAGGATTTAGGTATACTTGTTGCCTCGGCAAGTTCTGGGGGGCTGGGGTTTAGGCCAGATCGATTCACACACGCCAATTTATTCTTTAGAGAGCACAGTCACAGTCTGTACGTATGCGCTAGCCGATTATGTATCACGGTAATGATCATCAAGCCTTGCCCCTTTAAAAATAAAGATTATGAGTCCTTCACAAGAGCACAGTTAAAAGTTGATCTTATTTCAGGTGGGATCTGCTCTTAATGTGCCCGATCAAATCAAGGGGCATCTACACCTCTCCGGCCAGGATGCTGGCTAGAATGCATGGTTCTGGCTTAACATGACCTTTTTGCCAAAAACACTTAGGATCGCCTCTTGTAGCAGCTAATTTTGACTGACGACTTGCACATCTCCCCCTATCGACGACCACTCAGACTAATTTTTTCAGTCGCCAGCATAACTCAGGAGCAGGGCACGCAACGCGACGCCATGCCAATGCATAACCATGCATGAGGACAACATTATCTTCCTCGCGACGCTTCTGTCGATTGGCACCTTTGCTAGACAGGGTCACTGCCCGCCTGGGAGTTGGAGAAGATTCCTAGTCCTCGTAGGAACGTTCCGAGATGCTCCTTCCTTCCTCGCGACGTCCTCTGCTGTCCTCTCAAGTTGGATGTACATACGTGCCACATCATGTACACCTTCCTGCCGCCTCCGGCCCATACCACATCACATGTACATACCTCACTTCTCTCTAATTTCATCCCTTGTTGGTCACCTGCAGTGATCGCTGGAGGAATGTGTGTGTGTGTATATATATATATATATATACCATATCCATACTCTTGAATATTTTTGAGTGAAAACAGCCAGCGCAACAGCTAGCGTAAAAAGAATATACAGTGAGTAGAATAAAATATTCTGAAAGTCCCCTATCCATCAGAGAAAAGCATCAATTATCGAAGATGAAGTCATTGTCACGCAACAGTGCCAGAAGATAATCTCGAAGGCAAATAATTGAAGACCATCCAGCTGTCCAGAAGACGTGGCCGTGAGGGATTCTCACCCCTCAGAGGATAAGTGCGAAGGACATCTTGATAACCATGACGGACACTCCCGAAGAAGGCTCCTTTGGGTCTTTAAAAGGAGACGCCGAGCGCCTGCATTCAGCATCCGCCCTCAAACCGAAGAATCCACACCCTCACCCGCACACTTCGCTCACCACTCTGCTTCCATAATACACCAAGCCATGATCTCAGAAGCACTCTGAGAAAACATCCACCATAATAGTAACACCCCATTACCACTGTATTACTCCACCAGTGTTGTAAATTAGAGAATAAGGAAGATCACTGACTTTCCGTGCTTGTAAGGGAATTAAGGTTTGTACTAAGTGCTTGGGGTTTCCCAAAAGGGAAAGTCGTATGTAAGCTTGCCTTGTGAAAATGGATTAAGCTTTTCTGTTTTAATCCCGGTTGTCCTTTAAGCTTCTTTATAAGGGGCGATGTCTCTATGCTAGAGACCCTAGAGGAGAAACCTTTGCGTTGAGTTATTCTCGTGTTAGCCCATGTAACGGCGTTTTAGAGAACCCTGTGTCCGCAGAGAAGTGTTCCCTTCGGGTTAAACTGCCTGGGGAGACGATAGGGCCTGAGTCTGGTTAGCCTGGTTCTATAGCAAGCTAGGTAATGCATACGGTGAGTAATGCATCAACTAGCTTGCTACAGAACCAGGCTAACCTATTCTTCTCCCTTGCTATCCCCAGCCATGAACACATAGGACTCAGGCCCTATCGTCTCCCCAGGCAGTTCCACCCAAAGGGAACACTTCTCTGTGGACACAGGGTTCTCAAAAACGCCGCTACATCGGCTAACACGAGAACAACTCAACGCAGAGGTTTCTCCTCTAGGGTCCCTAGCATAGAGACATCGCCCCATATGAACAAGCTTAAAGGAAAACCAGGATTAAAACAGAAAAGGTTAATCCATTTTCACAAGGCAAGCTTACATACGGCTTTTCTTTTCGGGAAACCCCAAGCACTTAGTACAAACCTTAATTACCTTACAAGCACGGAAAGTCGGTAATCTTCCTTATTCTCTAATTTACAACACTGGTGGAGTAATACAGTGGTAGTGGGGTGTTACTATTATGGTGGATGGTTTCTCAGAGTGCTTCTGAGATCATGGCTTCATGGTGTATTGTGGAAGCGGAGTGGTGAGTGGAGTGTGCGGGTGAGGGTGTGGATTCTTCGGTCTGAGGGCGGATGCTGAATGCAGGCGCTCGGCGTCTCCTTTTAAAGACCCAAAGGATCCTTCGGGAGTGTCCGTCGTGGTTATCAAGATGTCCTTCGCACTTATCCTCTGAGGGGTGAGAATCTCTCACAGCCACATCTTCTGGACAGCTGGATGGTCTTCAATTATTTTCCTTTGAGATTATCTTCTGGCACTGTTGCATGACAATGACTTCGTCTTCGATAATTGATGCTTTCCTCTGATGGATAGGGGACTTTCAGAATATTTTATTCTATTCACTGTATATTCCTTTTGCGTTGGCTGTTGCGCTGGCTGTTTTTACTCAAAAATATTCAAGGGTATGGATATGGTCTTTCACGCCCGAATAATTGATGTTACAAATATCAATTACAGCACTCTGGCATGTGTATCAATTACAGCACTCTGGCATATGTATTGAATTTAGTGATATTATCTTCTTTCCTGGGCCAAATTATTGATAACACCTTATCAACATACGGAATATAAATTCTTTTATATTGAAAACTATTATTTCATGATATTGAAGACTATTATTCTGATGGTTCCCCATGTTCACGGACATCCAATATGTTTTCATCTAACAAATCATTGATATCTTCATCAGATATATGTGCATTCATCTTTGAATCATAATCTTTCTTTATATATTCCTTGTAATCTTTCCTTACATTCTCTTCATAATCTTGATGTATGATTTGAAAATTCTCATTTATTTTATTCCTAACTTCTTGCAAGACCTTTTATATTTTTCTTCAATTGAGAAATAATTAAGTCAAGCTTTTTTTTATTCTTTTATCAATATCATATATATCTATTTTTACAACATCTTTATATGTTGGCATTTTTTATGAGCTTACTTCTTGCATATTCATTCCTGGCACATTAATCTTCATATCTCTTGCCCTTTTATATTTTTAAATATAATCTTTTGCTTCTGGTTGAATGAAATAATTTATTCCCAAAAGACTTTGTCATATGAAAGAGCTTGGTCAATATCTAGATATTTTTTGAATGATGGCTTACCCTTTCCTTCTCTTTCCATTTCTATCTGCTGGAATACAATTGATTCATACGTTAAGTAAACTCCTGGTACGATTTCTCTGTATATAACACATATGGGTTCCTTTTTTATATATTCAGATGGTTCTTTTGGCTGTATTTTCCCATTTATCATATTAAAATATTCAGTTAGGCTATTTAATATTGCTAACATATATACTCTGTCTTCCCTCTTATTGTTCTATTGAAACCAAAAGTTGTCTAAAATGCATTCTTGAACACTGTCTAGAACAATATGGTCTTTGGGTTTGAATTTATATGTATTAGGAGGAAAAATTCTTAACTTATTCTCAGCTTTAAAATAGTAATTTTTATCCCCATTGGGGCTTGTTCCTTTCTTCATTCCTGCAAAACAGATGATCGTAAAAATATATCAGGTAAGGTATTATCTTTTTCTTTTATATATTCAAATATAACTTTATAACCATTTTCAGTGATAATATCTTCAAATAAAACCCATCTTCTAGTTGAACTTTTCTTACTGTTAACTTTATTATAATATCTACATATAGCTTCACAGTCTGTTCTTACTATGAATTCTTTAAATCCTAAATATAATCTAAAAACATTTATTGCATTGACAACAGCTAAGATTTCTCTATCTGTATTATTTATTGCTTTTAACTTATATTTACCTGAAGCATATCTGTATATTTTTTCTTCTAACTTTGGAGAATATTTATGCGATTTTTGTTTAAGTATTGCACCCCATCCTAATTCTGATGCATCTGTTTCTATAATAAAATAATTATCATCTAAAGGTAATTCTAAGGGTTTTAAATCTTTAACCTTTTCTTTTATGATTCTTACTAATTTTATATCTTCAGAATTAAAATTCTTTTGTCTATTCTTTCTTAACTTTGCATATAATGGACCAGCTAGCTTTGCTAAATTTTTAATATAATTTCTAGCATAATTCACTATCCCTAGAAATTGTTGTAAAGTCTTCTTATCATTCATGACATCTGAAAATTATAATATTTTCTTTGCAATAAGATCTTGCAAATGAATTTTTCCATCTCCTATTTCATGGCCTAAAAAATTTATCTTTTTTTGCATATTTCTATTTTTCTTTTCAAAAGTATTAACCCATGCTGCTCTACCTTTCTAAAAAATATTTCTAAATGAGCTATGTGCTCTTTGTAGGATTTTGAAAAGATTAAAAAATCATCAATATAAACTAGTATGAATTCTTGATTTTTATTAAAGATATTCTGCATCTTTCTTTAGAATAAAGCAGGGGCATTTTTTAAACCTAAAGGCATTACTATCCATTCGAAATGACCTTGAGGACATGTGAAAGCAGTCTATTCTATTGATTCTTCTGTCATTTTAAACATTTACTACATGTGTCTCTATTTTCTTGACTAGGGTAGTATACGCAAAATATATATTTTATATTATAGTCACCTCTTCCTTTTATCCAATCATGTTCACAACCATCTTGATTCATAAATTCAATATTCGCTTCTATTGAATTTTTAGTATTATTAGATATAATATCTAATCCTTCCATAGCATTATCTAAATTGTACAATTCTTCGTCACCTAATGTGTCTATAAAATTTTTATAACTTTGAGTATTATTTTCATCTTCTTCATCATAGCTTTATAATAAAAATTGCTGACAAATTTCCAATTGCTCTTCTTCATTTATATCATTATCTACAACTCTATTTTTAATATTATTACTCCGTATTGCTTCTTCAGCTTTGTGATTCACAACTTCTTGTTTCTTTGTCTCAACAGGTATTTTAAAATATTTATTCTCCAGCTCTCTTTCTTCCTTGATTTTATTAAGACTATAAATCTTTCTCCTAAAATAGATTTCTTTCTCTCTTATAGCATTCTATTCACTTATGCCAGTTGTAAAATATTCATCAGAAATTTTTCTAATCTTTTATTCATAAGATTTAATTTGGCTATCTATATCTTCCATTATTAAACTTTAGAAAATCTCTTAAATTTGAATTTTATTAACCAGGCTTGGATACCGCGGCTACAGGGATATTCGGGATTCAAGGGTAAAACTCGAATTCAAAATTTAAATTTAAAATTCATGAGTTACTATTTACATCACTATTTAAATTCAGCGGTTACTATTCAAATTCGTGGTACTATTTAAAATACTGAGCACTATTCAAATTCGAAATATGAATAGTGCACGGGCACTTCACTGAGTGAGTGGCTCAGGAACTTCAAAAATTCATAACTATTTATAGCACTATTTCAGCTACTATGCAAGGCACTTGTGGGTGTAGCGTGCGTGCGTGATTAACGAAATATGAAAGCGACGTGCACGTGATTATATGTGTATGCAGAGTATGTGGAATTAATATTCTCAGGATCTTGGCAAGGCTGGCGAGACCAAACTTTCAGCCGGTCTTGTGACTATGCTTATGTCTATCATACTCGGTACTCACCGTATGCATCACCTAGCTTGCTACAGAACCAGGCTAACCTGTTCTTCTCCCTCGTTATCCCCAGCCATGAACATACAGGACTCAGGCCCTATCGTCTCCGCAGTCAGTTCCACCCGAAGGGAACACTTCTCTGCTGACACAGGGTTCTCTAAAACGCCGCTACATCGGCTAACACGAGAACAACTCAACGCAGAGGTTTCTCCTCTAGGGTCCCTAGCATAGAGACATCGCCCCATATGAACAAGCTTAAAGGATAACCGGGATTAAAACAGAAAAGCTTAATCCATTTTCACAAGGCAAGCTTACATACGGCTTTCTCTTTCGGGAAACCCAAGCACTTAGTACAAACCTTAATTACCTTACAAGCACAGAAAGTCGGTGATCTTCCTTATTCTCTAATTTACAACACTGGTGGAGTAATACAGTGGTAGTAGGGTGTTACTATTATGGTGGATGGTTTCTCAGAGTGCTTCTGAGATCATGGCTTCATGGTGTATTGTGAAAGCGGAGTGGTGAGTGGAGTGTGCGAGTGAGGGTGTGGATTCTTCGGTCTGAGGGCGGATGCTGAATGCAGGCACTCGGCGTCTCCTTTTAAAGACCCAAAGGAGTCTTCGGGAGTGTCCGCCGTGGTTATCAAGATGTCATTCGCACTTATCCTCTGAGGGGTGAGAATCCCTCATGGCCACGTCTTCTGGACAGCTGGATGGTCTTCAATTATTTGCCTTCGAGATTATCTTCTGGCACTGCTGCATGACAATGACTTCGTCTTCGATAATTGATGCTTTCCTCTGATAGATAGGGGACTTTCAGAATATTTTATTTTATTCACTGTATATTCCTTTTGCGCTGGCTATTGCGCTGGCTGTTTTCACTCAAAAATATTCAAGGGTATGGATATGGTCTTCCACGCCTGAATAATTGATGTTACAAACATCAATTATAGCACTCTGGTATGTGTATCAATTACAGCCTTCTGGCATGCGTGTGTGTGTGTGTATATATATATATATATATACTTGTGTGTGTGTTGCTGAGACAACCATGCCCAACAGTGGTGTTGGTGCCACATGTAAATGAGCAACTTATTGAAACTTATTGAGGCGCATTACAATCGTCGTACCATGAGATCACAAAAACATTAATTAAAAGAGAGTGCCTTGTTCTATATCATACAATGTGATTGCTTCTATCACACTCGGTCGGTAGGATTCCTTGTAGTGAAATTTGTCCACTCATTGGTTTCAGTTTTACACAATCGCTACAGCTCCGTGTATTTTTTCTGTTTAGAATAGGGATGTTCCTAAGAAAGTGCAGTAACATATATAGTTCCTAAATCCTAAAAGATATTTGCAGGACAATGAAACACCTGTTGACTGTCATGACTCTATCATTGTCTGCATAGTTCACAGGGCTATAGTAGGGTACAGTGCATGTGTGCATGCTCGATAATGTGTTCCGCAAAAATGTCAAGGAGAGTAAGTAAAGATAAGATTGACCCAGGAGATGGATTTATAATAGATAGAAGGTGTTCCTATATCACACACCCGTCTTATTACTTGTTCAGATTGATAACGTATCTCTGCCAAGGCTTAACATAATCAGCACCATGTCCTGTTGCTAAGTAAGAAATGAAAAAAAAAAGCCTCTGCTATATCTTATTATTGACACCAAATTCAATTCAAACATATGTTCTCTACTCATCCCGCAACCACTCAAGCTAATATAGATGGCCCGAGTATTGTCTTATCCTTCCAAAAAGCTATATATGGTGCAATGTGTTTGTATCTGAGTATGAATATTGCTCAATTCATATCATACACACAGACAACTAATTAAAGAGTGCTGAACACAAAAAAAAAATGGCACCAGATGCTGGTGGTGCGTTAAATTTTTTGTCCGCAATATTCAGATGAACATTGCTGACAAATTGACAATAACATTGTCAATCTCCATTTTGTTAGCTCCCACTGTTATCAGCTCTAAGCTGCTCAGTGATGAACTCCACAAGTTACAGACGCTTGTATGACAAATTCTATTCTCAGATGGATGGTCCAGAAAGATCAGTGTAAAGGGTCTGTGCATCAAGCAGAAAATTAATACACCTCACTCTCTTTGATTTCATCTCTTGGTCATCAATCAGTGATCGGTACTCATGTTGAGGCAGCGGCAGTAGCCTTTGCAACAAGATTTCCACTCTGCTCAGCCATGATTCAAATTATTTGCCAGACAGTCAAGTCAAGTATATTTGAATTTCTTCGACGATGCCAAATTAGCTTCAACACCAGACTGAAGAATAAAATCTTTCAAACAAGATTTTATCAACCCAAGCACAGACAACCAAAACAAGGTCTACAAGACTGATAGAGCTTTGAATATCTCAGCTCACTCTTTAGCTAGACAGGCAAAATTTTCTATAGCCTCCATCCCCACCCAACCTTCTGTATCCTGCACTCACTCTGCTCATGCCCTCCAGTGCCCAGTAAAGGAAGCACTGATTACTGTAATTGGATGCCTTTCAAGCTACTGTTCATACGGTGCTCTTAGATAAATGAAATGAGGTCTGTTATAAAAACAATATCATTGCCAAGCATGAAGATTTAGTGGATTATAGATTAGAAGGTCAAACTGTGGCTGTCAGACTGCCACAATTACACAAATCTTACAATACACAGTTCATCTAGCAAACCCCCCTACTTCAACACTTCAAAAATTAACATACCTCTTCAAATTCAACAGCAAACAAGAGTACAAGTCAAGCAGTAACTAATCAAAGGATGCACATACACCAACCCCTGCTTCTACATATTCAAAGGGATCGGTTATAGACAAATCATGGGCATGATTGATATGCATAAACGCGTGGTGACACATTTTATTGGTAAAATAAAACCGAGCACATGTTGAAGCCCTTTTCTCCAGCTGGAGCAGCTGATGCTGCTCTGCAAGAAATCTTTCACTCACATTGTACCTTTGACAATGAAATGTCATTGACTCCAGCATCTTTGCATTCAGTACAAAGAAGGTTGCAAAGTTAACTTGTGACCTTATGCCTCGATAAGGACTCAACACAACTGTCTTGAGACGGATGTCAAGGCATTTGATAAGATTACGATGTTTACGCCGCCATAAATTCTTGTCTCCCCCCTGGTATGACTGAAAAGGAAAAAAAAACAGTATTCAAGCACAGCCAGTTGAAGAAGAATTGACACAACTATCAGATCCAAAGAATATATGAACACAACAAATTACTAGTTTAGTATGTTTACCTCGATATACAACTTCTCTAAGCATGGGAAACATCTCATCAAGTCAATAATCACATCCAGGCTAAGAGTAAACATATGGACTGCTAAAATCTTGACAGTACATGCCGGTGTTGTTGGGTTAATGACCCGGAATTCTTTTATGCCACCTAGCTGCATGAAACATGTGTCAGCCCATCTATAAAAATTGATATTTTTTTTCTACAAAAGAAAAGCACTCAGAGCATGTAGGCAATAGGTAGAAACCAATAGGTACCTCAATAATCGTAGAGCCCAATGTGAGCCTGGAAGAATTGTCTGTCCAACTTAGGCCACCCAAGGTCTCCAGATTAGGTGCTGAAATAACTGATACTCGCAGTCGCATGGCAGTTCGAAGATACAGAGTCCTTTTAAGGCAAGGGGCATCTTCGACAATGAGTTCTTCAAAATAGGTCACTGTTGGTTCATACCGAGCATTAGGATCCACCCCAATGCTTGTAAGGCTAGCTGAGTTGATCCTGACACAACGAAAGCCGATGCTTCTGCGAATCAGGAAGCACTCAAGGACAGGAGATGCAGCAACGATGCTATGCAGGGAATCCTCCGAAATGATGACCTGCTGAAGTGCAAGCTTCTTGAGCCGGGGGAACTGAAGCGCTTGGGTGATATCGTCAGAGATGCGGCATTGGCTGAGAGTGGCGACACAAAGACACGACGAGAACCGGAAAATGGACACAGGCAGTGGTGGCGGTGGCAACACCTCCGAAGCACATAAACCGATCCAACAGTCGATCTCCTGGAGGTTGTCCAGGGCGGGGGATCGGAGCCATGCATCCACAGTGGCGGGGCTGTCCCGTAGGTGTTTTGCGTGGAAGCGAAAGCAGCGGCCGGGGCCCTGGTGGGCAGAGAGGATGTGGGAGACGACATCGATGGGGAGAATGATAACGCCGTCGAGGTTGAGAGGGGCGGAGGCGCCAGAGATGGCGCCACCGGGTGGCCAAGATTTGGGTGCGGACGGCTTCCCTGGTGGGGAGGAGAGAGATGACCTCACCCAGAATGGCGTCCGGGAGGCTGCTGATTCGATCGACCCCATCTTCTTCTTCTGCTCCGGCTCTGGCTCCGCTTCCAGCAGGGCTGGATTCAGGCGCACTTGTCACTAGTACAAGCAGTGAGATGTTTGCTTCACCCTCCAGTTCCCGGCTATTGGGCGCCTCCGGCTTCCTTCTCTTGGCACGGCGAGGCGCCGCCGCTAGAGTCTCCATGGCCGCCGGCCGGTGTGGGATTGAGGGCGAGGCGGGTGAGGGGAAACACGACGGCGGCTGGTTGAAGAGCTCCGTAGGGTTTGGGTGCGGGCAGCAAACAGAGGCCTCCTCCCGTTTCCGGCCCATGGGCCCAGGCCATCTACGTTAGGCTTGATGCTTCACAACAAATTTCGATTTTCTTTTCTTTTCTTTTTGACAAAACGGATTTCGATTTTCTAATGCACCACAACTGGCAGATTGGTAGATGATCATGATGCGAACATCAAGTGAATATCCTCGAAGTCAACTACAAATTTTGTTTGGGCCACTGAGAAAAGCAATTGCTGGTACATTTTGTTGAAGGCATTGATATCAATCAAAGATGCTTTCAGGGACTCTTCAATAAACTACTGCTAGCTATTTGATGCCACCTTATCCATGTTGGTCCCCTCTGCAAGAATTTTTTAATTCCTATCTCCTCTCCTCTAAGGGTGTTCATAATAGTAATAGCTAATACTATATACGTAGTTAGTTGATGTGGAGGTGAGAGAAAAGAAATAACTCTATTTAATATTACGGACCCACGTGCTGCTCTCACATGATCTTGGACTTGGTAAAATAAATAAGTTATTTGCTCGTAGCTAGTAACTACGCTCTCTCATACTTTTTGCTTGACATGTATATCTAGCTAACCAAATAGCTAGTTGTTGGGGACGCTCAACTACGTTGAGTACACACTACAATAAAGAAGAGAGTTGCTTAGACTAAACATTGGTAGCTGTTTTCTTGGGTGATGTGCTCCTAGCCAGTGACGAACCAAGCGCTAAAGAGATGATTTTTGCACTCTCTCCTCTCAACGTCAGTCTAAGCCACATACCGATCCTAGTCAGCTAGCTATTTTGACCTCCGCTGGGGACACCCTCGTGTTCTAGTAAACCTCTTCTTCATTAAAGCCGCAACTAATCAAAGTTCATACCATGGGACTATGGGTGTATAGGCATGCGCAGAAAATAAGGATAGCTTCCTACTAGGGGTTTTTTGAGCCATTGATCTTGAATCCACTACGCCGTAATTAAGGGTACTTTAGTGATTGTCTTATGCACCTAATCCCCTTCGTGGCTTATGATGGAATGAACTTAGGGTAGTCGCTGGTGCCTCGTAGATTCCCTCTTCCACTGTGCAACCAGGGTCGTAGTCCACTTAGACGCTCATCACCGGCCAATAGGAGCCAAGGACGCACCATCGAGGTGTTTGGGCACTGGTGGATTGGATCATCAGTCATGCGTCCTCTGCGCTTGGGGCTCAATCCGACAGTACTTACCCCAAACTCCCACCTCAGTGATTAAGAAGCTTGTACGCCTGATCTAACTATCTAATCTAACTATTAACATTATAGGCATATACCAAAACGGCCAGCCATGTGGCCACGTCACCCCCATTTACCTCATTGTAGCACCGTTTATCCAATAGTACCGGATCATAGGAACAGCCAAGCCTGTTATGAATAGTGCATACCCATTAAGAAACAGTATAGACCCGTTGGTAAAACAGTGCCACCCACTATGAAACAGTGCTTACCCATTATGAATAATATTTGCCCATCAACATACAATAAAACCTGTTACAAAACAGTGAATATACCACATCCAATCTGCAGCGTCAACAAAACGATCGCTATAAGCCGCTATAGGGGCAGAACATCGGACGCTATAATGTTATAGCGACCGATGTATTAGTCGGCGCAAGTGGCATCGCTACAAGTATATAGCGTCCGATAGGGTCTTTAGCGTCCGATAGTTTGATGCAAAATGTATAGCGACCGATGTTCAGTCACATTGTTTAGCGACCGATGATTAAAGGCTATAAAACTTTATAGCAAACAATAATCAGTTGCTATGAACAGACATGATTATATAATTAATTCCACATTAACCATACAACTTTAGACTTAGTTTCACATCCATACAAGTTCTCATTACACATCAATCAAAGTGTATAAACATATCTCATATATTTCATTGATGTCAACATTTGTACAATTGTACTTTGGATAATCTACAAATCAACTACCACACAGCCCAAGCACTTCTAAAGAGTTCCCTGTAGAGAAGGCTAAGCATGTATACATCATAGTAACCCAAAAGCTACATACAAGGAATGCATCTTAGTGCACCACGCCTTTTAGTCCATCTTCCATGATACAAGGGCTCCTAATAGCCTGTTGACACACCATCAAGCACGCTGCTTACTGCACCTCCCATTAACACATCTGGAAAAAGGAAGATTGTGTTACCAGCTATCTCAGGCAGCATAAGATGTTAAAAGGACATTACAGAACCTGTCTAGAGATAACACATTTCATATAACCAACAATTAATATCACTCCTAATTATCCAGGACAGGGTATAAGAGAGAGAGAGAGGGGAAGAGAGCAGGTGGACTTGTGCAAGTAGGTTGCAAGTCTCACCTCACATATTCACACAGTTTCTAACTAGTAAAGGTAACAGGAAATTCATAATAATTTAGGGACTATCCAAAGTGTGTCTGACTAGTAAAGCATTTCTAGTGAGTGCATTTTTTTGAAGGGCCATTGACATGGTTGAAATTTAAAGAGAACAAGTTATCTTAACACAGCAGTAAACTAGACAGCTTATAACAGAGAAATAGTTCATGGGATCACTGAGCTATAATGTTCTGCCGTACTTATTACTACTTTGTATTTCGTGATATGTACCAAATGCTTTAATAAGCTTGAAAAGATGTTCTCCAAAACAGTGAGGGTTGGAATACTGACAAATATTTTGAAGCATGCATGGCTTTATATGCTTCAATAGGTGTACATATTTAGCAATTTTTTCAGATAGCAGTGCATGACAGTATTAAACAACTGTGTTTTGTGAGAAAGTAAACAGCTATTAAACAAATTTCACTTGGTAGTGCAAAGTATTGCTACACATAGATAAAGACATACTTCTAGCAACATGTAAGAACAAAAATCAAACAAATGCGTGGTTAATTATCAGCACACTTGGTAGTGCAAAAGTATTAGTGCCTGCCTATATTCCTTCGTCAAAAAATAAGTGTGGCTGAAATGACAATATCAAATAAGTGTGACTGGTTTATTAAAAAGAGATATCTGGCAGTTGCCTGAAGCTAGAAATAACTAAAGTTTTAGGTTGTTGTTTCACATATTTCAAAATGGTAATAGGAAAACCTTGCTTTGAGAATAAATATATTCTAAAAACATTCTAGCTTCTGCATCACAACTAGCACTGACTGATACCAATTATTTTTTCTCAGAAATTTGGTCAGAAGGTGCTACTTGGATCTATCGATCTTGAATGTACTGAGACATGTACTACAATCAACACAGAGAGGCAAGCAAAAAGAGTAACACTTCAGAAAACCACACTGAAACAATTACCACACAAGAAACAATTACCACACGAGAAGTTGCAGGGACAATCCCCACATCCCACCATGAACCGACAGATCAGATCCCTCCCTACCAGCCACTAGCTATTCGTCAAGGTTGAGGCCTCACCTCGTCGGAGCCGTAGGCAGCTACACCACCGGTCGCTGGCGGCCGTGATGTTGAGGAGGACGAGAAGCGCTATGGCTGCCAAAGAAATTTAATTAGATCTAAGAAATAGTACGAACCAGATCAATGAAAATGCAAAATTGGCACTCACTGGGAGCCGATTGAGGAGCTCTGCCCTGCGCCAGCACGACACCGTGTGCCCGTGCGCTGGCTGGGGAGCCGCGGAGCTCCGCTCCTAATGGAGATCTCCTCGCTCAGATCCACCAACGGTGGAGTCGAGGACGGCAGGAGGCGCCGCCGCCGGTGGAGTCCAGGACGGGAAGGGGCGCCACCGCCCGTGGAGTCCAGGATGGGAAGGGGTGCCGCCATGAAGAGCTCGTCATCGCCTCAGCCCAGCCACGGAGGGTGCCGGCGGCGTAAGCGTCCACCCCCGCCGGCGACAGCGGCAGGACGTGCGGCTGCAGCTTGGCGAGCGGTAGCCCAGAGCGGAGTATGGAAGAGGACGGGGATGGGGGGACGCGTGGATGTGGCCGAAGAGGGAGGATCCAACCTGCTGAGCAGCTGCGGCGGCCGCGGCAGGGACGGCGAGCTCAGGCAACGGCGGCCAGATGCGGGATGCGTGTGTGAGATGTGTGTGGCGGCTGCCTCCTGTGGTGGGTGACATGGGTTAGGGTTTTTTGGTTAGACTCTGACTGGTGGGCCACACTGATTTCGGTACACGCAAATGGGCCGGGCTGAGCATGCTAAGAATGAAAATAGGCTATAGCGTCCGATCATGTGACTTTAGAATTTGTTTATAGCGACCAATGGTTCGATGCAAACGAATAAAAATATATAGCGACCGACGTAAAAATAGCGATGGATAATCTGATACTAAGCTATAATGTCCGATAATAGGACACTAATAATTAGTTATAGCGATCATTGTCTGACGTTATAGATTGGCTGTGGTACAGTGAGTAACACCCGTTAACCGTTATGCTGCAATTGTTCTCCATCAATTATTTATACTAAATAAAATGATCCATGTACTGTACTGCAACCCTACTAATATATCAATAAACTGCAACCATTCGTACACCCAACGAGTTACCAACTTATAAATTTAAACTATCTACTATATCTATAAATTTAAAGAGTGCTCGCATCAAGATTTTTTTTGCACGAACCCATTGTAACTAATTTTAGTTATCTTTTCCTTTCATGTAAAACTTTTGGTTTCTTGCCCCGTGCGAAGCACAGGGGTATCTGCTAGTTATATATATGGCCAGAGCTCCTAGGCTTATTTGAAATTACATTTACTAGGTCAATTAGTTGAACTGATTGAGTATTTGAAAATATGGCAGCTTACAATACACTAGAGATGGACTAAGCTTCCATGTAAATCTTTACTAACCTTCTAGGATGCCCGAAGGTATGTTGTATCGAACTTTTTCTCTACCTTATACGAAGACGTGCAAACCTTTTGCGGTAGAAAATTGTAATCGTAGGTTGCTTCGTCTCAACGCCTTGGAAGCATTCGCACAAAAGAAACTCAGGACCCCGGACGTGAATCAACTGCAGCCAGCTACGTTCAGAACCAAAATAGTTTTATCTTTATGAAGCATGGAAGAATTGAATGATTGGTCATGTTTTCTTCCATGATGACGTACTTACACTAAATAAATTGGGCAGTTAAGTGCTTTGCCACAGCTACAACTCGAAAGCAAATAAGCAACTGCATCCAACTTGGTAAAAGCACCGTCCAACGCACAAGCCAGACAAAGGATGATTAGCCCTTTCCGTTATTCCCACTTTCCCGACACCTCCAGTTCATATTTCCGAATCCTGATCCCTTCTCATCCATGCCACAACATATATTTACATATATCACTTCTCTTCAATAATCTCATCTCTTGGCCGTCATCAGTGATCGGTCGAATATATATCTGCTGCTGAAACATTCAGCGCCCAGTGCGGTGTGTAGGTGGCACATGTAAGTGAGCAACTTGTAATTATTGAAACTTATTGAGGTGTGTTACACAATCTTTGTACCATGAAATCACAAAAAATTAATTAATGAGATAGTGTATTGATCTATCATACAATGCGATTGCTTTTATTACACTCGGTCGGTTAGATTCCTTGCAGTCATAATTCTCCTCACCTTGGTTTGAGTTTTACAATCAATACAACTCCATGTATTTTTTGTCAATATATATTAAGTTATAAGGATTGGGGAATCGAATTGCTTCATACCGCAGTTATAAACGCCTGCAGAGTCTATTTCAAAAGTCTAGATATTCGCACTTAGAAGCTTTAAAAAAATTAAAACTTTACATACCAATAACACATCACTAGCGGTGCCCGAGGGAGGCAGAGTCGCAAGCCTGGTCATGGCGGAAAGGAAGTGGGCGGTGGCGGCAACGAGGCCTGTCATGTCGTCCCTGGTTGAGGTGTTCCCTACCTCAAGACCGGGGAAAGATGCCGCCTTGAGAACCATCCCATCGTCGGAGACACTGTGTGATGGTGCCGCCTTGGGGAGAGTGCCGCCATCAGCCTTGACCTACCGTGGTGGAGATGCTCCAGCCCTGCCCCTGCGCGCGGCTTGGGCCGGGGAGGGGAGAAGATGAGGACAGCGTCGTGGGCACAGGCTGCCGCTGAAGGCCCCGCGGTGGTGGAGCCCATCTTCCCGGACGCTGGCAATGCCCACAGCGGCAAACTAGCACTACAAGAAACACCCCCTCTAGGCACATTCTTTGTGGCGCTGGTTGAAAGCGTCTCTAGATGGGCACGTAACAACGCTTCTAAGCATGACTTTTGAAAGTGTGTTAACATGATACCACATTTGAAACACTTTCACTGTCAAAAGGCTTGTAAAGACACTTCTTGAGACAATATTGGAAATGTATAAATAAAGCGTCACTATAGGGGGATATTTTTAGTAGTGTAGGTGACTTGGTCACAACATGGGGTCCGCCGGTGGCGTTGGAAGCGGGGTGGGGGGTCGCTCTGCAGCGGCGGCGAGGATGTCGCGGGCTGTAGCGGCTGACCCAACTCGCCATGACCACCCAGCTCGCCGAGGCCGCCGCTCTCGCACGGCCCACCCAGGAACCCCCACGATGACACCGTGGGAGTGGTGGAGGTCGCGGCTCCTCTCGTCAGCTCCGACACAACGGTCAACACGCGCGCGACAGATCCGGCGCCACCCCGCAGCCCAGGGGCGTCCACGCCAGCAGAGGAGGAGGCACGGGCCATAGAGGCGAGCTCTGGGGAAGAGGGGGCGCCCGTGATGCGGCGCCATCGCCCGCGAGAGAGGAGAGGGTGGGGAGGGGAGGGGACGGGGAGGAAGAGGAGAGGGAGGGGGAGCGGGGCGCCGGGGCCGGGTGGTGGCCAGCGCTGTCGGTGGCGGCGGCAGATCAGCGGGGCGACAGGTCGCCTAGGGTTGGGGAGGGGACGGGATATTCTCCCCCAGTTCTCTGAGTTTACATTGTCATTCCAATGTGATTGTTTTGATTACACTCGATCGGTTAGATTCGTTGTAGTCATATTTCTCGACACCTTGGTTTGAGTTTTAATTACAATCAATACAGCTCCATATATTTATAGTCAATATATATTGAGTTATAAGGAGTGGGAAATCGACTTTCTTTGTAATTACAAACTCATTCACATATTTTTTTCTTTTAGTATAGTTTTGTTGTAGTTGTCTTTTAGGGAACCGGAGCCACTGCAGGGAACTTTATTAAAAGACAAGCAAAATGAGAACAGGAAAACTAAACAGGGGAAAACAGGGGAGAGGGGAGTCAATCTGAGCCTAGCCTAGCCTACTAGAACAGCTCAAGATACAAAAAAAAGAATGGAGCTCACACTCTGGTCGATCACAGCTGCTGGATCCATTGATCAAAAGAGCTCGACAAACTGTAGGGAGACAAGCCTCACTTCTTTGAAAAAGTGCATTTCTACACTCCTGAATGCCAAAATTATTATTCAAGATAAGCTGATTCCTTGCCTTACAGATTATCCAAAACATAAGGATGATTGCTACCATGAAAAATTAGCTGCGTAGTTGATCTTTGATGGCCTGAACATTTTCAAAGGTGTCACCATTCTATATAAC